>JAJKFI010000031.1:14405843-14480665 GCA_029204185.1 Lerista edwardsae
CGTGGGGGGGGTCAGGGATGGGACATATAAACACCCGGGCACACATGTGAGGGGGGGCAGGGATGGGACATATAAATGGGCCATCTGTATGCCTGGTGAGTGGGGTGTGTGTCAGGGATGGCACCTATAAACACCCGGGCGAAGCCGGGTACATAAAAGCTAGTTAAAACATAAAATAGAGATGTAAGTGCATACTACACTTCTGTTAAGAGAACAGGGATGGGTTAAAAGATCTTTTTGGAAGATACATACGTAGAAGTATCTATACCTCTCTGGTAGTTATAACTTAACACAATTAGTTTTACATTTGACCAACAAAAGCTATATTTTTTGAACTGGGGACACAGGGGTGCTGCCATTGCTTTTATATTAAAGGTCCATATAGCTTTGGGTGCCTAACTGATTACCAGTTCAATCTATGTTGGTTGCATTAATTTTAGCTGGCCTTTATAGCCAACTATTATTTGTAGCTTCCCCAAGTACCTGTATTTTGCTCTTCCCCAAGGACCCGGAGTGGGGAGGCAGACTCTGATCCTGCACTTGTCGTCAACAGTACATAGAAGCAGTGAGAAGTCTTGCTGTTTCCGCCTGCCCCTGAAGTCCAGCATAATAGGGATGTGACCAGAGACGTCATCCGTGCGCGCCAGGAAGCGGAACGCCTGGATGATTGACAGCCTTCCGCCCCAATGGCAGAGGGCTGCCACGCCCCCCTGCGCCTCACAGAGCCCAAATCGCTCCATTTCGGAGCGATTCAGGATGCAAAGGAGGGAGGGTGGGCCCAGCAGCAGCTCGCCCGTCCTCCGGAGAGGCGGCGTGGCCCGGGCCCGTCCGCCGAACTGGCAGAACGGAGTACCGGGCCGTTCCGCCTGAATGACACCACTGGATGTGACCTATCCCAACCCTTCTCCAAACATGAGAAGGATGGGATTTTATTCCTGGGATCACAATGAGTTTGGGAGGAAAACAGAAACAGCAAGAGTTTTCAAAGCCCAGTGGTGGGATTCAGGGGGTTCGTCCAGGTTCTACAGAGCCGGTTGTTAAATGGCCGGGCCCCGCCCACTCGCTTACCTTGGCTGGCTTCAGGGTTTTTTTGGCTCCGGCTATGACATCATAGAACTGGTTGTTAATTTATTTGAATCCCACCACTGTCAAAGCCCCATATGTCTGGCAGGCAGTTGATAGGCTCAGTAATATAGTTATCACTGACAAGAATATCAGTAGATGCCTGTTTATATTTGCAAATAAATAGCTTACTGCAAAACATGTTTACAGTGTTCTTGAATTCACTAGGAACATGGGAACTTTCCACTGCTCAGAGATGTAAGAGTACGAAATCACAGTTTCATGCCACCTGCTGGTAATGCCAAAAATGTTTCGTTCTCAAATCTGACGACTTCATGGCACCTTGAAAATTAAATATATCTCTATGTTTTGTTGAGTCTTGTCCAATCTATCCATGAGGGTAAAAAGGGGCAGCAGAAACTGCATTAGTTAGTTTCAACCTAGAGCAGTCTTTGCTGCTGTGTTAGCATCTGCCAATTTATAGTACACAGCATTTACCAATATGCAGAGGTCTAGACTGCAAGTCTGCAAAACTAAGATTATGGCAACCACTCCCATCACTTCCTGGCAAATAGAAGGGGAAGAAATGGAAGCAGTGACAGAGATTATTTTCCTGGGCTCCAAGATCACCCCAGATGGTGATTGCAGCCATGAAATTAAAAGACGTTTACTTCTTGGGAAGAAAGCTATGGCAAACCTAGACAATTTAATAAAAAGCTGAGACATCACCCTGCCAACAAAGGTTTGCATAGTTAAAGCTATGGTTTTCCCAGCAGCAATGTATGGCTGTGAGAGCTGGACCATAAGGAAGGTGGAGAGCCGAAGAATAGATGCTTTTGAATTATGGTGTTGGAGAAGAGAGTCCCTTGGACTGCACGGAGATCAAATCGGGCAATGCCACAGGAAGTCAAGCCTGATTGCTTCTTGGAAGGACAAATAATAAAGCTGAAGCTCAAACACTTTGGCCACCTCATGAGAAGAGCGGACTCTTTAGAAAAGACCCTCATGTTGGGAAAGATTGAAGGCAAAGGGAAAGGGACTGGTATCATGACATCGTCATTTGGTTCACCTGAATCATGGTATCAGCTTTCATGTGAGTGCATTGTTTTATTTCTGATAATTATGCCCCACTCCAAAGGCCTTCCATCCAGCTCGCTAATGAGATCCCGACCTGCTTAGATTCACTAATGCCCAGTACTTCCAGACATTCACGGGGTGAAGTACAACGCTTGCCCATTCCTAGCAGCATGTGGCACTGGTGTACATACTTTCCTTGTGATATTATGTACATCCTGCTAAGTGATTCTAAAAATTATAACCCTAACTTGGAGCAGCACCAGTGCCTTCCTGACAAGGCATAACCTGCTAATTAATGTTAACTGATGTAATCTTCAAGGATAGACTGGGCACCTAATCCAGTGTTTTCCAGGGTTTAGGCTTCTATTTGGGCCCCAGGCTATGGACCTGGGGAATCATGGACCTGCTCTGAAGAGCTTATTTCATTTGTAACCAATAATACCTATTTCATTCATAAGACTCATTCCATTTTGAAGTGAAAGAATTCTGGACTGTCTCACTTTAGATTGCAGATGGTACCAAATTTTGAATGCACATTAAAAAAAAACTCTGAATCTACATTCTCTTCACTTATGTCACTTTAATTCACTTGTTTTTGGTTAGGGCTAATTACTTTTGTGTCCATTGAGGTAAGCTAACAAATCAAGGAGAAGGTTGTTGAACTAAAGCCTCTTAGGCAAGGTTCTCAAGCAGGTAGTAGTCAGGCAAGTCCAGCCACTCCTGCATGACACAGATTATCTGAATTCATTTCAGTTTGACATCTGGCCTAGTTTGGACACTGAAATGGTGTTGGTTGCCCTGCTGGAAGCTGTATGCTGTGAGACTGGAGGCTGTATTATAGTGGTTCCAATCCTAAACTGATGGTCATTTCCTAAAGGTGATTGAGTGATCAATGTGGTTTATTCCCAGGAAAAGGTGCATGGGATTACAGCCCAAACACACACTTGAATGCGTTTCACATGGAATTTGATTGTCAGAGCGACTTTCAGTTGGGTGAATAATCTTTGAGCCCGTGATTTTAAATGCTTCCATTTTTTTTCTTTTTTAAACAAGGGCTTTCCTCAAAAGCAGAATTTTCATCTAACTTGAAGGAAAAAAATCATTTGAACTGAAGTTAATGCGATTCAGGTGATTATAGGTAGGTTTAAGATAAGATCCAACCTTAACATAAACCTAAGAGCATCTGCAAAGGGGCTTTGAAAAATCTATTCTGCATTAGCTAATGCAGCCTCACTGACATTCCCAAGGTCAAAGAAAGGACTCATCTTTGATGTAGTGCACTGTGGTGCAGAGTTGATTTTTCCATTTAGGAGAGGGGAAATTCAGGGAGACATAAATCCCTTATGCCGCCGGCCCAACACAGTTGCAAATGTGGTGTCAGGCATGTCTGCACCAGGTTGGAAGGCAAATGGGCTGGCGCAGGGGATTGGGGAGGGAGGCATTTGGGGTGTGGGGACTAGCAGGCTTGGAGAGTGGGGTGGAGATAAGATCTGATACCAGGTTCAATTCCTGGTACCTCCAGGTGCAGCAGAGCAAACCTCCTGCCTGGAACACTACTACAGAACGGTTGGCAGCACTAACTCAGATGGAATCATGGTAAAATAGCTTCAGGTGAGCAATGCAGAATGCATGTGCTTCCTGAAAGATCCATTCAGGAAACAGATTAGTAGGTATATCACAGAAAATGCCCAAGGTATCAATCAATAATTTATACAAACTGCATCCAGATTTATTGCGTCTTTTCCTACAAGTAATACCGCAAGGACTTTTTTTTTTAAGCATAGAGGTGTTAATGAGAGACTGGTTCTCATGAACTTGTTCAGCAATCCTCAAATATATACAGTACTGTAATAAGATGCCCCAAGCTAATTAGTTATTATTGAAATCATTGTGATGACATGATTGCAACAAAACAATACTGTAGCAAAGTAATACTGAAATGGGAAAATAAACTGTCCTTTTAACATACAAAGTGCAACAAAACAATACTGTAGCAAAGTAATACTGAAATGGGAAAATAAACTGTCCTTTTAACATACAAAGTGCTTTATACTGATTAATCACAGACAATTGATTTATCTAGGACAGTATTGCTTGCACTGACTGCTGCTTGCTACGTGGGGACATCAGAGATTGACATGGAAATCTTATGCATGCAACACATGTGCTCTACCACTGAGCTACCGCCCTTCCTTCTGTACGTATTGGAATAATATGTGCGGGGGCAACCCCAACATATTCATATGCACAAATTTATTTGTGCTCCCAACTAATTCAGAATAACAGCATTCCCTAGCATTATATTTCTACTGACTAGGCTTATCATTCTGTATCAATGGGAGCTGCTCCCTTCCTGAACCAAATGATCTGCTGCGACAGCCAGCCTGCTGTCAAAAAGTTTCCAAGATGCCTATCATTAGGTTTATTTTGGTATTAGGGAACTCAAATCCAAAAGTATTCAACATGCAGAAAACTCCCCATTATACCGTTTCTAATCACAAGCTTAAAAAAAAAAAAAGATGGTGGCAGACTGTAAGTAAAATGTATTTTTGAAAATATTACTTAACAATAGGTGTAACAGAAGACACCTTCCTCTCCTGATCCAGAGGCTCAGCCTCATAATGTGTTCAATTAATGCACAGCATTAATAACCACAGCAACCGCCTTCCCACACACATAAACACACAAATAGAACTGGGTGTAAGTGGGATGGCCCCCGTTTTTCCCCTGGAAGAGTTCCAGTCTGCATGACAGCACGGTGATAGCTGTGCATCAGGCAGGAATTCTTCTCCTGACACGGAGATGTGGCAATGCACCACTTGAACCTCACTGGTTCATGCAGCTGTTAAAGGCTCAGCTTCACCATCCAAGAAAAAAGATGGCAATTCTGGTGTGCAGGCTTCCAGAAGAGAGCAGGTGAGCTCCAGACAAGCTCTCAACCCCTCACCTTTTGAGGAACTGGTCTCGTACTTAATGGCTGCAACGTATACTGACCCTGGGGAGCAGTTTCTCTGAATTCTGAGCCCACATGCTAAGAGGACTGGGCTGCAGCACGTCTTCGAAGTCTGAGCCCAGGCACCGACAGCCCATTCAGGCGACTATTATGGGCACACTGAGTTGGAAGCAAGTCTCGCTGCACTCGGTGAGGCTCACTTCTGCTCAGCCACGCGCTCCCTCCCCTTTCGCCTACTTACTTACAAGAACCTATGGCTGCTGCCTCAGCCCTGAACAAGGGGCGGGCTCACCTTCTGCGTGACTCCGAGCAAAGACGGAGCTGCACTGGAGGGGACGGGCCTGCATGTGGCCTCTGCGCATAAGAAGGCGGGGCCGGGGGGTGGTCCAGAGTTGCCGAGGAGACAGCAAGCCGAGAGGCAGAGCTGCGCGATGGCTGTGGAGCGCGCTCGCGACTACGGCGTGGTTTTGCTTCGGTGAGTGGTTCTTCTTCTCAGCTGTTATGTTCTCCTCCAGAGGTCCGAGGCGCCGGCGGGGAGCCGAAGCAAGTTGTCTCAGCCCGACTGCTGCATGCTGTTGCATGGAGCTCGCTTTGCTTCCGGACAAAGCATTAGGCTTTGTTTGCGGCATCCCGCGGGAGGGAGAAGCAGCCACGTCCTGGGAGTGGGGGGCCTTTGGTTTCCAGCCTGAGCAGCCTCGTCGTTTATCTCGGCAGACTATGTTTTGCTCGCCTCCTAGCTGCTTAACCTAGACTGACTGGCTGGCTAGCGCTTCTGGTCAAGTTTGTCTAGCGACGTCCACTCTGGGGGTGAAAGTGACATGCATAGAAGTGTAGTGCAACTGATGCAGCTGCAAATGAAACGGAATTTGCTGTCTGCTGTTATCTAAACATGCTGGGCAGTCCTTGAAATGTGATTGGACCCAGTTAGTGTGTTTCACATCATGCTGTCTAAAGAGCTGTTTTGGAGCCTTTGTCCTGTTGTGCGGCTTATGAATGTTAATGGGAAACAGTGCAAATTGAAACTAGCTGCATTGGACTTGATCCCATAGTTATCCTTTTGGAGGAAGTGAGCTAAGCCTTTTAATTGAACTCTATGCTTTAACATGGTGTATTGGCTAGTATTTGAGAGATGTTTAGAGATCCAGGTAGGTTGTCAGCCCTTATGTGTCTTTATGCTCAACATCACTGGAGTAAAGGGGCTCATATTGAAATGCACAATGCCTAATATTGGGGACAGGTAATCTTCCAAAGCTGTTCTAGGACCTTGTTAAACTCTAGATTATTTTTATGTGTATTGGTGCTTATACACTGCCTCTTGCTAATTCCCCCAAAGCAGCTGACAGTATGAGTACCATATGGGCTTTAATCTGTTAGACATCTGTCTGGCTTCTGTCCATTGAATAGGCCTTGCCACACTTAATCCTGCAGGTCTTTTAAAATGTTTTTAAACTATTGCATAAAGGTTCAGAAAGAAACTGAAGCTTTTTTCTGGAGCTGGGTGTTGCATGAACTAATTCTAGGCCTGAAGTCTAGAAGCATGTGTAGTGTCACTAGCATACTGAATCGTGTGTTCATCTACTGTTCAAATGCGTCAGTACTGAAGAGCTAACTCAGGTCTCCAAACTATGCCCCCTGGCCCACCCCAAGATTTTATCTGGCCCACACCAACTTCTTTCATTAGCACATTTAATTTAAGAAATGAGATATAATGGGCAAAATTTATACAGTATATCATTTCTCAGTTTTGGAACAGAACTGTTTCTTAATTGTCACGTTTCCCTGTTTCAAATTGTATAATGTTGATTACAAAAAAGATCCATGTAAAACTTATTCATTCAATTAAAAAAAACTCATAGTTTTCAGCCTGCAAAATTTTTTGGCTTAAAACTTGCCCTTGACATATTCATGAGCTAGACATGTGTGCGGGCGTGTGTATGCTTTTTCTCATTGGAAAAGTAATATCTTAATTTCTGGAAAATCTTAAACACCAAAATGTGGTGTATTCTTATTCAGCTATTTTGACGCCAAAAGGCAGTATTATGTGTTTTTACACCAGCCATCCCCTATAGATAAAAGTTTCATGCCAGACCTTCTAGTCATAGCCTTCAGTGATCACCAGAGTAAGAGTGAAGGTATCTGAAATCCCCGGGGTGAATGTCTTCCTTTCTAAAACTGTCAGAAATCTGATGATTTGGTAAGATTTATCTTCTTTAATTTCTAGTCTGTAGCAAATATCAAAATATTGGACCAAAGCACTCACTGACTGTATTGGATAAAAACATAATAGCCTAACTTAGTGACCCATGTTCTAGTCTGGAAGAAGCTACATTTAGCAATGCAACAATGTTTTTGTGTCAGGGGAGAGTATTGGTTAACTTGTGGTGCTATGGAATTCCAAGTGTGCTTTTATTTCTTAACTGAAGACACCACCAGGCAGCAAACGAAACTGTTTTTGTTCTAGGTCTTTGGTATCTGTTGGCGCATCGCTAGGGTCAGTAACAAGACAGGCCCTGTATGCTCCCCTTGTACCTGCAGCTCGTCCTTTCCGTGTCTGTAACCATGACCGAAGCAATCGTAGAGGAGTTGTTGCAAGCACTCTACAGGAACTTATAAGCAAGGTATGCCTTCCTTCCAAAGTGGAAGTCTGATCATAGTCATGCCTGAAGCTTCTTGACTCAAAGTTGGGACAAGAGAAACTTTAGTCTGTGTCCAGACAAATGACTAGGAACTACTGGCCCAGACTATTTAATACCCAGGCAGGACCTGTACCATCTGGCTGGGGCCAGAGTTATGCTCCGGTCACATTCAGAGGGCTGGGTGTCCTGACCCTATAATTTGTGTATCCACGGCATCCGCATTGGGGTTGGGAATGGAACCTCCATGAATGTTGAGACCGGACCTGTATTCTGCAGTCCAGCATAAAACTGCAACAAAAATTTGCATTGTGTCAACATTTGCTGTAGCCTGCTCCTGGGGGTGGGGATCAGAGCAACTAATTCCTACATGGGTGCTCTAATTGGTGATGAACATGCACCCTCTAACAAAGAAGTGAATACTTGTGTTGCATTCTGTTGATAATCAGCAGTCTCTTGCTTGCGGAAAATAAGTGTGTAGGGAGGCTGAGATAAAGTCACAGTACCCAGTTTCTCCCTTGCACCATTTTATTGCATCATGTGCTCTCACGTTGCAGGGCATGGGCTGATTGGGGTGTAATGAAGCAGGGTGGGGCTTGGTCAGTGTCGATAGGCTGGGAGTGAACAATGCTCTGCTTCATCCAGTTAGGGAAGGGGAACTCTTCACAGGTTACATTAGTGTGCTGTCCAACAGTATGGTACTTAAGAGTATGTCCCATATATTGAACTCTTTGAAAAACATTCCTAATAAAGTCTTCATTTTGAGTAAATTTAAAAGTCATGGAATAAGACAACAGATCCTTCCATGGATTAGTAACTGGCTAAAGAACAAGAAGCGCAGAAGGAATAAATGAGCAATTTTCACAGTGAAGTAGGATCTGTCTCAGGACTGGTCCTTTATTCGTAAATGATCTAGAGTTTGAAGTCGGCAATAAGATTGCCTGGTTAGTAGATGACACTAACCCTATCGTTACTTGGAACCAAAGCAGATTATGACGGGCTTCAAAAAGATCTCCCCAGACTACTATTAGGCAACCAAATAGTAAAGTGGGGCACAAATTCCTAACCTTACATCTATACTGATAAGTCTGAGCTGCCTATTGAGGGTGGGAAGGGGAATAAGGAAAGACCTTGGTGTTGTGGGCTCAATGAAAATGTTGGCCCAGTTTGTGACAGCAGTGATGAAAGCGAATTCTATGCTAGAAGTCATTGGGAAAGGTATAGGTACAATGTATTGGCATACTTGGGGCCCAATCTTATCCAACTTTCCAGCACTGATGCAACTGCAATGCAGCCCCGAAGTAAGGGAACAAATGTTCCCTTACTTTGAAGAGGCCTTCATGACTTCCCCATCATGACTTCCCTACAGCATTTTTTGGCTTGGTTGGGAGGAAGCATTTAAAGGGAGAACATGGCTGAAACTATGCATGATGCAGAAAGTGAGTGGATGTGTTGCTCTTCACAATATTAGAACCTAGACCAGCCAGTAATACTGGCTAGAGATTTGGAATGGACAAAAGGAGGCAATTCTTGGCATAGCATGTAGGCTACAATCCTATCCACATTTATCTGGGAGTAAGCCACAGTGACTATAGTGGGAATTACTGAGGTGCATAGGTTTGGGCTCTCTGTATAGTTAACTGGCCAAAAATGTAGTGTTGGTCACCAACTTGTGTGACTTTAAAGGCTATTGGATAAAGTTGTGGATTGCAGCTGTATTGGTCATGATCATGTTGTACCTCCAAGTTCAGGGTCGGTATACCTCTGAATACCACTTGACAGGAGCAGTAGTGGGAGAAGTGTATGTGTCTTTCTCTTCTGCCTGGGTAGGGTACTATGGGGCAACAGGATGCTAGACTAGATGAGCCTTTAGCCTGATCTAGCAAGGCTTTTATTTTAAGTACTTAAGCATTGACCCAATGGTTATGAAAAATAAGATTCACTTGAGAGCTGGTTGGAAGGCTTTGTGGATCAGAGCAAATTGCCTGGCTCTGACAAACTGCCTTCACAAAAAATTATTTGGGCTCACATAACGGCTTTAGGGTGGCTGCTGATGTATGCAGATAACTTGGTATAGTTGCTGTACATATACGAACAACTGTACATATCCTTGACGTTTCAGGAGGGAGAAACAAGATGGGATTGCTTTCATAACAGTGACCTTGGGAATTCAGTTCTTTGTTTCTGATTTAGACTTTAGATGCCTTATTGATTACCGCTGGACTAATAACCCTGGTTTTGGAGGAAGATGGCACAGTAGTGGATACAGAAGACTTTTTCCAGTCCCTGGGAAATAACACACACTTCATGCTGCTAAAGAGAGGACAGCAATGGACACCAGTAAGTATTCTTATGTTCCAAGATAACACGCTTGGCACACCTGGTCTAAAGCAATGATTCTCAAACTTTTTGGTCTCTGGAGCCCTTTACACTCCTAAAATGAGTTCAGGGGACTCATATTGGCACATTGCATGGAGTCTTGGGGTCCAAATACTGGCAAAGAGCTGGAATAGGAGGGGGATGAGAAAGGAAAGCCACATACAGGTGACACAGGAGGGACTGATGAGCAACTGGGCAGATAGTGGCTACTTACGGTGTGCTCATGGAGCCCCTGAAGGGGGTCTCAAGGAGCCTCAGAATTCCTAGGAGCACTTGGAGTGCTGGTATGAAGTATTGTCTGACCTCAAAGCTAGAGGCCAATTGGTTATCAACAGTAGCTACCTCCTTGGAAGAACCCAGCTGGCAGAACCCAGCTGTTCCTTAGCTGGCAGGTTTGCTTCCTAAAGTGATAGTTTTATAAGAATAATGGTGTGACTTCACCCAGCACAGGTCAGGAGAGCAAACTACAACCGAAGTGTGGCCAATATGTCCACCATAATTGACTTGGGTTCACTGTGTGCCAATAGCAGTGGGCTAGGCCCTGCCCCACAACATGGCTTGTCAGAAATCAGTATGGTTGCATCTTTCCTTTGGATCTTGCTGCCTTGGGTTTTTCAGTTGCTTGAAAGGCAGGGATAGTCAACCTTCCAGATTCAAAAATTCAGTGGTCTTATGATAGTTGCCAGTTTTGCCTCTTTCCTTTGATTTGCTCACCTAGAGTTCTCTTCTTTCAGGCCTTCCTTTCTCAACATGCAGTTTTCTTCTCTCCTTCAGCCTCTTAACTTTCTCAATTTCCTCTTTCTCAATTTTTTTTCTTCCTTGGCCAGTCATCTAAGCTGTATCATTGAGGCCTAACTCTTTGTATGAAGACATCAGTATGAATGTCCTAATCTTTCAAAACTGCTGACCATCCTCTTGACTTTGGAAACAACTGAGACTAGACTGGCTTGCTACATAATCTAGTATATGTGGCAATGCAGTCTAGATGTTGCTTTAAACAAAAATCTAGCCAACCTTCTTCATCTAAACAGGTTCCATATGCGGCCCATTGTCTGGTTCTCTAGGTCCACTGCCTTCCAGTTTCCAGATCTTTGAGACTTTTATTCATACTGCAGTAAGACCCAGAAGTATGCATTTCATTCCTGCCCCCCTCACAGAAGCTGGGCTGTGATTGAACTTCTCCAATAGTTATTATCTTGTGACTGCTCAATTTCTTGCTGCCACAGGCTTTACTGCCACAGTTGCTTAGCATATTAAATATAATTTTGCAAATGTAGTCATTGGAGTGACATATGTCCTGACAAAGGCAGTCTCAGACATAACAAAATATGCTTCTCTAGCAAAATGAAAATCTGAAATTCCTTTATCCGATTTATGGCTCTTTTTAAGCCAGTATAGAACAGGCTAGGGAGACAAAGGTTCAGATCTGTGGACTAGTTGCTTCAGTCATACGGGTTGGATACTCTCAAAGAACTCACCTGGCCTGAGCCCTCACTGTGCAGGACTAGGGACCCAGTACAGGGATTTACCCCCAGGCACTCAACAGTCTGGTACCAGCTATGAGTTGCATGCATACTCCATCTCATCTGCCTCCCAACTGTAGGGATTAAATGAGCCTCATGTGTGCCATTCTGTACTGGGAGAATGGAATACAAATGTGTAACTGTTTCTTGGAGGGGGGGGAAGGTGAGGAACTTGTGTTAAACCTGCATGCTTGAGATAATATAGAATTGGAGTAAACCTTGGCAACAGTTTGCCTTCTTGCCTAGTCTGAAACCGGGTGCCAATCTTATAGTCACCTTGTCTTGGTTCTTGAGCCTGAAAACTATCCCAAACATGGAGCTGATGCACAATTTACCTTGGAAAAATTTCAGTTTGCAAACAAATAAAGGTAAAGGTTTCCCCATGACCGAATGGTCTAGTCGTGACCGACTGTAGGGGGCGGTGCTCATCTCCGTTTCAAAGCCTGTCGAGCCGGCATTTGTCCAAGGACAAGCTTCTGTGGTCATGTGGCCGGCATGACTCTACACTGTAGCGCACGGAACGCCGTTACCTTCCCACCGAAGTGGTCCCTGTTTATCTGCTTGCATTTAGGTGCTTTCGAACTGGTAGGTTGACAGGAGCTGGGACAAGCAATGGGAGCTCACTCTGTCACGCAGTCTCAAACTCCCAACCTTCCAGCTGGAAAGCCCAGCAACAGGGAATTAACCCGCTGCACCACCACGTCCCTCTTGCAAACAAATACTCATCAAGAAATGTGGGTTATGTTAACATAAAGTAAGATACAAGCTGCTTGAAGACTTGCTGTCAAGTCAAGCCCATTCAACAGAAGGGTGTGGCTCGGTAGCAGAGCACACAGTCTGTGCTTACAAAAGTCTCAGGCTCAATTCCTGGCTGGAACTCTGGAGTGCTGACCTCGGTAGACCAATGGCTTGACACTATATGAGGTAGATTCTGATTAAAATGAACATTGAAATGTGGCAAAATTAACTCGATTAAACCTCTGTTTCTAGGACGTAAATGAATGGGTCATCCATGGATTAGGACAGCAGTTCCTTAATTGTGGGGACTGTGGCCCACCAGTGGGCTCTACTACTTTGCAAAACTGACCATGTCGAATCCCCTTCAGGGTGGGGTGGGAAAAGGCCATGTCTGTGGAAGTGAATTAATGAAAGCTGACTTCCAGAGCTATTGATATAATTGATAATGAAAAACATGCATTTCTGGTATGTCCTTTATCTCTCTTCTTCTGTAG
Source organism: Lerista edwardsae (assembly GCA_029204185.1). Taxonomy (NCBI): domain Eukaryota; kingdom Metazoa; phylum Chordata; class Lepidosauria; order Squamata; family Scincidae; genus Lerista; species Lerista edwardsae. The sequence goes on from JAJKFI010000031.1 coordinate 14,418,703, forward strand.
GGGCCAAATTATGGTATCAAATCTATACAGCAGCCAAAGATGGGGGTGGCAAATATCACCTTGGACTTGTACAAGCTGAGTCCTAAGGACTTCATTGGATGTCTAAACATTAAAGCTACCTTCTATGAAATCTATTCTGTGTCATATGACATAAAATGTATGGGAGCAAAGACAGTCCTCCGGTAAGTATGACTCTTATAACCAAAGGTTCTCCTTGTACAGTAAGCAAATTATTAGTACTTGACATGCAGCTAGATAACATGCTAAACATGATTGCAACAAGCCTTCCTAGAAAGCTTATAGATGCTTAGTTTACCAGTAAAATGTAAAGAGAAGACTAGCTTGCTGAACTTAAGCTAACGCCATAGAGATGAGAAGCTAGTCACTGTCACCAAGGAGAAATGCTTGAATATTTGGCTATTTTCTAGAATTGCAACCAGAAGGCTACTTCAAGTAGCTGAAAAATCAAGCTATTAGGCAAGTGGCATCCTGCTAAATTGTGTACAAAAAAATTGTGCTTCCCTGTGATCTGCTCTAGTGGTTTAAATCCTGAACTCAAAGATGCTAAGTAGTGGTTCCCAAAACATATGAAGGTTCTGAAACTGTTGTGGATAGTCCTGGTGACATTTTTTCTTACTGTTCCAATGAATGAAATAAAAAGTGTTTTCTGTTTCAGTTAATCATCTGTACCAGTGACATAGCCAGGTCATTTTGCACCCGGGGCTCATACATTTTTGACACCACCACCCCCAACAAAATTCATGGACTCATCATGCAGGCCCACAGGCTATATGTTTGACACTTGTATTTTGGTTTATTTTTGGTTTTTGCCACAACTTTTTCTTGAAGTATTACACTCCAGTTTTTCCATTGAATTCCGCATCCAACAGTATACAGCATGTAATATTCCGTAAACTCATGATTTTTGAAATCTGGGGTTCAGTGGTGACCCCCCTGCCCCCGAGGATGGCACCTGAGGCACTGCACCCCCGCCCCATAGGTCGCTACGCCACTGATCTGTACATCTGGCTAGTTGCTGTCCAGAAGGACCATGTCAGTGTTGCTATACTTGTTAGTTCAACATCGCTATAGTTCTTGTGGGGATAAGATTCTGAACGTTCATTAGCTCTGATAGGACTAAAGACTAGATATTGCCTTGAATTCTGTATGGTAATCCTTAATCTACTTTGCTCACTCAAATATTAATCTTAAATGCAATTTGCTCAACAATTTTGTATGTTGGCATATGTTAACCCACTTGACTTAAATGAACTTTATTTCTAAAACTGAGCATGCTAGGTATGGTATCAAAAAAGGAAAAGGAAAACGGCTCCAGTATTTGGTCATGGGAGCAAACTGCTTCTAAGAAGCTAGTGCAATGAGTTTTCCAACATCTACCCTAATGTTAAGAAAAGATTAGATGTCTAAAATCAAAGCTTTTTGAATGTGACCTAGGATACTAGCATCTTGTTTTTAGTCAGTGAAGCAATTGCTCCAGCAACTGCTAAACAAGGACCTAGCTAAGTGGTATGTAATGGCCATATAAATGTGTAGGAAAATGTGTTTTATATTTGATTTTACCAGCTTCCTAGTCTCGTACTAATTCTGGGATGGCTCTAAACCTGATCTATGGTATGTGTCCTTCTGCCTGCATTAAGAGCTACTTGTAAGACCATGAAATTCTGTTTGTCATGTCAACTCGGTTAAAAGGACTTGGCCAGTATCGGGAGAAGTAATGATTCAGAGCTGGTAGTTGGCAATTGGTAATGTGTTGCTAGAACAGTTAGAAGAATTGGGAGTGTTGTCATAAGTACTATGTGTGGTACACTTTTGAGATTTTGGTACATGGAAAAGCTATGCAGTCCCATTCACAAATTTGTTCTTAGAATAGTGTTATGGCCTTGACTTACTAGAGGTTACCTTATTTATCCCTTGAGGTACTGATTGATCAGGCAGAACTGCTGGTCTCTAGCAGTGGGTAGGGTTAGGTGGCTGCAACTTCTTCCTCACAGTTGGCAGGGCTGAATTGGCCCTTCATAGGCCAACAACAAGTGCGCATTACAGAGAAATACATACTGGTATAAGTGTGCTGGCCAGAGAGTCGGAATGTCTAATGTGTCATTAAGTTGACAATTTTCTTATTGCAGGAAGATACTTCGCTTTCTCTCGCGTGCTGCACAAGTAACAGGACAGCTCCTTGTCTGCACTGGATCATATGTGCTGCAATTAATGGGCGACTATGATGAAGATGGCCTGCTCACAGATGGCAAGCACTAAGTAGATGAGCACAAGAGCATTTTTTAAATACTGGTTATTCAACTCACATACTTAAAGTGTCCTCTCACTTTTTAATGTCTTGAATTTTGCACTTGGTCAACGTAACTACACTACCTTTTGTCTCTTAGTGCTCACATGTTGTTTAAGATGATGATGTGATAACTGTAAATATGATCGGAGTCTTTTTAATGTAGTGAAAGGAAAGTTTTTTCTATTTTAAGTAGGATTATTGTGCCATAACTTCCAAAACGAAGAGTCCTGTGTATGGCAAGCAGGCATTAATTGACATGTCCCAACTGCGCTTACTGCCTCATGATTGCCATGTAGCAAATTCTGAATGGATTTGGTCTCTTGCAGAAGCAAAACATTAATCACCACTCTCTGGACAGTTTTCCTTTTTGTCAAGCTATAAATAAAGAAAATCAAAGTTTCAGTGTTAATCTACAGAGTTGAGCCATATCTCATGAGAATCTTTCAGACTGCCAGTGTTCAGGCAAAGGCTTATGCATGGCTTGTAGCACCTAGAGAGCAACTTGCTTGCACAGAGAAATCCTATAGAAAAGTTTCATCTCAATGGCAAACATAAAGCACAACTGAACACTTCAGAAAGCAACCCCTCAAGATGTCTTTTTCATGCTTGCAAAAGAGACAGGGAGGGGAAAGTGCACTTTATAAAGAACCTGGAATTTTCTGTCTGGGAAATCTTACCCCAAGAAGAAGGAAAAACAGTGTTTGGAATTGGGGCAGCAGCTATTACTCCAATCCCTGCTGCTGGAAGGGGAGCCAAGGGTCAAGGAGCAGTGTGGGTTCTAGGCTCCCATAAAAGATTGGCAACACTCTCAGGCATTTTGGTTTGTTAGTACTTCTAAAATAACTGAATAGATAAAGTTGAAGGATTCCTGTTTCAGGCTTGAGAATATAGCCATCTGTCCAAGACACTTGTGAGATGCTATAATAAATCTTACCAGTCCCAAGCAAGAGAACTGGTGCTACAGTTTTCTTGGAGCTACAAAGATTTAAGGGACAGTAACCCTTAAGCGAGAGAGAAATAGCAGTTGTATACTATCAACTTCTGGTCACCCAACAAATGGAAATGGGCTTACCACATGCCCCTAACAGTTATGATATTTTTGCTTAGCAGAAACGGTGGCTGTTGGTATTATCCTCATCCTCAAATGTGAGAAACGGGATTAAAATTATCCAAACTTCTTGCATTTGAATCCCACCATCCTTCTGCTGAAATAGATACAGAAGATAATGGGATCTGGACCAGTTTTGCTTCAGCTAGGTTTTTGTACTATGACTTTGAACCAAGCTAAGGTGGTCTTGCCTTTTGGATGATGAGCTCTTGCTGTTTGGACTTTTAGCCCTGTGTAGACAGATGGTCCATATCTGTATTTGAAGCACTGATGCCAATCCAAAGGACAAAAGAGGCAAATGAAAGGACAGAGATGCTGGTGAACCACTAGGGATAGTGAAAAATTTGTTGAAGAAAACTAGCTGACATAAAGGAAGGTCTATGCCATCAGCTTTTATTATCTACTAAAATGAACAGGAGACTGTTGATTCAGCTGCTGAAAGCAGTTCTCTATAATCTAAAATTTTAAACCTGTATTAGTAAAGCAAATGAGCATAGTTTACTGGGCAGGGATGTGTCTGAGTATATTGGGATTGTAAGTTTAGTAATGTGAAATACTGAACACATCAGATTGATGTTTAGCTAAAGACCTTTATTTCATACTCTGAACCATCATAATTCTTTTGCCACCTTGGAACCATTTCAAGTACAGTGAGCTCCATTGCCATAATTTAACTTTGCAGGATAAGCTACAATAGCTTTAACATAATTCTGTACATGTGTCAATTGTTTGGTTATAACCAGAAGTATTTCAGCTCCACAAAACACAGTGGCAATTAGTCCAATGGATTAAAGGACTTATCCTAAATCCACAACTAGAACTGTGTCCGAATTCCATGTGTATGAAATGGATGATGAAATGCCTTAAGATAGACCTGTATAACTTGTAACACGGGCTGCATTAATCCTGGTATCTGTTTTGTATTGTATGATGTGCCAGAGGTTCAACAACCTATATGTTTGATGCTTATACATAAATAAAGGAGAATTGATCTGCTTGACATCCTTATTTCATTGGCTGTACTTGATTTGGTGGATGCCAAACTTTTACTGTGTTTTTTGTGGTATTATAGATGATGTTGGCTGCCTTGGGAAACCCATAGCTTAAAAGCCATGACATAAATACCTTAAATTAAAGGTTGTGCAGGTCTGTCTTAATACTGAATGGACATTTGTTGGCGGTAACTGCCTGCTGCAGTCCTCATACCATAAAGACCAATTAAATGGCCTTGTATCTCAAACAAAACTGTCTACATCACACCCCTAGTGGTTGTATTGGGTTATGCAGTAGATTATTTTCCAGTCTCTAGGCCAGCAGTTTCCCAAACTGTTCCTTGTGATGCCCGCTGCTCTGGGGCATTGTGAGGCACTTGCCACTGTGTTGAGATGCCTGCTGCTTGGTAGGGAGACCGCACTGCACTGTTAGACCTTGAACCACTCCAAATAGTAGTTGAAAGCTCAGTGAGAAGAACATGAAAACTGCATGCTGGGGAAAGCCTGTCCACCTGTCCTGGCCCCTTTAGCTGCATTTGTAGTGGCATGTGGGTCCGTCGAACCCAGAAGTAGAGTTAAGTTCATTTCAGCAAGCTCTGCTCTGCGTTCAAGTGTGGGGGAGGGTTGTTGCAGGACCTGGGAGTTTGGGAACTGCTGCCATATGCTGCTTTCTCTGCAAAAATGTTGTTTCTTGGTAGCTTGACTCATACTTGTAAATAGGTTTTTTTTATGTTGGCTGAAAAGTTTGTCCTTTTAAAATTTCAAGCTGAAGTATTTATTTTTTCAATCTGCACCAAAGCATTGCTATCTTTATTCAGAGTGCCATTAACATTTATCTTAAAAATTAAGCAGTACGTACATGGGTGGGGATAGAAAACAGGATTATTCTAAAACCTGAAAAAATATAGGCGTCTTCTAGTAAATTTAAGATGGACACACCACATTGATGTTGTGGGGTTTGCTACAAGCATGCATATTAGTAATGGGTACGTGCAGCAGAATGGGTACGTATGCTGCTACATTGCTGTACTACACATGTAGCTGAGTATATGCTTCTCTTTCTCTCAGTTCTCCAGGTAGGAAAAGCATGCAAGTCAGCCTTTCAACTGGTCACATCTCAGACTTGTGAACTGATAACATTCCTTCTCTTGCTGCTCATGAGGGAGGGAGAAAGGACATTCAGTTTGTCCTTTCAGTAAGAAGATAAAATAAGCTTTCCTTCCCTGCAGGAATGCCTGGAGGAAGAAGTGGTAGTTTGGAAATGAGAAGCAAGCCCGGATACTTGCTGCATAGCCTTATTAACAACACTTACCTAAGCGTGCCCTGGTCTCCACAGTTTCAGTGATCCACAAGTAACACGGATACTAGAACACCTATTAAAAAGAGAGGAACATTAAGCAAATCTTTTTTTCCCTTGCTTCAACAAAACCACGGATGTTCTGCTATCTTTAAAAAGGTGTTCCCAATATTCACAATTTTAGTATTCACAGGGGGGCTGGTCATCCAGAAAGGAACCCCAGTGGATACCAGGGCATGCCTGTGTACTGCTTTTCAACAAAAGTTGGCAAAGCAATTTACTGAGAATCAAATAACTAAGGGCCCAATCCTATGATCGCCAGCACAGGTAGTAGGAGCATACCGCCAGCACTGATGTTGCAAGGTGCTGCAAGCCCCCACCTGCAGTAAGCCCTTACTGGCCCACCACCTGGAGGCAGCTGGTAAATATAGGAGCCACCAGCATCACACCAATTCTGGGAAGGCGGAACTGGCGGTGTCCTCCATCTTACACCACCACCCCGCCTCAGGCTGGGCAGCCCAAGGGGACTGCTTGGTTCTCTGCTGACAAAATAGCTGGTGGAGAGTTAGTCCCATTGCTGGAGGCTGGGCTTTCCTCAGGGAAGGGGCTGACAGTCCCCTTCTCCCATGGAGTCCTGGTGGCCGACTGGCTGCTGCTGGAGATAGTGGTAGCCGTTTGGCTACCGTGGTGCTCAGGAGTGGGCTGCCTGTGGCTTGAAAGGGCCCACAACCTAAAAAAATGCAGAATGCCAGCAAGCAGCCACTTGAAAAGACACTGCTTAATAAAGATCTTCAATGCCTTGAAGATCTTTCTTATGTTTGACATGGGAGCAATGGATTTATGGCATGAATAACAGTGGTACCTTTTGTCTGACTGCATTATAGACCTGCAATCTAATACAAGTGGAAGTGACTGTCTAGCTTCCAAAAAAGGAATTCTGACTGAACTATTCATTGTGGTTGACTCAGTCACTGTTCATTTTCGGTAGATAAAGTAACCCTGCTTCCTGTTTTGATTTAGCCTTCTCTTGGTACAGGAAAAAACATCCTCACTTAACCATTGAGTATTCTATAGTTCAAATGTGTTCTATGGTTGCCTTCTTTGAGAAGTGGTTTGTTTTTTTACTGGCATACTTCCAAAATTAATGGTTCTATTTTGTAAAAGTATAGGGCTGAACTAGTATTATTTTTCAGTTGTGGAAGTCTGTGGCAGCTGGTTCAAAAATGGATTTGGGCTCAGCCTCCATCACAGCAAAATTAGAAATCCTTTGGCATTAATTTTTAAAACCATTTTACACTTGACCAGAGTGATAGTTGCCTTCAAGCTCCCAGATATTGGTTACATATATTTGTTTCTCATACCCCAGCTTCTGTCTTCTTATTCCTTCTTCCCAGATTTTATAATGTTATAGATAATTAAAAAAATCAATACCCTCTGATTAAACCAGATGTATCTGGTTTTCATAGGAATTGGTGACACATATTTCCATGAGCTGAGCTAGAGTTTCCTCAGAACCCCCCAATTGTATGTAGACTTTGTGAAGATGGGAGAGGGATTGCCCAAATAACTCTCTCCACTCAGTGTTGGTGCCTTTAGGAGGCCTCTGACCCAGACAAAAATGTCTTGACATTTGTATTCCACCCTCTCCTGGGAGTTTCACAGTGTTCTGCAATAAACACATACTTGTTTCCCAATTGTACATAATCCATACATTCTCTGTCAAAGTAGGGATTCTGCTGAGTATGTCCATCTTGGTTTGAACCCTTAGTTTGTATATGGGAGGGGGGGAATACAATATTTCTCCCAAGTGGGACCTATTATTGCTGCTGTGATCATTTTGTGCGAGGTGCTTATGGATTTTTTTATAGCCAGTAGCCAGCTTTGCAGCTTAGCAAAGACATTTCTATGGGAACAAAACTATGAGAATGGGGTATGCTATGCCATATCCATTCCTCCATGGATCACTACAAACCAGCTGCTGCTATGTGTGTATTCCAAGTTCTTTTCAATAAAGTTTATGGGCTTCTGTGGAAACCTTGTTGAAAGAAGCACAATCATGGTTGGTGGAATATTCCCCCCTGCTGAATCCTTAAACAGAATAGGACTTTTCAGCTATCTGACATTGTATACAAAGTGCTTCTCATGTATTATCTTGATGTCCTCACAACAATCTTGTAAGGTAAGTAGTAGTATAGCTGAGACTGGGTAATTTGCCTAAGGGCAGCATTCATAGCAGAGGTGCAATTTAAACCAGGGAAGTTCTGATTCACAGCTCAAAGTGCAATCCAAACCCCGGGCTGGAATAAGCATGTTGGCAGGCCTGTCCCGTGAGACTGGCTGCAGCATAACCCAGGGCAAGGGGGAAAAATTTTCCTCCCCCCCACCCCCAGTAACACACAGTGGTTCGAATGGAGCTACTTGGAGTTGCTCCAGCAAAATGGACAAGGCAGTAAAATCAATACAAACACAAGAAGCTTAATAAAAGTAATTACAAAGCTTCAGAATATTGGGGGAGTGGGGTAAGAGAAGAGGGTAAGGAAAGCACAGATCTTTGGGCAAAACAAATGTAGAGGCTCCTCACCCAGGTGCTGCTGGGAAGCCCATAACCAGAATCCAAAGGCAACAGCCTTCTGCTCTTGCTCCCCTACAACTCGTAATCAGAGACCCAGAGCCGCTCTGACTGTGGAGGTTGCAGGTAGCAATTGATTTGCTAGTTCTTTGTGAATTTGTCTGAACTTCCTCTTATAGGAAGCTGATTTTAAATCTAAGCTAGTAGCCACCAGCACATGGTGGCAGCAAATGCCCCTGATTAATGATGCCCTGTGCAAAGAAGCATTTTCTTTCATTCATCCTAAATCCGCTGCCAATTGATTTCATTCTTGTTTGACATGCTAAGCAATGGCTGTTAGGAAGACCATGTCAAAGGCAAATATTATGAGACCTTCGCCTTTCGCTTGTCTGGCTTAACAAGGTGCAATATTTCCCCATTTCTTCACTGAAGTACGAAGAACTTTTGTGTAGCGCACAGACTCTTTGATCCCATAAATGGGATCAGTTTAGACACTTCATGCTTCTCATCTGCTTTATTGGCATTCACTTAGCTTTACATGCGCTGCTTGATGGTTGTGGTGCTGAGGCAGTTTGGTTGAGGCAGTATTAAGTTAACTGAGGCAGTATTAAGTTAACCTGTATTTTTTAATTCCAAATGGGTCTTTATTTCTCTTCAGCTGCACATCAAGCAGGTTTGCAAGTCTGAAAAATTACACCTTACACCATAATGGAAAACTAATTAAAGGGTCCATCTGTTGATAGTTGAGCTGAACAAGTATAAAATGTGAAGAAATCTCTTGTGAAGGCTGTCTGTGACAGTAAATGGAAGTTTCTGTGTTTGTGGTCTCTCATCTTTGAATTGTATATGCAACATTTTACAGGGGAACAAATTGAAGGTGGTGTCATAGCTATCCAAACTACATATTAAGATTTTCAGGTTGAAACTTCCTTGTGCATCATCAAGCGAATGTATTCTGCCGATCAGTGACTGTCAGAAACCTCCCTAGGATCAGCCCCCTATAATCAAAATACCATCTGTACCAGAACAGTGCAGTTGCCACCAGTTGTCGGATAATAACATTATCAGTGGAGAGCAGTAATTTATGTGAGCACCAGGCATGTGTAGCTGGATACAACAGCATTCGCTTCTTCCAGATGCCCTTGAATTCTGTCTGGGGGAAATATGCTGTTGCTTTGGACCCCAGGGCCCATGAGATGGGAGTGCAAGGGGGTACAGCATACCTGGGCCCTGGGGCCAAAAAGGGGGTCCAAAAAGGGGGGAGCTGATCATTTCCTGGAATCTCAGAAAATGTTTGCATATATTGTGTGAAGACTAGCATTCATGTTTGGTGTAAGCCTACATAGTTTTAAATATTAGTGGGATTCAAAGTGGTGGGTCATGATCCAAAATTGAAGGGAAAAAGAGCCATTCCCCCTTAAGGGGAGTGGCCCAGTGGCCAGATGGCGGCACTGATGGGACCAGGGGCATGCTAAAGTACCTGGGAGCTGCAGGAAGACTGTGATCAAACTAGGAGTGAGCTCCGACAGCAAAACAGAGCTCACTGCATTCAAGAGGAGGGTCGCACAGGGAGCTGCGAGCCTCCAGGACCCTCCGGAAGGCTTCCTGCAGTCCCCAGGTAGTTAGCATGCCCCTGGGTCCCCGTGGTGCCATGATTGCTGCCACACCATCGGGCACCCCCTCCAGCCCCAGACCCTGCCCCCACAATACAAACACTTACAGTGGCTTCAATGTCCACGTAGGGCTTTGAAGACCACTATTATATCATGATTTGTAGAAGTTAAGACCCAATGATCATATGAAATTATGATCCAATGGAGAAGGAAAGAGGCCCCAAAGAAACTTTTATCACCATTACCACCCCGATAAAATTCCTCTCAGAGGCCCCGCTGAAAAGAAGTACTTGTAGGTATTTGTAAAACTGCTAGTTCCTGAGACCACACAGGCCACAGCATTCTGTGGACAGTTTCCAATTGCAATTTCTGGACAGTCTTTAGGGCAGCTCCATGTAGAGCACATTGCAGTAATCAAAGATTGATGTCATCTGTGCAGAAGATTTAGCCGAGAGGGTTAATGCCTCCGTTTGCCCGAAGATAACAGCTGAAGATCTGAAGGTCGTGAGCTCAAGACTACTGGAAGTCTCTGTGAGCGGCAGACCTTGCAAACTGTGGCTGATTAAGAGCTGAGTTCCAGCTGCCTCGTGGGAGGAGGAGTGTGTCGAAGTCAGCTGCGTCTCTGGTGGGAGCAGGGAAGCCTCTTATCAGCCAGCAGAAGACAGACGGGTGGCTAAGAAAGAAGGCTAAATCCAGAAAGAAAGATCTGTCTGTGTTGTTCTTGAAAGATAGAACATTTCTGTAAATTGTAAAAACCTTCAGGTTTGTGAATAAAAGTCTGCCTATGTAAACTGCCTTAAGTTACAGTCATTAGATAAATCTAGTGATCTTAAGGAAGGCGGTATATAAATTTGTATTTATATACTGTGTATTATATACATGGTAATTATACCATGTATCATCATCATCATCATTATTAATCACTGTGCTTAGGTTCAGTTGACCAAGGTAGGATTGTGCTCTAATTCTGCAACTAGCGTAGCCCCAGGAGTAACAGTAGGACAATGTAAACCTGCAAGCTCCTGATACCAAACAGGCCACTGCATTCTACACTAACTTAAATAAACATTTAAAGTGATTAGCAGTCCACTCCTATGTATGTACATATGTATTTTAATCAATGGGGCATACTCCCAGGTAAGTGTGCATAGGATTGCAGCCTTGGTCTTGGGTATTTCCTTGGATAGCTGAAATCCAATGCCTAGTAAATCTGGTGTCTGAGACCATTGGCCTCCTGAGTAAATTAAAGACAGGATGAGATGAGCAGGGATGGGAATGGGCACCTCGGCAAACCAAGACTCAACTTGGGCACAAATCCTAGAGTGCCATGGTGACTCGCCCCCCCCCTCAATTCCCAAGTCATTTTGTCTTGCTTTTGCTTTGTCTTGCTTTTGTGAAGCAAGCCACAGATAAGCAGCAACAAGAGGCAGGGGCTTTTCTGTGGTGGTGCAGTTACTATGAAACTCATTTCCAGTGGAGTTGAGAACTATGCCCTCCCCACAGCCTCAGATAGGGGCTGAAAACTCCTCTTTTTCATTTTGTTTTCCTATTGCAAAGATGTTTGCTTTAGTGTGTGTATTTCATTATGGCTTGTGCTGTAAATCTCTTTAAAGGTGGACAACACAGAGATTATAACGGTGCTTTTGCCCTCTTTTCTCAATATTCTGTTGAGCAAACGACATGTCATGTGTAACCCTATATTCTGGACGCTGTTTCACAAATATTTCACAAATGGACCTTGACATGGATTGTTCTATGTGGGCGGCCTGCGGGGTAGGCCTTGGATACAGAGAGGCCAGGCTGCCCTCTACATTCTCAGCATTCATATGCCTTTAAATCACGGGTATGGCAACATTGCTAACAGTTTTCATCTGCATGTAACAACTGCTGCAGCTCACAAGGGCCAGTTTCCAGAATAAATCACATGCAAGTATGTGACAATTCCTCTCTGTGTGAACATTTATCATATTTAGGCAGTGCTCTGCTGAAAGATTCGGCTTGCATCATCCATTTGGCTGTGGTCAGGACAGAACTGCATCAGGAGCGGGTGGAGGTGATGATCAAAGTATAACCCCTGCCTGTGCTCTTACAAGTCCCTACAGTTCTTTGAAAAACAGGCTGGGAGCTGCTGAGCTTCTGAATCTGCTGCCCGTCCTTAATGGATTTGTCCTTAATCTAGCTGGGATTGTTAGAAATGACACAGTTCCCTTGGTGGATGTAATCTGAGTGAATCATTGGTAAAGAGGCCTTGAGTGGTCTGCTAAGATGGGCTGCCAATGCCAGATACCCAGATGAGCAAGAGTTTGTCCAGCAGTGTTGAATGCGAGGAAAGTTATTGTCACAGGACCCATGAGAGGGGATAATTTATACCCAGGCCCAGGGTCCAAAAGGGGGCCCAGGAGCCAAAGGAGGGGCCCCAGAAATGCTTAAATGCTATTTTTCTGCAATGTTTTTCTATAAGATTTTAGAGATACTTTGGAGTGTGTTTGGTTTTCTGTATTAGTATATCAAATTGTCAACGACACACAAGTAGGTGGACTTGGGCTCCAAAGCCTTTTTCTGGCTGTCAACACCCTCTCTTAGCCTGTTTCACCACTTCCTGCCTCCATTCCTGCTCCATTCCTGCAGAAGATTTAGTCGAGAGGGTTAATGCCTCCGTTTGCCTGAAGATAAGAGCTGAAGAGCTGAAGGTCACCAGTTCGGGTTCGCCAAGTCTCTGTGAGCGGAAGACCTCATTAATTGCGACTGATTAACAGCTGAGCTTCGGCTGCCTTGTGTGAGGGGGAGTTGTGCTGAAGTTCAGCCGCTTCTCTGGTGGGAGCAGGGAAGCCGCTTATCAGCCAGCAAGAAGACAAACGGGTGGCCAGAAAGAAGGACTAAATCCAGAAAGATCCATCTGTATGTGTGTAGTTCTTGCAAGATAGAACGTTTCTGTAAAAATTGTAAAAACCTTTGGGTTTCTGAATAAAGTCTGCCTATGTAAACCACCTTGAGTTATAGTCATTAGAGAAATCTGGTGACCTAAGAAAGGCGGTATATAAATCCAAGTATTATTATTATTCATCCCCCTCCCCCTTCAGAAAGGGCCCCCAAAGAAACTTTGTACATCCTGATAAAATTCCTTTCAGAGGCCCGGAGTTATCATGCCCTTGTTGAATTCACACTCTTGCTATCTCTGGGTGCAGAATGAAAGTAGCTCATAATATTCCTTTTCAAGCTGCACCAACATTTCATAATTTATGTGATATTCTTCTCTGTCCTCCCCACCATTTACCTCAGTGTTATTGTGTGTGTATGTGCAAAATGGGGGCACAACCTGGAATGGCTCCTGATGCAGCTGCAAGTCCTCTGCCCAATTACGCCCCCCCCCCAAAAGCAGCCATTCACTGCACTCCTCATTCAGTTTCTTCCCTTGCAGAAGCGCAAGACTTCTAGTTTGATTTAAAGGGACCACACACATTAAAGAGCTCCTTTCTTCACACCGTGACCCGTAAACACTTCTGTGTTTGACAAAATCATGGCTGGAGCAAGGTAAGGAGGCAGGTGATCCACTTTCTGCTTACATTAAGCAGGTGGAAAGCAGATCTGTGCCACTTTACCAAGAAGTCGTCTTGAGGTTTGAAACTTGTGTGTATATCAGCTGGCTGTGTCCCTACTCCTGCAGAATTTGCACATGACTACTGCAGCCTTCCTGTGGAAATTATCTGTCTCCTGCAGTGTTTGAATGAAACTGTGCAGGCAGTACTGGAATAAAGTGTATCTATTTTCCGTCTTTCCAGGCAGATGTGCTGAGTGTTCTTTTGAGGGACTGTATTTTTCTTCCTGTTTTGCAAAAGTAAAGCACTAGCAGTTCAGGGCTGTTTCTGGAGTTAGATGAGAATGAGACTATAAGAAGAGCCCTGCTGGATCAGGTCAAGGGCCCATCTAGTTCAGCTTCTTGTATCTCACAGTGGACCACTAGCTGCCTCTGAGACTACACAAGACAGCAAGACACCTGTATCCTGTTGCCACTCCCTTGCATCTGGTATTCAGATATAGGCTATCTCTAAAACCTGGAGGTTGCAAGACGATACCACTCTAATGGCAGAAAGTGAGAAAGACCTAAAGAACCTTCTGATGAGGGTGAAAGAGGAAAGTGCCAAAATTGGCTTGAAGCTCAACATTTAAAAAAACTAAGATCATGGCAACCACTCCCATCACTTCCTGGCAAATGGAAGGGGAGCAATTGGAAGCAGTGACAGACTTTATCTTCCTGGGTTCCAAGATCACTGCAGATGGTGACAGCAGCCATGAAATTATACTTCTTGGGAGGAAAGCTATGGCGAACCTAGACAACTTAATAAAAAGCCGTGACATCACCCTGCCAACAAAGGTTCACATAGTCAAAGCGATGGTTTTCCCAGTAGCAATGTATGGCTGTGAGAGCTGGACCATAAGAAAGGCAGAGCGCCAAAGAATAGATGCTTTTGAATTATGGTGTTGGAGAAGACTCTTGAGAATCCCCTGGACTGCAAGGAGATCCAATCGGTCAATCCTCCAGGAAGTCAAGCCTGATTGCTCCCTGGAAGGACAAATCCTGAAGCTGAAGCTCCAATACTTTGGCCACCTCATGAGAAGAGAGGACTCTTTAGAAAAGACCCTCATGCTGGGAAAGATTGAAGACAAAAGGAGAAGGGGGCGGCAGAGGATGAGATGGTTAGATAGTGTCACCGAAGCAATGAACATGAAATTGGGTGAACTCAGGAAGGTAGTGGAGGACAGGGAGGCCTGGTGTGCTGTGGTCCATGGGGTCGCGAAGAGTCGGACACGACTTAGCGACTGAACAACAACAACAAAACCTGGAGGTTGCAAGTAATCACCATTGTAACCTCTGATAGACTTTTCCTCCATACATCTGCCCTGTGCCTTTAAAAGACACTCTCCTATCAGGTGCCATCACAAAATCCTGTGGCAAGAAGTTCCACAGATTAATTACATGCTGGGTAAATAAACATTACCTTTTGTCTGTTCTAACTCTCCCATCAGTCAATGGCCCCTGGTTCTGGTGTTGTGCGAGAAGGAAAATAACTTCCCTCTGTCCATCACATGCACAATTTTATAAGGGTCATGTCCCCCCTCAGGCACCTTCTTTCTAGACTGAAGAATCCCAAAAGCTGTAGTCTTGTAAGAGAGGTGCCCCACCCCACTAATCCTTTGTTGTCACTCTCTTTAACACCTTTTCCAGTTGCATATCCTTTTTAAGATGTGGTAACCAGAACTGGGACACAAGATAATATTGCCACCTACAGATGAAGGAGCAGGCAGGTTCACAAGTGCAGTTCTCTTGGCAGTGTCTCACCAACTTTGACCATTTCCACTCGCATTCAGAAACAATGGCACACTGAACGTTTCCTGAAAAGCAGGAAAAGGCTTAACAAAACAAATCTCCTGAACCAACTGGCTAGAGAACTGCAGCTCTCTTTTTCCAGGAGTTTAATTAACTTTTTCCATGGGATCTTTTTCTTTATATACTGTATATTTTTAAACATACATAGACTGCTTGAAATACAGTGGCTGCATCTTTGGGACTGCACTAATTTACTGCTACACATTTTGTGCAGTGAAGATAGCAATGTACCATCACTTCTGATTCTGTATCTCAGTGTGCATTTTGTGTTGAAATATATAGTATTTCAGTGTACTGTAGTCTTTAGGTGGAAGTCTTCGGTCTCAGAGTTGTGCTTTAACTGGAATGAAGGGTGCCAACCATTATGTCCTCCTTCCATGCTCCTCCTTTCCCAAGGGTCCTGATAGTCAGAATATCTTCACATGGTAATTTCCTATGGAGAAGAATTTTGATACATTAAGGGCAGAATTCATCCTGAGTTAGGGCACAATCCTAACCCGGAGTTAGGCCGGCGGTTAGGCCAGCAAAGTTTGGCCAGCACAAGGGCCACCGTAAAGCATGTTTGGACCACTCTTGGAGTCAGGGAGAATGACGCACGTCTGTGTGCTGGCCTCTCTGACTCTGAGAGTGGTCCAAACACGCTTTACAGTGTACCTTGTGCAGTGGCGGTCCAGGCCGGGAGCGCGCCCCATGGCAGGCGCTGAACACGCGCGCCCCCCAAGTTGCCCCACTCCCGCGCGTCACACAGACACGCCTCCCTTACCCCGAAAACGCTCTATTTCGGAGCGTAAGGGAGGCGTGGGTGGGCCAGAAACTGCACAGTCTCTCCTGGACCGCGCGCAATGGCGCCCCACCACTTCCCCACGCCCCATGGCTCGTGCCATGGGGTGCTACAGGTAAGATACGCGCCTGACCTTGTGCCGTCCAAACTTTGTTTGCCTAAGTGTGCCGGTCTAAGTCCAGGTTAGGATTGTGCCCTTAATCACATTTAGATTTCATTGTTTTCAGTAGAAGATTTACACTGCAATCCTAAGCATGCTTCCTCAGAAACAAGTCCCATTGTACAGGAGCAAGCACACAGGGCAATAGTACTAATCCCAAAACAGCACTGGTCTGCCTGCTCCTTCCAAATGAGAATAATGTCTTTACCACAGTCAAATACAAAACTGTTGCTTTTGCTTCTTCTCAAAACACTCTGTCGAAGCTGTTGCAGCCCCCACCCTAGCAGGTGGGCATGACTCAGATTCCAGAGACTTGGAATAGCCAACTGCCCATCTGTGTCCTTTGCACTGAACCACACCAAATATCCTAAAGGATGGGCTGTTTTGCATAGCGGCAAAACATTCCTAAACGTTTTATGAATGGACACTTGTCAATTTGAAAAGGAAGCAATTTTGAGTCCAGCCTTAATAACTAGTACCTCTTATAAGATACATCACTGGTTGTGTAAAGTGAGTACTTTTAACATTAATTATAAGGGCCAATAGCAGACATAAATACCAATGTATGTAAAAACTCACAGGCTGTTAGCTCTCAATTGGTTGTCTGCATGACCAACTGCAGACTGATCAGGGAACAGACAGAAAGGTTTGTCCCCCTTAGCTTGGAACTGCATCAGAGCTGGAAAGCTGGACACAATTGGGCACTCAGTCACCTAGATCCAGAACCCCCTATGCAGGGTGATCAGATACAAATGAGAACAGAGGGTCTATACCTTTAACCAATGTATTGAAAAGGGAATTGTCGTAGGTATAGCTTTTTAAACCCTTTAAAATGTTGACAGAGCTGCATCTGCCAAAATTCTCTTTTCTAAACAATAGTTAGTGTGCAATCCTAACCTGGAGTTTGGCTGGCACAAGGGAGCCCAATGCTTGGGCCACTCTCGGAGTCAGAGAGGCCAGCACACAGACGTGTGCCATACTCACTGATTCTGAGAGTAGTCCAAATGTGCTTTACAGTGGCCCTTCTGAAAGCCAAACTTTGCTGGCCTAACTGTGCCAGCCTAAATCTAGGTTAAGATTGCGCCCTTAAAGGTATAGACAATCTGTCCTCCACTCTATCGGGCCACCCTGCCCAAATGCCCTCCCATGTTCAAATAAATCATTTGTATGTATGGGCTGCTTCTTCTATTCAAGTGCATGGGGAAGCCCTTATGAGAGAAAGAGCTTTGTTTAGGCATCTGCGCATTCACATGTACAACAATCTGCTGGTCATATACTTGCATACGGCTTTGTCTGCACTAGCACACATTTGCTGATGTTTCCTAGCATGTTTCCTAGCATGTGCAACTGAGCCATGTGCTTTTCATTGTGGCAGAGATTGTGAGATTGCATTGTCACACCATTCCTAATTTAAAGCCATCTTTAAAGCTATCATGCACCCTTACTTGGAAGTAAGATCCATTGAACCTGGTGGGATTTACTTCGAAGTAAACATACAATCAGGCAACATGCGTTATAACACACATTGCAAATCTTCCTCTTCTTCCTCCCTTGGCTCTGCAGAGACACCAGTGTAGGCCAGGCTGAGCACCAAATGATACCATATCCAGCTATTTCTTTATACTTTGGTACCAGTTCATGCAGTCTTTTGGGAAAGTGTTTGTATTTAGGAATGAAAAGTTGTTGTTACTATTTAGGCAGGAGAATTGGGGCGGCAACAAAAAAATGCGGAGAGACTTGTGGTTTCCAAAGTGAGAATAGTGCTTTGCTGAGATAATGTGATGAAATAGCATACACACAGAGACACGGCCCTGTGAAGGCTGGGCAGAGCCAGTTGCTCCTTTTTTTTTTTTTTTTCCTTTCCATTCTTCTGTGAAGTTGCAGAGTGAGCAAAGCAGGGAGGGTGAATCATAGCCCGGGAGCCAATAAAACGTTCATTCAGGCAGGGACATTGCACATAGCTGAATGCTACGAAGAGTCAGGAAGGGACAGACAGGCAGATTAACGAACAAGGAACTTGTATAAGTATCGCCATGAGGGAAATAGTTCACATCCAGGCTGGCCAGTGCGGAAATCAAATTGGAACCAAGGTAAGGGAAAATATTATCTTTTATTCTGTCTTCAGTATCTAGTTATTCCAATTGTAAACCTTGGTAGTTCAGTGTGGATGCAGGACCTTCTACGTTGTGTGAAGATGGCACCACACCTCCTCTTAAGTATTCTTCTGTAAAGGAAATGTTTTTGGAGATGGGTGTGTAATTCTTTAGTACCTGAAGGATTCAAGGGAAGTGCTAAACCAAGTTATCTCTCAGAATTGTATTTACTTTGGGAGAAATGTCTTCTGCTGTACAAAGCACTACTTCTGTTTCTTCTTAGGTGCCCATAGACCAGACAGCTGGAAAACCACCAAAAGGGGAATTAAATAGCTCGCCTCTTCCACGTTGACCATAAAAGGCTTTGGAAAAACTGAAACAAGGGTTTTGTTTTTTTTTAAATGACTGAGGCAGTTGGAAGAAAGTTTGAAAAAAAAGATAGAGTAACCCAAAATAGAAAGATCGTTGGAGAGCCTGACCGTTTCCTCTTTAGTTTGAAATTCTGGTGTGTATCTACTGAGCTTTTGTGTCTTTTTGCAACCCCACCCTGTATCTCCTCTGCTGTTCAAGCCAGGAGCAGGGAGGGGCTCAGAGGAGCAGCTCTCAAACATGCCAAGAATTCGGCAGCTGTTGCTCCAGCAGATGCCTTGAAGGCCTGCTCTGCCCCTGCCAAAGATGAGTGGGTTAGGATGACTTGTAATTAGTAAGCGAGAGAGAGCGAGAGCAACCCCTCCCCCCCCCCCAGATCCGCTGCTCAGAACAGAGCTTGCTGATGATCTGCTCACAGAACTTCTCTCCCTTTTCTTTTCCGGTGCCACTCAAAGTTTTGGGAAGTGATCAGTGATGAACACGGCATCGACCCAGCAGGAGGCTACGTGGGTGACTCAGCACTGCAGCTGGAGAGGATCAATGTCTACTACAATGAATCATCCTGTAAGTGTGCAGTTGTCCAAGGGCCAAAGATAGTATGAGCGTGTTATGGGAAGAAGCATGTTGGAGAAAGCAAAACGTCTGCATGCAGTCTTGTCTATAAAACCAACGTGTTCGTGTGTATTTGTGTATGCGCACACATGCGCAGAAATCATATGCAGGAGTTGCGACTACATGCTCATTGTTCATTATCTGGGAAATGAAAGGGAGGTGGCTGAAAACAAAAATAGAACAGGGTGTGAACTATAGAAAAAAAATGCATTCCACTTTTCATTTAACATCCAACCAAAATCTATTTTATTAGCTGGTTGGTGCTTGGCAGCTTCTCTGCAATATGAATAAACTTCATAATTTAAACATTAATTGCAAATACAGAGGGCTATGTATTTCTGCTGGCCCAATTCACTGCCTAAAACTAGCACTAAAGCTCAGAATTCAACAGTGTGAAATTCTCAGCTTAATTCTATTATTTTTAAAGTTAAGCTTGTTATTCTTTAAGGCTGTGTTTTATTCTAACTGAATTCCCCCGTGGCGATGCAGCTGCCCCAGTGTGATTATGCTGCATCCCACGGGGGGGGGGAATTCTGCTGCTGGAGGGTTCCCCTAGGGTAAGAGGATATTTCCCTCCTTGCCCCAGGATAATCTCTAGCAGCCACAATGGGTCTACTTGGACCTGTGCCGGCAATATTGCTGGCGCACATCTGAGTTTATCCATTCTGGCGGATCAGGCACTGAAGGGGGATAGGATCTGGTGCCACTGATCCCACCCCCTCCGAGGCCCAATTTGTCCTTCCCCACCCCTCCCCCATGCATCAGACTTACTTGGTCCCTGTAACTCCTGGCACCAGTGGGAAAGCTCTGGCCTTCCCACAAATGCACTGGCTAGATGTGCTATCCCGAAGAGCAATCAGTTTATGGCGCTTTTGTGACAGTGCTTGCTGGTGGAACACATGTTCCACTGGAGGAGTGAGTCAATAGGATTGGGCTGTAAGTCCCCAACATACATACAGGTTCTGTGCTGGAGGTCTGTCTGGAAGTTGGAACGTGTCACACCTGTACAAAAGATGCACTCTTCCCACACGAAGGCACCGACACAGCAGTCCATAACTCTGACATCCGGAACTCAAATGTCTGTAACTCAGGGAGCCGGAGTGTGCAAAATAATATTCTCATTTATATATTCTACTGGATGCATAACTCCGCTTTTCTTAGCTTTTTCCCCTTGCACCAAGAATATGACTGTATTTGGTTGTCAGAGTGGGTGGAAGTCCTCTCTAAGCAAACAGAGACAGTTTCTAGAAGAGATATAGACTTTTCTCAGCCTTTCTTCAGTCCACTTGCTGTGTGCTTTGATGCCAACGGGAGCTTTCACCTAGAGCAACAGATGTAGGGTGGGGAGGGAGAATCCAGATCGAGACTTGCTGGGAGAAAAGACCGCTCATGCTGTTTTTCCCCTCTGTTGTTCCTAGTTAGAAAACATCAAGCATGTGGGTTCTAATAACATCCTTAACATAACATGTACTTTTGCCCTCATGCAGGGCTGACCTCATCACTGGCAGAGGATGCAGTCTCCATCTTTTGTGTTGAAGTCAACAGCTCTGCTTTTCATAGGCTTTTAGCTTCCACATATACATGAAAGCTCTCTTTTCTTAAAAGAGTTGTGTGGGTCATCTGACAGTCCAATCTTAAGGTGCTGCCCAGGGCCGTATTAACCCATAGCTGGGTCCCTCGGCTTTCAGGTATTTTGGGCCCCCTCTGAAACTCCTCAGGAAAGATCTGCCACACTAAATGGAAGCTCCTGGTGGAGGAGTGGGTGGACGAGGTTCTCCTCACACCCTGTGCAAATGAGGCCTCCACAGCTCAGTCACTTTTCCTCATTGCAAAACACACACCCCTCTTTGCAACTAACCACCAATCCAGCCGCAGGCTTGCCTCCCCTCACAAATGGACCCCAGGCTTGCATGGAAGCTCCCCACTCACAACACCTCACTCCTAAAACAGAAGACACACAGGCAGAAATCTGAGGGATACAAACCAGAAAAGCCAGGCACTTCTATGTTGTTTCCAAAAGGGGGGGAACCCTCAAAATTAGACCCAGCCTTGCATGGAAGCTTCCCAGCGATGCAGCCTCCATGTCCAGCCCTGCAAAATCTGGGGCGGGGGGCTTGTCCCACATGGTTCTTGGAGAGCTCTGCAAATCACACTTGCTGTAGTCTCTTGCCGGCTGGCGGGCCGGATGGGGAGTCCCCAGGGGCCGGATCTAGAGACCCATGCATTAGGATGATGCCTTGACATGCCACCTTGATGGTCCCTGGTCCCTGTGGGACCCCTAGGCTTCAGCTTACTCAGCCTATATTGCCCTGGTGCTGCCCCCGTAGGACCAAAATGGCTACTGCTGTATTCTATGGGTGCTGCGACAGATGTAGGAGGCTCCTCAAGGGAAGGGGACATTTGCCCCCTTCTCCTGGGTAAGGACACTGGCCCAGCAATGGTCCTCCTCATGTCCATGCTGGCTATTTTGCTGGTGCAGACTTGAGAACCTCCATATCAGGTCACACAGCCCAACGTGGGGGATAGGATCCGGCGGTGGAGGCCACCACCAGTCCCACCCTCGCTCTGCATGCCACACCCACTTCCACTTTCCCCACATACTCCCACATGCTCCAAAGGACCTCACCGCCCGTGGTGGTGAGACTTACCACTGGCTAGGTCCGTGCTGGGTCCTCCTGGTGCTGGATCCTGGTGCTGCCCCAGCACCAGTGGTAGAAGTGCCTTATGGAACACTGGCACTAGTGGTAACGGCTTACCAGTGGCACTAGTCCCAATAGGATTGGGCACTTAAGTCTCTTTGCCTCCCCCCAATTACTTGGACCAGTAATTAAATTTTTAAAAAGAAGAGCCGGTCCTTAAGCTTTCCAGAAAACAGTATTCCCTATCGTGAAAACTCTGCTTCCCGATTCCATCTCTAATCTGTAGGAGGTTAGTGGTGTCATTCTGCATGGCTAATGAAAGGCATTATGCACCAGCTCATAAACATAATTTTAACCTTCATATTCAAAAACTGAGCCTCAATGCTGAAAACAGATTTCAGATTTGAACCCTGCTTGGATAGGAAGCAGCCCAGGAGGCAGTGAATCCACACTTTTCATTATACTTATGGATTCAAGCACTTTTTCCTCATGCTTCCTGGATGTTCACTAGGATAACGTTTTCAGCACCCTGATGTAGCAAATTGTGATTCACAACTCAGTTCCCTGAATGCCATGAACCATTGTCCCAGCCCAATAGCATTAAATCCTACTATTCTGTACAAATGTGGACATAACATGCTAATCTTTGTGTCCTGGATGAATTCCAGATTAGAGAATTAATTCAGGGCGCAATCCTAACCAACTTTCCAGCACTGACATAGCTGTGCTAGTGGGAGCAGACACAGAGGGCTCCTCAAGGTAAGTAAAGGGAATGTTTGTTCCCTTGCCTCAGAGCTGCACATTGCCCTTACCCCAGTGCTGGAAAGTTGGTTAGGATTGCACCTTCATGCTCTTTTTCCTAATATCTCCCAACATTTTTAGTCAGCTGGGTGAGGCTTTTCTCTCCTTGTTTTCCCCCTTGGCTCTTCATTGTTATGCAGTGTGTGTTGTTCACTGGAAGTGGAATGTACAAGGTGTGCCATCCCATTCTCCACCCTCCCTTGAGATACGGAGATTCTGGCTTTTCAGGCTTTTCTTTCCCACCACTTGCAGACTCTAATAGATGGAGCTGCTGTAAGATGCCACAGAGATTAGGAGCATTTGGGGAAGAACGCAAAGGCCCAATGGACACTCAAAAGCATATTCAAGGCATTGTCCAGCTGCCACTAGCAATGCCAATGCCTTCCTTGGTGCCTTTCCTAGCAGCTTCTGCTATTCCCCTGTCCTATTAGGGGGTATGCATCTGGTGGTGGTGGGAGAGGAGACAACATTAGTTACCACTGCATGCACTTCCATCACGTTACCAGAGAACTGTTGGGGGTTCTTAAGAGTGTGAAGATGGTGCATGTACTATAGCAATTCTTAGAGGTTACCCCACCTCCACTTCAGCTCCTTCTATCTAGTCTTTCAGAGAACTCTCCTACTGGGGAGAAAGATGGGAGGGCAGTCCTCAAAGGTATGGGATGCTTAATAACACATTGGTTAACAGCATGCCATATGACATCTAACTAGTAAGAACATTTTAAAATGATATATTGACAAGCAAATGTGAATTCCCTTCACAAGATTTCAGACCAGAGAATAAATAAAAGTAACACATTTTTTTACCTTTCAGCTGGATGGGGAAAAATATATATTGCAGAAAAATAGTATCAGCTTTTTAAAAGCAAACAGAATGTGATTATACCAGTGCCTTTCATTACATTTCATTTCAGTCTTTGATTTGTTGTAATCTTTGTACATATCGTGCCTGTATATTCTTCCCCCTCTCTGGATTGGGGGCCAGGTTTCCTTCTGTTGTAACTATTGCAGTGGTTCTCCAACTTTTTAGCATCTGGACCAACTTTTTAGAATGACAATCTGTCTGGAAGTGATGTCATGGCCAGAAGTGCCATCATTGTGACACCAGAGCCTGCTGGCAGAGACATATCTTAACTACCTGCGGCATAGAGATAAATAATGACATTATTGAATTTGCATATGTGAGAGATGTAGCAGTTCATTTTTATAGAGTCATTTCTAATAAAGGTGCCTTTTGTCTTAGCCCAAAAATACGTTCCCAGAGCAGTGTTGGTGGACTTGGAACCAGGAACCATGGATAGTGTGCGATCCGGCCCATTTGGACAGCTCTTTCGGCCTGACAATTTCATCTTTGGTATGTTGATATGTTTCTGATACAAACAATGGCTAAAAAGACATTTTTGCCCTGATATGCAGGTAAGAAGAAAATAAAACCAACTCTTTCTTTCTGGCCATTTTGGCAAAAGGTGTTACCCACTCTTCAAATTTCAGTTAACTCAGGAATTGCCAATATGTTGTCAAATGCTGTATGCAAATTCTTAGCACATTTCTGTGACACCCCAATACTTTCCTGGAGTCTTCAGAAATCCTTTCCAGAAATCCACGGTCTTTTTTTTTTCTTTTTCTTTTTCCTTTTTTGCTACTTGGCCCACATTATTGCAGTGCTAGATTTCAATGTAGCATTGAATGTGTGCTTAAAAAAGAGAGGTGTATGTTCTGTTGTCCAAAAACCATTTCTATGCTAACTTCAAGAGATTTTCTTTGCATTTTGATTTTACAATGTATATTAAACCAGTAACATTTACAGCACAAACCTTCGCATGTCTACTATACTCAGAAGGCCCATTTTGTTCAATGGAACGTACTCCCAGGGAAGTGTGTATAGGATTGCAGCTTGAGAGTCCAATCCTATCCAACTTGCCAGCACTGATGCAGCTGTGCCTATGGGCCGTGCTCTGCATCCTGCAGTAGGGGGACTGCCATGGAGGCCTCCTCAAGGTAAAATAATGTTTATTCTCTTACTTGGGGCTGCATTGCAGCTATATCAGTGCTGGAAAGTTGGTTAGGACTGAGTCCTTAGTTGGACACACAATCCAATTCCTGGCCCTTGGTCTAGATATTGATTTGTATGCGCATACCTGTGGTGGGGCATTTCTCATGTAGTGACTCCACACAGTTCATGTGGGAGAGTTGTCTGAAATTGCCCCCCATTTGAAAATTACTGAAACTGCCCTGGCGGAGTGAATGCATATTTCAAGTTGTCTGTCAGTTGATATGGCTGGATAATGGATTTCTGAAAAAGGATTCCTGAAGACTCCTAGAAAACATAAAACATTTTTCCCTTTCAACTGCAAATGCCTACTTGTAATAAACTGTGTTGGTAAAGTCACTGCCCAGTGGTGCACACACAGACATGTATGGCTTGATGCTTCATTGTAGATGTTTAAGGAAAGTGGCGCCATAAATCACTTATTGCTATTTCTTCTTCTGTGTCACTGAGACAATATCACAATATGTAGTATGTAGAATTAACAGCATGACACAAGCCTTAACCCTAACCCCCCTGTAGACTGGCACATGAGTGTCGCCAATGCACCGTAATCACGTTTGCGCAACTTTCTAAGTCAGGGAGGCTGGCGCATAGATATGTGCTGGCTTCCCTGCACTGTGACCACAGCCAGGTGAGGCCAGCGCGAGGGGTTGGGAGGACAGGGGGAGAGCGAAGGGGGATTGGGCAGGGAAGGTGGGCCCTTGGGCAGGTTGGCCCAGGGAGGGGGGTGATGCCAGGATCTAGCACTTAGACCTAGCCCCTGTCCCCAGCCCAGTCGGCCCTACATGGGCTGCTCGGATTTGCACCAGCAATTGGCTGGGGATTTACCCAGGTTCAGGGGACAAATGTCCCTTTACTCCCCGTTGCACCACTGCTGCCTCCTAACTGGGACTGGATATGGCGCAGGCCAGCCCTGGTTAGGATTGGGCTGACAACGAGATCCCACAGGACACCACATGTCCTGTCTAGTGGCTGTTTGCTAGTGTTTCTTCTGGTTTATTTTGCTGTTGGACTATCATCATTTTGAACTTTGCACAGCTGGCAGGAAATGTAAAGCTCCCCACATTTTCAAGGGACAATAAAAATAGCAGCACAATGAACAGGTTTTTTTTTTTTTTAGCTCACCAGATAGTTAACAAAGGAAACAAACGAAAAAGGGTACGCTCCCAGCAAATGCATGGATGCTGATGTCTGAACAGCACTTTAAGTGAGCTCTTGGTTTTTTCCAATGACACAAAGCAAAATATTAATGAAAAGAGACCATCGAAAGGTTGAGAAGCATGGCGTGGAAAGTAAACATCAGTGAATTGCAGGCTTAAGTGATCTTGCAATGGAAAAATACAAAAAGTGTTATTTATAAGTCTGTGTGCAGTATAACTATTCCTTTCTTTAGAAATGTCAGTGTACATGATTTTGTTTCTTTGTTTTGAAGGGTTTAACCCCTGCTAACTGGGCAAAAGGCACTTTTCCAAGTGCTGTTCCTCTTATATTTAGCAGGGGGAGAGTAATTGTCCCTCTTCACCCCAGCACAGTATCTTTTCTAGTGACTGTTGCTGGTGGTGTGCTGCATTTTTTAGATTGTGAGCCCTTTTGGGACAGGGAGCCATTTAACTTTCTTATTACTTGCCTGTAAACCGCTTTGGGAACTTCATGTTGAAAAGCGATATATAAATACTTTTTGATTGATTGATTGGATTGATTGGATTGACTGATTATCCCCCACAGCTTGTTCAAAATGTCCGCCAAGTACAGTTTGGTACAAAGCTATGAATTCATTGCTTGGTAGTGATGGGGCTTGAGAGTTGTCTAGGGCGGGGTGAGTGATGTGATGGTAAAGCCTCTCCCTGAGGTTTCTGCTGTTCTGCCACTGACCATATGGGACCTGCAGCAAATCTAGGGGAAATTCCTTGTTCTCCAGGAAGTGCAGTGAAGGTGCGGCTTCTCTTCAGGCAGATCAGATGGGATGCAGCTCCTGGCTCATCTTTTGGAGTGGGGCAGCAAAGAGTGATGCTAGGAGGACATGACGTTAAGGATCTGGTATTGCTCTTGTCCTCATGCTCCTCATTGCCTGGTGGCAAGCCCAGGTGAACTTCCCATCTGTCCGAAAGTACTATTCTACATAAAACTGTCATTTAGGGGTTTGGCTTTTCTCTTGCAAACCAAATGGAATGTGGTTCTTGGCTCTTTTAGTGATTTTCAGCGAACAGCCCAACCCTACCTCGATTCCCCTGTAGCAATGGAGTTGCATCAACCTGGCTCCGGCTGCATCCTGCTGGGGTTTTCAGCTTCTGGACGTCTCCCCAGGATAAGGGGAATTTGTCCCTTGCTCCAGCAGCTGCTATGAATCAACTTCTGTCTGCACCAGTGATATCACTGGCACAAGTCTGCATTGATCTCGGAAGGTGGATCAGGCCTAGGAAGGGAGATAGGATTTGGCATGCACCGCTGCAGCCGAACCCGCCCCTTCTGGGGCCTAATCCACCTCCTTCTTCACTGCCATCACTGCCCCATTTTGCTCACCCTGCTCCATTTAACCCTTTTTCTGCCTCCCTCCAACCTCCTCTGTGGGCTTACCTGCTCTGGTGGTCTCCATGGAGATTTGCAGCATGTGCTAGCCTGCCACAAAGCAGTCTCTGCTGGCACAATCCCTAGTTACACTGGCAGGGGAGGGGGATAGGGCCATAAGAGAGACACTGGGGAGAGGGGAAAAGTGATTTTTAATGCCTTTACTCCAGCCACCACTGCTGCCACCACTCCAGCCACCACTGCACTAAGGAACTTACTATTTGCTACCCCTACCTCCAGGTGAAACAGATATAACTGTCCCTTACAAATGGACCAACTTTAGGAGTGATTGTTAGACATATAAAAGCAGTTACTTGGGTGTAAGTCTTGAGTTGTACATGGGAGCAGATAAAGAAAGGATTACTTGCATCATTCCTACATTTACTCAAAGTGAGCTTATGTCATAACAACTGAATTGTGAATTGCAGTTAAAGCCATCTTTACTACAAGTGTAAGCTGCTATTAAGGCATTATTATGTTGATAATATGGAACAAGAGTTTCAGGCTTGTCATTCTTTGTGAGATGTAAAGACAATGCGTAATAAACTTGCCTCATTCAAAACAAGGGTACTCCATAATGGGAAACAATGTGTGAGGTGGCTTTTGGAATGTCATCTTCCATGCACTAAGGAGGGCAGTATGGAAGTAGGGAATGTTCTGAATCTTCTGCGATGCCACTGTGTACTGAGGGATAATATGTGGCAGTTCTTAGCAAGTTTTAGACATACTTGGCATGGTTTACTGAGCTTTCAGTGCCTTGCTATTCAGGTTGTGCCTGAAGTGTCTGCTCAAAGACACACAGTGCCAAAATGTTAATATTTAAAATTTCAAAAACATGTGTTGGTGCTGATACTTTGAGGGCACTATGTATTGACGATGCAGTAAAACCTATTGACTTTTCCCCTCTTGTTGTGTTATCTCAGGACAAACAGGTGCTGGAAATAACTGGGCCAAAGGACATTATACAGAAGGAGCAGAGCTTGTCGATTCGGTACTTGATATAGTAAGGAAGGAATGTGAACACTGTGATTGCTTGCAAGGATTTCAGCTCACTCATTCTCTTGGAGGAGGAACAGGCTCTGGGATGGGAACATTACTCATCAGCAAAATCAGAGAGGAATACCCTGATAGAATAATGAATACCTTCAGCGTGATGCCGTCTCCTAAAGTCTCTGATACTGTGGTGGAACCGTACAATGCCACACTCTCAGTCCATCAACTGGTTGAAAATACAGATGAAACCTACTGCATTGATAATGAGGCACTGTATGACATTTGCTTCCGTACGTTGAAGCTCACCACTCCAACATATGGAGATCTGAACCACCTGGTGTCTGCTACAATGAGTGGGGTGACAACATCTTTGCGTTTTCCGGGCCAGCTAAATGCAGATCTCCGTAAGCTGGCGGTAAATATGGTTCCTTTCCCACGGTTACACTTTTTCATGCCAGGCTTTGCTCCATTGACGGCCCGTGGGAGCCAGCAATACCGGGCTCTCACTGTCCCAGAGCTTACTCAACAGATGTTTGATGCCAAAAACATGATGGCAGCATGTGACCCAAGACATGGACGGTATCTGACGGTAGCTACAGTCTTTCGAGGCCCCATGTCCATGAAAGAGGTTGATGAACAGATGCTGGCAATCCAGAACAAGAACAGCAGCTACTTTGTAGAATGGATCCCAAATAATGTCAAAGTGGCAGTTTGTGATATAGCGCCCCGGGGCCTCAAGATGGCTTCCACCTTTATTGGCAACAGCACAGCCATTCAAGAGCTTTTCAAAAGAATCTCAGAGCAATTCTCTGCCATGTTCAGGAGAAAAGCTTTTCTTCACTGGTTTACAGGAGAAGGGATGGATGAGATGGAATTCACAGAAGCGGAAAGCAATATGAATGACCTGGTGTCAGAGTATCAGCAATACCAAGAAGCTACAGCAAATGACGGAGAAGAAACGTTTGATGATGAAGAGGAAGAAATTAATGAATAACGTCTCGCAGGCACTGTTCAAAAGTCTGAATAGCTAGATCTAGCTCTAAATTTTTCCAGGATAGTTGAGACTATTTTAGGGTTCATATTTGGCAGACCAAGTATCTTTTCAGCCTCTACTGATTTTGAAAGTGGACCTTGAGTGCTCAGCATCAGGTAGTAACATAAGATTCTGCTCTGGTTGATAGTCATGTGTTCTCTTGACTTGAGAACGTTGGCTTCAGATACCAATAGATGTATTCAAGTAAATAAGAACTCCCATCTCCCAGAACCGAATGGGCAGGAAAAACTTAATTTGAAAATAGGGCTATGTTGTTTCCCCTCATACTGTGAATTGGAACCAGTTACTTGGAAGTAGTAGGCATTATTGACATTAGTGGGACTGACTTCCAACTAAATGTTTAGAATTGTACTGTTAGTCTCTTGAGGGCTATTCTGTACTGAGTGAACAGTATTAAGTTGCTGGGAACAAGCTCCATTAATAAACACAATGGAAAAGTCTCATCTTTTGTATACAAAATGCATAAAAATCAGTGCTGAATTGCAGACTTTAATTTGAAACCTAAAGGAAGTAGTCATTGCTCTAGGATCAGGGACTATTCCGTTTCTAGCTGAGAGGATCAAGCATCACACTGTATATTGTGACCAAATGAGAATTACAATTTAAAATGTTTCCTTCTCGCAGAACATTCCCTTTTGAATAGTTCAAAACTATTCTGCTTACAATAGGTTCATTTAAGGTCTGACCGCTTAGTTAACATTCATTTTTCTACCACTTTCAAGGTATTATGTGTTCAAACGCAGATGTCCCCATCAGGGCAAAATTACTCAGTGAAACGGCTGGCTTTGAAAAAAGAACTTGGTATCCTCTCTCCCTGAGCTCTCGTACCCATTTTTATAGTGAGGTTCATAACGTAGGCCTACAAAAACCAACTCTTTTTTAATTGCCAAGAATGTTTGAACAAATTTAGGGTTTTTGGGTGCTGAATCCAAAACTGTCATTGGTTTTGCCCAACTGGATCTCATTTTGGGGGTACCACATAGCCACCTTATATTCCAATTCAAACAGCTTCATGATGCCATGGTGTCCTCATGAGGAAGCTGCTTGAATCTGCGTAAGGTGGCTATAAGTTCCCGCAAAACTAGAGCCAATCAGGCAAAACCAATACCATTTTTGGATTCAGCATCCCAAAATTAAGTCTAACGTTTACATGTATGTAGGCCTGTGTAATCTATTAAACAATGTTCCTTGTTGCTAGGGGTACAATACACGCTTGTTGCCAATGTCTAATTCGTACTCACCCACCCATTATGTACAGATAGGACATAATTTTTTATCTAATAGATCTATATCCCCCATATCCATCACTTAACATCTTTCATTTGTTCTGTGTGAACAAAATTAGTTGTGATCATGACTTCTGCAGACTCAAGCTTCCACCCTAAATGAATAAGCTTCTTCATCAAGATCTCCACTTAAGATCTGTTCTGACACAGCAGTCAGAGCCTCTCAGATGCCTGCTACAATGCACTGACAGCAGTTCATGCTTTTTAGTGCTAAAGCCTACAAATTATGGTTAAACAACTGATTCCCTACAGTATTCATTATAACAAACAAGAGTTATTTTCAAGTACACGACCAAGGAGCTGAGTGTTAAGCTGGTTTTTACATGCATCCCCAATTAGCATATAAAGTTGCAACATCCCAGGTAACTATTGGATCTCACTATCAAGTTCTTTGCTTTAAAAAAAGTTGAAAAAAATCCTGAAATCCAGTTCTAACATTTTAGCTGAGCTCCCTTAAAAGAGTTCATACAATATCTGCACAATCTACCTGTAAAATCTCCTGTTCCTCTTTAAAACTAGAAGAGTTGTTTCTTCTTCTCAGTACTCTTTAACACTAATTAAAGCATGTTTCCTTTCCCTATTTAAAAATCTGCAGGCAGAACACAGGTGCATAAACTTATTAAGCAAATAACTGCACTGATTATAAGTTGTCCATTTCCAAATCAATGCTAGAAACATTTGAATACGACAAAAAAAATAACATTTTAATTAGAGGGTGTCATGATATTTACCTCATACCACAGATTAGAATTCCAGCTAACAGTTATCATCTGTAAACTGGCCAAGGATGCTTGCATTGTTTTTTTTTAAGTTTCACAAAATTTTTGCAATCCACCAAAAATCAGCTTGCGATCCAACTCCGTTTGAGAAACACTGCTCTACAACTCATGCAAGAGTTCTGTAATAGATGTGTCAAAAAAAGGGCCTCCTGGAGGAAAGAACCAACAGTGTAAACCATAACGAGCAAACTTTTCCCTACTCCCAGGTAATGGAGCAAAGCATTCTATTTGCTGAAAATTCTCTTCTGTTCTTCAGCAACAAACTTCAGGGTTTTTAGAAAGGTGCGAGAATAGAGCACACTGACATTTAACTAGCTCCTCCTCTAAGTTGGATAAGATTATTTTTCTACTTACATAAAAATTCTTAAAATGGTACCTGTGGACAATGAGTCTTGGTTTTCTCAAACAAATATTGAGTAAAACCATGTGCTGATGTTTTCTAAAAAGTAACAGTAAACTTCTGGCCTCAGTTAACCATCTACGGCAACTTTTCCAGCATGGATATTTCTTGTCTGCAGACATTAGGGAAGCTCCTGCAACTCTTCAGGAATGAGCATTGCAATGTCCCAATTCCAGCAGAGCAAACCAAGAAGTCACTTGAGTTCCGCTCTGGCATCTACAGATCATCCTCAAATTCAAATTTTTCTGCTTTGTGAGAAAGTGGGGAATGATTAAGTTTTATGCTTTCCACAAAACAGACTCCAACACACCCATGTTTGAAATATACTGATATCCAATCTAGCAGTTTGCCAATGGAGTCACTGAACTCCTCCGAAAAAGTGTCCTGTCTACTGTACATTAAAATAAGTTTAATCACAGCTACTGCAACTCTGACACTTTCGTTCTTAATTGAACAAAGACAATTTGTCAATTCACACACTTTAGAGCTATGATTTTATTGAACATTTACAAACTGTATTTACAAAACACAATACATTCAAATGTTTAATATCTTACAACTCCGTGTAGAAAAAAAATCTTTATTAAAACAGCAGTATTATATAATTTAGATTTTACACTTTGTTGCAGCCACTGGCCCATGACTTTAATGGAACAGATTTTTCACAGGTTTCCAGTTTAATGACCAATATACCTGACTGTTCTCTGTATAGTCTTTACAAATGGCAAGGTGAAAGGATAAAATTAAATAGCAGCTGGATGAAAAATAGACCTTTCTGAAGAACAGATCGTGCTTTCGTAAGTTACCTGGATTTCAAAAACATTTCAACCCACTCCTTGACTGCAATGGTTTGCATTTAACAGCAGTGACTTAGCACAGGTAGGTCTTTTTCTTCCAGATACCCCAACAGAATCTTAATCTGTATCTGCTTAAATATATGTGATTATGGGCAAGAATTACACCACTTTGATAGTGATCTGAAGAATTCCAAAGCTAGAAGAATCTTAGCATAGTCACATTCGTTGTGAAATGTCATTTTTGTCAGCTGTTTCAGGAAGTAGCATCCAGTGGGATTTAAATACTCTTATTCTGTAAAAAAAAAAAAAACAAATAACACCCTCCCAACCATAGTCCCTTCTTGGCTCAATCACTGCTTGCTTGTTTCCATAAAGCAGAGAAATCTTGGTGACCAGACTCTGGGAAGTGCTTCCTTGTTGTTGTTTTTTCCAGTGTGCAACACAAATACTGTGCCAGGTGACATTAAAAAGGCACATCTCCCATGATCTGTCTGGCAATCTGCTCATCTGTTGTCTCCTCTTTTTCTTTCTCACGATCTTTGTTCCAGTCTTTAAGGCCTTCTGGTAGTGAAGTGTCTTCATCTAAGCTACCTGTGCCTTCAACAAATTCTTCGTACGTAGATTTTTCAGCAAATGGTCTGGGGCCAAGAAGTTCAATCATGTCACTCTTATCCAAAACTTCCTTTTCCAGAAGTCGCAACGCAACCTAAAACATGTACATGTCAGGATAAACACACAGATACAGAACATATTTGTTGTCTTAGCATGACCGAAAGAAGGATCTACCGGTCATCTCAAGTGAGGGGAGTCTTGGAGCACAAAAGAACAGTAGATTATTGGCAGCTACTAACAAAACTTTTTCCAATGGTAGCGCTGCAGCAAAACATGCTCTGAGTAACTATTAGGCAGGTTATTTATTACAGTCTTCCCATGGGAATCATATAGGATGTGCACAATAAATTCTGCTTCCAAAGGGTCAAATGGGCATTTTTTTTCTACATGATCAAGGGCTTTGCTGGATCCCCATTAGAGGGAATGTGAAATTCTTTTGCACATCCATATCAAAATATGAGCATCAGAGCAGTTGGGCTGGAATTCTGGCCATTATTTCTGGAAAGTCTAGTAAAGAATGCAAAGAAAATCTTTGTGCATCCCTGATGCATATATTGTGCAAAGCAACAATAGTGCTACATAGCATTTGTATAGAACTTTCTGAGCGTGCAAAGCACTTGACATCTATTAGCTTGAAGTTGTTCTACAGCACTATGAAGTATTATTCCAATTTTTCAGTCAAAGCTGAAAGGGAGAATATGACCTCCTTAGCTGCTCAGCTACTGTTGTATCCTGTGGGAGTCTCTTTGGGGGAAAGGGATGTTCATCCCTTCCCCCTGGGAAAGCTGAGGCCCCCGCAATGAATCTACTTGAGTTTCTGCTAGCTATTTTGCCAGCAGAGATTGGAGCAGCCCCATGTCAGGCTGCCTGGCCTGAAGTGGGGCACAGGATCCAGCAGTGGAAGCCATTGTTGGTCCCACCCCCATATGGGCCTGCTCCCCTATCCAGTACCACCACCACCCTGCCCCCGAATCCACTTACTGGTTGCTGGTGTGGATGGAGTGCCAGCAGCCCCTCCACTCATCACCAAGGCCAACCAGTGCTCCCACATCCCAGGGTGTCACGAACATGCTTTACAGCATGCTTGCGACAGTTTTAGCGGGCAGTATGTGTGTATCACCACCGTTATGGCTCTTAGTGAATATATGGCAGAGACAAGATAAAAAATGAAGTCCTGATTTGTACCTCAGTCTTAGCTACTATGCTCAGCAGCCTGCACACCAATATATTGAACTCAAAACCTTGCAACTGCTCCTATAGGAGTAGCCAAACAAGGCATTTGCACACACCTTTTCTACCTCTGCCTTCTTTTCAGTTAGGAGTGATAATGTCCTTTCATAAGCTGTGTTAATAAGTGTTCGCACTTCTTCGTCTATCAATCTTGCAGTTGCCTCACTGTATGGTTTCTCCAACACCATGTCTCCTTGCCGAGGAAGATCAAACGAAATCTGTCCAACTTTTTCATTCATGCCAAACTGAACAATCTGAGGGTTGAAAGGCACAATATGTAGATTGGTGCAAATATCTACAATGCCCCAGTCAACTTTATACATCTCATTCTAGCTATAAATTAGTTTTAGCTGTAAAACATCAAAGAGTTTTATTGCATCAACAATCCTGCTCCTTCAAAATTGAACAAACATTAGGCATTACACAACAGTATTTAGGTTTTCATAAATGCATAACAATTGTAGGGAACTTTTGACTCTATAAAGTGCCATATAAAGAATGCTATATGCACGTTATCCAAAGTAGGATAATACCTTTTCTATGATCAACCAAGAAGTAACAAGGTATCAAATCCTGTAGGATTTCTCATCAGGCTAGAATAGAAACATTTTCCACTGCAACTGGAACAGTGGAAGTGATGGACTCAGAGCGCAATCCTAACATGGAGTCCCTTGCACTGGCCCAAGAGTGCCACAAATACACCCTAAAGCGCATTTGGACCACTCTCAGAGTCAGGGAGAACAGCACATGTCCGTGCGCCAGCCTCCCTGACTCCAAGGGTGGTGCAAACTCCAGGTTTGGATTTCCAGCCTCATATCCAGGGGCAAGCTGCATCTTAACCTGGGTGCCACTACAGAGAAGGTCTCCTGATGCACCACCACTGCATACACCTCTGCCAGGATACACAAGAAAGCCATCTCAGTTTATCTCAGGAGACGGGCAGGTTCCTACAGGAGAGGTGGTTCTTCAAGTATGAAGGTCTCAAATTCAAAACTTTGCATTTCAAGTTGTACCAGGAGAAAAACCAGCAACCAATGCAGCTGATAAAGCTGCACATCCCCCAACCCTTTTGTTTACCATCTAGACCAGCAGTTCTCAAACTGTGGATTCATGGCCCACAACTCAATTTTTGGTGGGTCACGAAACAACCTAATCTGTATTGTCAACGTACATCAAGGGTTAAGCACAGCCTGCTATTGGGGTGGGGAAATACTGCTGTCTAATCACCATTATAGTCCCAGAGGCTTGAGAAGCTGGTAAAGTGAAACTTTGTTTTTAGGTCTTGTTTTTATGCTAAAGACTTTGAGAACCACTGATCTAGATTAATGAGGAATCCCACAGGAGTTTAAAGCTTGCTGTTTGATACCGTGTTACTTTTTGTTGGCCCTAATAAAAGCACTGGTCCACATAGGGCTGTGAATTTTTCTTCAGCTGCCTACAAATCTATGCTGGGCAATTTTTAGTTCTTTCATGAAGCAGCACATGATTCCAAACACCAGATAATTTGGAAAAAGCAAAACTTGCGCTCCAACTTCCAGTATACAATGGTCCCAAAATCCCCAGGATCACAGCACCAGAGACTCACTTGGGGGCCAGACCGGGCCCTTCAAAGGTCACGCCAGCATCCAGACATGACCAGAAATAACTTCTGGTTCAAGCCTGACTTCTGGTCACATCTGAAAGGTGCTCCGAGACCAAGGAATGTTCACTGAGAGGGCCTTGGGCCTTCCCCAGATTCAGAACCCCTCCCAAATGTAACTGAAAGTTCTAGACATGAACCCAAAGTGACTTTCGGTCACACCCAGGAAGCTCTCTAAGATCCTTTGAGCCAGAGTTTGGCATCTGTGGATGCTGAACCTGTGGATTAGGAGGGCCCACTGTACACCCAATTTCACAATTATTTAGTGGCTATTAGCTAGTGGTTAGAAATATGACTAATTTTAAGTAGTCATATGTTACAGGCAAAACAATACTAAGGTGCAACAAATACATAATGTATAACCTATAATCTTGTGCAGCAGTAAAAGTGTTCATACACAGGAGTACACACCTGAGCATATGCACTCTGAGTAACTTTCCGTAGATCATCTTGGGCTCCTGTTGTAATTCTTGAAAAGAAGATTTGTTCTGAAACGCGTCCTCCCAGAGTCATGCACATTCTGTCAAGCAGTTGCTCTTTGGTATACAGATATTGCTCTTTAGGCAAGTACTGAGCATAACCTAATCCTTTGCCACGGGGAATGATCGATACCTTGTTCCAGACAGGAAATAAACACATTTGCCTTAAATGATATAAATACAAGTTCCTAAAGAGGAGTCTGTGCTTCACATTATGGTTATTCTTTCAAGGAAAAGCACAAATGGGAAATAAATAACACTAGCCATCATCTTGATTCAACTGAAAGAAGAACCTATCAGCTAAATTCAAAGATATGCCTGTTGGAGTAGATCGTGAAATGCTTTAGGAATCAAGTCAAGGTTGATAGGATAAAAGGAATCTAAAGGGTCTATCTTTGCTTTATTAATTTTTTTTGCAAGTATCATGGATGAGGGACATAAAGTAAGCCAGAAAGCTGTGCTATGAAATTCAAGAAAAATGTAATTAGCTTTTCCCAGACAATGAGAAGGAAACATAACTCTTCTGGTTCAAAGCAATGCTTATATGCTGCTGCTGTGACTCATAGAAGAACAGTGAGGTGTCCTGCTACTCTTATTGACTGCTATGCTACTTCTGGCTAGTGCAGCTATTGGGAGGAAGCCAAAACATGAAAGAGTAGTGATCAGGATTTAGACAAACCTCCTTCCACTAAAGCAGGACTAAAGTAGGACTTTACCAGCTGCACAGGTAAAAATAGGCAAGAAAAGTACACAAGCATAGTGACAAATTCATCACATTCTTGAACAGGAATGCAGCTGAGTGTACATATTATGGGAACCTTGTTCCCAGTTGTACCACTGTGAACTTCTTTAATGCTCTTTACTGAAATGAGAGTAACCCTAAACAATGGAATGATATCTTTGATTAGACCTGTTGGAGTGATGCCTCACGATTCAGAAATTTTCCTGCCACAGCTTTTTCTGTAATGGCTGAAACATCTACTGCAAGCTTTGGGTGGATAACTATTTTGATACTAACAAGTGCTTAACTAATCAATTTACCTTCAAAAGTGGATCAGCATGTTCCAGAAACCACCCAGCAACTGCATGGCCAGCTTCATGATACGCTACTGTTTTTTTCTCCTCTGGCTGCAATACTTGTGTTTTCTTTTCCAACCCTTGGATGGAACAGCAAAAACAAAACCTTGTTATTTACTACTGAGGTGTATATTCCTCAGTTGCCGAGACAATTGGTGGCTTATAGTATGGCGTTAAGAGCTAGTGGATATTTGTTATCCTTTTTCACTGTGGGATATCTAGACATTTGCATAATAGACACCGAAAGACAGAAGCTGGTGCTTCTACCATCTTTTGAAAAGTTAAGACAATGTTTTCTGGCTAGAGCAGTGGTATTCAAAGTCCTACTCGGATGTTGAAGCCATTGTGTTTGTGGGAGCGGGGACTGCCCCAATAGCGCTGCAGCGATCACGGAGCCACAGGGGCGTGGCAACATACCTGGGGGCTGCGTGAAGCCTTCTGGAGGGTCCTGGATTCCTGGATGCTCGCAGCCCCCTGCACAACCCTCCATGTGCTGTAGAAAACTCCGTTTTGGTGACGGAGCTCACTTCCAGTTCATGATCAATCGCAGACCGGAAGTGAGCTCCGTCACCAAAATGGAGTTTTCTACAGCACATGGAGGGTTGCGTACGTGGCTGCAAGCATCCAGGACCCTCTGGAAGGCTTCACGCAGCCCCCAGGTGTGTCACCATGCCCCTGGGTCCCCATGGTGCCACAGTCGCTACAGCACCATCGGGGCACTCGTTCCTGGGCCACTCCCTTAAGGGGAAACAGCCCTTTTTACGTTTCAATGGTGAGTCGCGACCCACCACTTTGAATACCACTGGTCTAGAGACAATAGAATTATTTAGAAACAAGCAATTTTAAGAGACCAACAACAGAGTTTGACAACACTGCTGCTAACCATAATCAAAATGCGTCATTCTCTCACCTCCTATCACACGTTCAATTGCTTGCTCAAAATGCTTTTGGTTTATGGCATCCGAAAGATGTCTTGCAGCAATTAGGGCAGCTTCATTACATACATTAGCAATATCTGCACCTAAAAAACCAAGGAAGGAGCATAAGACTGTTTCTAATTACATTCATACCTTAGCACAAGGAAGAGAAGTTTAGTTATACAGAACTAAACAAAGCACATGGGAGCACGCTCATGACTGACAATAGCGATGTTGGACTCAAATACAAAAACACCACAAGTACAGACCTCTGGAACCTGTATTTAAATAAGCATGCTTAGTGTTTTT
The DNA here is from genome assembly GCA_029204185.1 of Lerista edwardsae. Lineage (NCBI taxonomy): Eukaryota > Metazoa > Chordata > Lepidosauria > Squamata > Scincidae > Lerista > Lerista edwardsae. Next base: position 14,457,618 of record JAJKFI010000031.1, read on the forward strand.
TAAAACTTTTTTTTTCCATTTCAAAAGAAACATGATACCTTGCAGGAAGTTGGAAGATTCCTACAAGATCATCAGCTTCCTTCCTGTGATAGAAAACCCTCCTAGAGCATCTCCAGAAGCTTTCAAGTTATGAATGTTTGACTTACAAATGTTCTTGACCGGGGCTTTGACACAGATGCAGGATCTGAAGACATTGGCAAGAACAAATAATGGAACCTGCTTGGAGATAACCCAAACAGCTCAATGACTTTGAAAATAGTTACCCCTTGTTGTAGTAAGGATGAACAATTTTTCAATAACATTGGACAACACTGAAAATTGGATTCCTGAGGGCAGAAGGGAGTGAGAGGACAAAGGAAGCAGTCAACATGGCCAAGGCTAATTGGGCATAGGGAGAGCTGAGATTTTGCAAAGCACATGGGAGCTTTAATACGAGTATGAGAAAAATGTGGCCTTGAATGGACTCCAACAACAGAACAACAAAACACAGCCACCTTTTATCACTGCAAAGGAGGAAAGGAGGAAAGGGAGGGTTAAAACAGAATTTGATCAGGGCCCCCACAACTGCCATCTACTCTCGTTAAGATCCAAACAGAAAAAAATCTCAGTGTTTAAATCAGTGGTTCCTCAACCCTTTTTTGCACCGGGACCCTCTTTTTAGGTACCACCACCTGTCGGGACCCCACTAAGACCTAGGGCCAGAAGTGATGTCATTAAGCAGGAAGTCATAGTTTTTAATAAATCACACTTGTTGGAAGTAAAAAAACCTCCACGTCCTTTTTAGAATGTTCTTGATGCTTTGAATCTAAGTGACGTTTGAGTTCAGTGATTGATTCAGCACTGAGAACAACACTGCACAGAATGCACTGTGGCTTCTCCATGCCATTGCTGATCAAGGTCATAAAGTCAAATTTCAAACAGTCTTCAGAGTATTTACATTCCTCTTCCCCATGTGCTGAGACTCACCAAGGAATGCACATGGAAAGCGTGACATGTCCACTCAGAAAGAGACCTGGCAGAGACCTCATCACATGCATACACACCAAGATGACCCAAGTGGCAGTTTAATGGGTAAGCCTCTTCCCTAGCCAAAATGAAGCTTCCAAGATGGTGGTGCCCAGCTTTTTAACATGGCTAACCCAAGCTGTTCATAATCCCCTGAAAATCAGTTTGCCCCGTAGGTTGGGAACCATCAGTTCCCTGTAGTTGGGAACCACTGGTCTAAATCTTATAATTTAATTATGACTAATGTGACTGAAAATTAAGACTAAAGGAACATTCTTATGATAGCACCATTCTGTACTGTAATTGCCTTGGTACAGTGGACACCCAAAAGTTGTACTTTTGCTCACAGGCAACTTTTTGGAATTAAAAAACTGGGATAGAAAATAGAAAATTAACCCCATCATGTCTGAGATGCATAACAGAGTGCAGAGAAGAAACACAAGGACAAGATGAAAACATCCGGATGTGAAGAATCAATGGCATCCACATCACCAGTTAGCCCCAGCAAGCCCTATTAGCCCACTTTCCAAAAAGGATGATGCAATACAGTACTGTAAATACAATTTCATATTTCAGAGCACGCTCATGACTGACAATAGCGATGTTGGACTCAAATACAAAAACACCACAAGTACAGACCTCTGGAACCTGTATTTAAATAAGCATGCTTAGTGTTTTTTAAAACTTTTTTTTCCATTTCAAAAGAAACATGATACCTTGCAGGAAGTTGGAAGATTCCTACAAGATCATCAGCTTCCTTCCTGTGATAGAAAACCCTCCTAGAGCATCTCCAGAAGCTGCCTGTCAAGCCTCTGCTTGAAGATGTCCAGTGAGGGAGAATCTAGCACTTCCTCGGCAATCTATTCCACTTCCCTCGGCAAACTATTCTGAATCGCCCTTACAATCATGACTTTCTTCCTGATGTCCAGCCAGAATCTAATCTTGCAGTTTGCCTCCCCTGAACTTTCCACTTTCAAAAACAGCGGAGAACAAATTTGCCCCTTCTCCCATATGACAGCCCTTCAATTATTTGAAGAGTGCTATCATATCCCCTTCTCAGCCTTTTCTTGACCAGGCTAAACATACCAAGTTCCCTCAACCTTTCCTTGTAGGATTTGTCCTCCAGCCCACTGATCATCCTCGTCACTCTTCTCTGAACCTGCTTCAGTTTGGCTGCATCTTTCTTAAAGTGAAGTGCCCAGAATTGGACACAGAATTCCAGGTGAGGTTTCGCATTCTGGAGTAATGCAGAACTACAGCTTCACATGACTAGGAAACTATGGTTCTACTAATGCAGGCTAAAATTAAATTACATTCATAATACCTTGGCACGTGAGTGATAGCTGCTGTTCAAGAAACAAAAGTCTAAGGGTTGTATTGTACATTATCCTTCTGTTTGCATAAGGGGGATTTGCACACAAAAGTCATACTACAAGGTTATTGTGCACAGAAATCTAAATGGAATTGTGATTGGGTTTTGCAAGCATGCAACATGTTCTGCAATGCCTTTCACAACACGGTGCAAGTGTAAAAAGGTTTTTATTCATTACAGTGCAGTACCTTGTACAACCACACATACTTAATGTGAAAGGCTGCTTCACTTCAGCAAGGGCTTCTTAGGGCACAACCCCTGAATCTCCAAATTGCACAATTTTCCTATTAGGATAACTTACCTGAAAATCCAGGAGTTAGTGATGCAAGCTTTCGTGCTAAATTATCTTTATCCAAGGCACTATCCAGCTTCAGGGGCCTAAGGTGAACCTTGAAAATAGATGCTCTTCCCTTTATATCTGGTGGGCCTTGAAGTGTTTAAAGAAAAAAATTATTTTAAGTATGCTTCTTTAACAAATGCTTCTAACATTTGTAATTTTTACTAGCCTTAATTACTTCTAAATGAAATTACTAACTTCTAGCCAGCTTCTCTCAGACATACTAGCTTTCCATGGTCAGGGAGAGGGTAACATGAGGGTTCTTTTCAAAGCAGTTAGACCCTCCTCCACACATGCATGCTTTCCAAGATGGTGTACACACACCATGAGGGCTCAGCCACATTCAATCTGCCAGTTTCAATCTGTTCTCATATTCTTAGGTTGTGTGGTCCACCAAGTTGGGAGGAGGCTTACCAATGAAGATCTGTCTATCAAACCGTCCTGGCCTCATAAGTGCAGGATCTAGGATATCGGGTCTGTTGGTACCTGCCAGAATAACTACATTTGTTGTAGTATTAAACCCTATGAATAGGACAAAAAACAAACACCATCACCATTATGCATTATTTTCCCCCAAACTCCTCATGCATTTATGTAAATAGCTACCCTGCCAAAGACTGGCAATGTTCTAATGATCAAAGTATTGGTGATTGGCATCATTATTTTCAATATTTAAAGGGTATAAATTACATTTCTCTCATGTACACACTGGTTAAACCTGCAAACGTTTAACCAGCAATGTGCAAAATAATCTGACTTGGTAGATGGAGTCCATGCTGTTAGGAAAGAAAAGAACAGTTACAGCAAAACTGTTACAACATAATCTATGTAATACAAATATTTACAAAACACTTCATACTTTCAAAATGTTGAACCAACGAACATGGCCAACTCCTATGACATCCTTATATGGTAGCCATGACCCAATGTAATGGAAAAGCTGCCAAAGCAACTGGCTTGCTCAAATCTATGTCAAGGGTGACTTTCTATTTCCTTCTAAGAAACACTATATTAAAATCTGTTAGGTAGTTTTCATCAGTACCTTTCTAAAGATGTTCATATGGATACTATTTCTGTTCAGATTGTACCACATTTAAACAATAAAGAAAATAAATTTTAGTACCTTCCACACTGTCTTTTTTGATTAACAATAAAGATCAACCAAACATTCATGGGCATTTAATTAGCTTCACTGCAATTAAATATGTTTTAGCAATGAGGCTACAAAGCAAAGAGAACAGAACAGCAGAAGGGCACTTCTTTTAACTTGATCCTGTGTTACAAAAAACAAAATCTACCATAATTCCCCCTCGACAAAACGTAGAGTATCTCTGTCTGCTTATTAACAATATTTTCATTTTCCATTTTCCATTGAAAATTAGAAGATACTAACCAAGACATTCATAAATTTAAAACCCAAAAGACAACATAGGCTCTTGAACACATTAAAACTCTTACTTCAAAGAGCAGAACACTACAAGCTGCATACCTTTGAAGTCATGTTAGAAATATGTGGGGAAAAGAAAACTTTTGGTTTTGTCAACCAGTGATCAAGATCCTAGCAGCCCAATCCTGAGCTGCCCAGATTATCAGATGTAATTATTTTTCATGCGATACAATTCACATGTTTGGCTGAGATGAGAGTCATAGCTTTGAATAATTGAGTTACAGCACAATCCGAAGCTGCCAGGTGCTCAGAGGAGCAAAAGCACCAAAATGGCATTCATCCCTTATCCAGAGTAAAGCCCCAGCCCCCACAATGAGTCTACACAAGGTCTGCAGGTGGCCTTGTTGGGCTTCCTGGTCTGAAGCAGGGCAGGAATACGGCAGTGGAGTCCACTGAGTCCCATCTCCTGCTCAGTTCCACTCTCATTCCAAAAACCATTTACCAATGGCTGCTGAAGCGCTGGCCGGCACCAAGGCGCAGCGTCGGCACTCCCTCCTCCCACAGGACCGCAAGGTGGTTTATGGCAAGTTAACATCACTTTTAGCTGGTGGTACAAGTGTACTGCCGGCATTAGGGCCTTCAGGATTGGGCCCCAAGACTGATTAGCCAGATCTGATCATGCTAACTTGCACATGTCAGAGTTCACAATCCTGTCCATTTGCCTAAGATTTCATTATATCCTTTAGTTGTACCCCAGTTAACTTACTTGTTACCACCAAATAAAGAAGAGAGATTTTCAGATAATTTGTGGAGGATTGGATGTTATGTATTAAGGTTAGCGGTAGGATGCATCAAAAGAATTAACAGAATATTTACCATCCATTTCTACTAGTAATTGGTTGAGTGTATTTTCTTGTTCACTTTGCCCTCCAAAATTGCCGCGTCCTCTTTTCCTTCCAACCGCATCTATTTCATCAATGAAGAGAATGCAAGGAGCATTTTTACGAGCCAGAGAAAATAAATCACGAACCTGTACAAGAGAACAGAAGGTATTTTCAATCACATAATCCATGAAGTATATTCTCCAACACATTGGAGGATATGTACGCCAATGGTTGTATGTACGCCTCCTCCCCTCTCTCTCACTCATTCACACATACACACTCATGGCAGCTAACGTATCAATTCCAAAATATATTGGATGCTGGTGTTCTAAAGAAAGCAGCTCTAAACTACAACATTTTTTATATAAGAACTAAAATAGATTTCTATAACCATGTTTGATCCAGATCATAGAACTACTTCAAGTTGGAAAAAAAAATTCTACAAGCATATGAAAATTTCACGGGCACTGCCATATGCCACGACCACATTTTTTTAACTTTATGTACATACAACAGGAGTGTGAAATTGTACTGTATGTGCACTACTTCCTACATGGAACAAAATGTATTGTTTGAAGTGGCCTTTGGCAATCTCAGCCTCAAGCAGGCAAATTCATGGATGAATTAATTAATAGTGATTTACTTCACAAGACAGTTATGAAGGCAACTTCAAAAATGCTTATAAATAACACAGAAGTAAAATCAAATGCTTTGATCTGCAAACTGCTCCAGAATGCCATGTGTGTTCCCTCTCTTCACACTAATGAATATATTTATGGGTTATATAATTCCTAAAATATATGCCAAATTAACATCAGTATTGGCTCTCCAAGGGGAACCAATATGAGTGGAATAAAAGCAATATTGCTTTACAATAAAGAACAACAACAACTATATTCCATTACAAGAGAAAGCATTTAATACTTCAAACATACAAAAATAATATGCTTATTTTTCAGATGTGGAAGCCACTTTATGTATTTTTCCTGGATGTTACTATTGTGAATTCACTGATTTACATAATGGAATACCCATCCCACGGCTAGTGTAAGTGGAAGGGAGGCACAAGAGTAATATAGCCAAGACAGGAGAAATCATTCTTTTTCATTACATAATCTAGAATGAAGAATTGTAAGCTGCATAACTACTACTGCTTAGTGTAGTATTAAGTTTTTAGCCTACCAACCTTGACAGCGTCCTTTTAACAACTGGACACTGCAACAACAGAGCAAGGCCATAGACTTACTCTAGCAGGACCCACGCCGACAAACATCTCTAAGAATTCAGACCCGTTGACTGTTATGAAAGGGACGTTGGCTTCTCCAGCCGTAGCTTTAGCTAGAAGTGTTTTCCCTGTGCCCGGAGGTCCTGTCAGAATAGCTCCCTGAAAGAAGTGGGTTGGAGGAGACAAAGTCTAAATATTCTCATAGAATAAAGATTGTGCAAATAAATAAATATGCATATCCACTGGAATGTATCTTCATAATGTTAATCAAATCTAGTAAGGTATATTGTAAACTATTTTGCATTGTATTTTAGGAAACTGTAAAATGTGCAAACTTATACGTATCTTTAGAAGCATTCTGAAATGTGCTATTCTGCTTTTCTTTTAAGAATATTCAAAATTCTGATTCTGAACCTTTATCGGCATATAGATATTAACATGCATTAAACACATACTACGAAATGCCTATCCCTGCTTTGTAACACTAAAATAAATGCTCAAACTAAGACAAAACAGTATGACTATCCCAAACACATAACTTAAGCACAGCCACCTCTCTCATCCTTTCCAGCTGACAAATACTGTAATAACATGTCATCCTTCTGGCCCAAATTATTGGGTAAAATATTTAAGAAATTTTGAGCCAAGATCCTGTTTCCTTACACAACGTAGCAATATATGGGGTAGAGAATTTGTTTCCTCTGACAAACTACAACTCTGCTCTTTTGGCTGACCTTTATATACACCTCTAAGAACATTGCAACAGGCTAACATAAAGGCCTGTCTTTCTTGTCAACATCATAGAAAGGGCAAGTAACTAGTTCTACTATCACAGTGTATCCCAAGATGGTAATATAATGGGGAGCACGTTCTATGAGCAGCTGGGATTGTTTCCTGTCTATCAATATATAAAAATCTAGTCAATCTCACTGCAGCTGCTCGCAAACTGGCCCCCAAATGATCAGACAAGCCCATTTGCTGGATTTTCTTTAAAAATGAATTTTGGAGGTACTTTTTATACCCCAGGAATGACTCTTCCTCTCCCCTCCTCAAATCTGTGAACTCTCCCATGCTCCTATTTGAATCCTAGAGGGACTTCACTAAGCTCTTGGGATGTCGGTTGCAGTGCCATTTCTCTCCACCTTTTGCGAGTCGTCCCCCCTAATCCTGTCTGGCTGGCAGGCAGGCTGGAATGGATTCTGCCTGCCTGGAATGGAACCTGTCTTGAGTCAGAGGCAGGCAGAGCCCCTTCCACCCTGGCAGATGAAACAGGGGAAAAAAGTCACAAAAAGAATTCAGTGGGGTGGAAAAGAAAGCCCTGGCAGCTATACTACAGATCCTAAGAACTGAGTGAAATCTCTCCAGAATTCAAGTAGCAGCATGGGAGTAATTACTGGGACTTAAGAATAACATACACAAAAAGCCACCCACCCACCCACGATTGTCTGGGACAGTGAGCCATCAACATCAGAAGCCTCGCTTCCTGGAGCCTCTCTCCTAATTAACATTTATTGAAGTGAGAGCCTGTGCAATGCTCCCTCAACCTATGCCAATACTATTATTCTATAAGGGGAAGTCACTCTTCATTTGCATGTTTTTGATAAATGCAGGGTTTGTCAGCAATCTAACTGCCATGTGAATGGAGAGCTGTGTGTACTGCTTTTCTCTGAGCTTACCATTATTTGCTATGATTCTCAAGGAAAATCCTTGATTCTTTTCTAATATAGTTTTTAAAAGTTGTATCAATAAGAGTCTTCCCCTGTGGGTAAGAAAGAATACTGACTTTGTTGTACTGACATGAAACACTGAAGTTAAATTAATTCAACGAAGTCATAAAAGGAATACCAACACAGTGGACATTAAACCAATTATTCCATAAACCATGATGACTTATTCCTATGGACACTTTTTCTTATTTTAGGTCAGAATATAAGAAGGAAAAGTGTCTCCAATATGGAGTTACTAATCCATTTCATAAGCAGATTTTCAACTCAAATATTTCAGTAGAAGTAAGTTGCCCAACAATGTTAGACTATCAAACAACTCTTTTTCCATTTTTGAGATTTATTACCTTTGGGATCTTTGCTCCAAGGTCCTGATATTGTTTTGGATTTTTCAGAAAGTTAACAAACTCCATTATCTCTAACTTAGCCTCCTCACAGCCTGCTACATCTTTGAACTTCACATCTATTTCATCCTTGAGGACTTTGGCTGTTGTTTCACCCACACTGAAGAGTCCACCCATCCCTCGTCCTGTCCGGCCCATTCCAGCAGGTCCTCTTCTTAATGTGTACAGCAAAAAGCCAACTATAAGGACTGTTGGCAACATACTTAGAAGAAATGAACTAAAAAGTAAAGGTAAATAGCAAAATTTAGTAATATGTTGTTCCATAACACAAAGCTACAAAAAAGTACAGGTATTTTCACTTGTACACCAAGACAAGCCATTTTATGAACAATTACCTTGGATGAAGAATAATTATACTTATTCATATAAATACATACATATACATATACATATATATATATAATTCATATAAGTACATAGACATATATAATTATGTGGGGATAATACATGCAAGATTTTTCCATAATAAAACTGTTCATGAAACTTTTTTAAAGATCTGTCTTGCTTTTTATTTGTAATATTCAAAAATGTTAACCCAGTTTGCATTTTAGGAACTCATAGTTTTCTATATCTGGTAAACTTTATTAAGAAAATCCTAAAAAATATGACATTACTCTGAGTTTTATATATCAGTGTTTCTCAAACTGTGGGCTGGGACCCACATGGTGGGTCACAACCAATTTCAGGTGGGTCACATAGCACCTAGCACAGCCATCATTAAAAATAAGGGAAGATGGGACACTGGACAGGGGGACGGTGTGTAGTTGTGTCAAGGTTGTAAATGGGCTTTTTTCCTTTCTGATTCACTTTGCTATTGGAAAATGGAAAAGCAGCAGGAAAGCAGAAGCAATGCTTCTGGCGTCACAATGACAGCACTGCCAGCACTTCTAGTGGGTCCCAGACAAACTGACATTCTGAAAAGTGGGTCGCAGTGCTAAAATATTTGAGAACCACTGCTATACACCACAAATTTGCGAACATAAAACTGAATGTATGTTCTTCATTATAAAAACTTTAAATATCAAGTATCTACAAACCTTCCATATTTATTTTCTCCAAACCAATGTGAAAAACAGCCTCTCCCTGAAGTCACCTAGCACACCAAGAAAACTTCCACCACGATTCAGAGAAGATAACAGCCAGAGACACTCATGATGTTTCTTATTGCCCCTACACATATGGGAGAAATCCTGGCCTTTCTTCCAAGTCTCTGTGCAGAGGCAGGGGAGTTGGATGGTAAGGAGTACAAATAGTCTGGCTGGTAAGCCAGTCCAATAGCAGTGAATCCAAGGTGAAGGCTATGAAAACATTAAATGCTAATGTGAAGACATAATTTGAATGTTTATAGAACTAAAGATGGGCCATTTTTAGAAGGACATCAGCCATGTTCCAAAGATTCTTGAAACTATTTTGAAAGCCCTCCACAGCTTTCCTGGGATTCAGGATGCTTTTAAGAGCATATAAATGTCACTTCCGGTTTCACTGGAAAACAGGAAAACAATTTAAAATTTTAATGGCCATTCTGAGGCCCTCAGAGACAGCGGGTGGACACACATGGCCTCAGCAGGGCTCAGAAGAACCTCTGGAGGCAAGGGGTGCTCAGCTCCAGTTGGGTTCAAGTGGGCACTTCCCCCACGGGTTTGGAACCCAGAGATTCTTAAATCTGCAGGTCCTGAAACCATGGATATCGTGGGCCATTATATTATGTAGTCTAATAAGCTCAGTCTATGCATATATCTGAAGAGTTTAATAAAAGTGCTGTCTCACATTTGATAAAGATAACATAATATACTTCATTACTATTCATTGATGCTCTCACCCATCACTCTCAGCTGCATAAACAACAGGTAACCTGTTTTCTCCTTCTATCCCCAACTCTAGCTGTGCAGTTTCCAAGTTCCGTTCAAAAGTGTCCACACTTCCAATATTAAACCACACATATTGCTACAAAAACAAAAAGAAAGTATAATGCCTCTGTTTAATGTTCAACTGAAGCATGAGCATCAGGCATGGTATCAGAGAAACAACAGATTTCCTCAAGGCCCCCCCCCCCATATGTACTGTAACAATACTGCTACCTTGCTACAGCAGGACTGTGTTAGTAATGTCAGTATTATTCTAATTTGCAGAAAAAGAATCACTGGAAATATCAGCTAGTATTAGTAATGAAAGCTCAAAAGGCCAGGGACTTCTACCATCTCTTCCACGCAAAAAGCTGTTCTCTGAACTACACACTGGTCATTTCACTATTTTATATTTCTCATTGTACCTGTACCAGGTTTCCAATAAATAAGCAGTATTTCCATATCATTTTTCTCCCACGCTAAGTGCACACAGATGCGCCCTAAAATCCAGATGTTGGGATTGCAATTCAGAAAGCCCTTTCAAAATACAGAAGAGCTTTGGATGTGCACACTACACACGTGTAGTGAGCTTTTCACTATCCATTACTGCATTCCCAGGACACTCACTGTGCTCCATTGATGTGGTTTTTGAAGCTGCCCTACATATTGTGGACGACTTTTGTGAAAACTTAGGTGGCTACACTTAGAAAGGATGGCCTTAGAAAGCCTGCAGTGCATTTGACAACAAGAAGCCCTCCAGATCAGGATCTGTAGCCTTAATATAAGTGCATTATTTGTTTGAGAAACCAAGGATAAAGAGCAATATATGGTACAGAGAAAGTCACATTTGTTCTACTGATAACACTGACGGCTGCAGATTTCACTGTTCCAGAGGGTTTCTTAGGACATTGCTATATAAAGTTCTGAAAAGAAAAAAAGTCCTTGGGGTACGATTCTATTTTTGAAATGCTTAAGACATGACTATGTCTAAGAAGCAGACACTGTTACGCATAGCCTTTGGGTGTCATGAGGCACTGTTTGGGGAGGAGCAGGAAAGCCCTGCTTCCTGTGGGTCCCAGATCCCCAACTCAACAGAGACTTTTCTGAACCCTGCAGAGGCCGTGCATGTCCACCCACAGCCTCTGTGGGGCTCAGAATGGCCGAATTGGCTAAAACCAAAAAAAAGCTGGTTTCCCTCAGAAAATCTGAAATAATTTTTTTTGGGGGGGGGGGGATTCAGCCATTCTGAGCCCGAGAGGCCACGGATGGACGCACACAGCCTCTGTGGGGCTCAGAAAACATCTGGAGGTGAGGGAACACAGCTCCCCTTACCTCTGGAGGGTTGGCTTGAAGTGACTGGTGATGACATTATTGCCAATCAACTTGGGGAGCCACGTGCTGCTCAGGCAGCACTAAAGGGAACCATGGTTCTCAAAATTTTGAGTACTACTGACTTGGAGCGCAATCCTAACCTGGAGTTAGGCTGGCACAAGGGCCACTGTAAAGCGCATTTGGACCACTCTCGGAGACAGGGAAATGGAATACATCCGTGGGCTGGCCTCTCGGACTCTGAGAGTGGTCCAAACATACTTTACAGTGAACCTTGTGTCATTCAAACTTTGCTAGCCTAACTTGGCCAGCCTAACACCAGGTTAGGAATGCACTCTTAATGCTTAGATACAAAGGGCCTAATTGTATCTACCTTTCCAGTGCTGATGCAGCTGTGCCAGTGGGGGAGTGTGTTGTCATCCTGTGGTGAGGGGGGAGTCACAGAGGCCCTCTCAAAGCACATAGGAACAGCCCTGCTGGATCAGAGCCAGGCCCATCTAGTCTATCTTCCTGTATCTCACAGTGATCCACCACATGCTTCAGGGATCACACAAGACAAGATACTTGCATTTCGCTGCCACTCCCCTGCATCTGGCATTCTGAGGTAGCCTATTTACCCTCACACACCCTGGTGAAGACACCAGACTACAGCTTGTGTTTAAATTTATTAAACACAAATAACCATTTATTTAAAACACTAGCTTTTATGTACCCGGCTTCGCCCGGGTGTTTATAGGTGCCATCCCTGAACCCTCCACTCACCAGGCATACAGATGGCCCGTTTATATGTCCCATCCCTGCCCCCCCCACTCTCATGTGTGCCCGGGTGTTTATATGTCCCATCCCTGACCTCCCCCCACTCACATGTGTGCCCGGGTGTGTATATGTCCCATCCCTGCCCCCCCTACTCACATGTGTGCCCGGGTGTTTATATGTCCCATCCCTGACCCCCCCCTCACATGTGTGCCTGGGTGTTTATATGTCCCATCCCTGCCCCCCCACTCACATGTACATGTGTGCCCGGGTGTTTATATGTCCCATCCCTGACCCCCCCCCCCAGTCACCAGCCATACAGATGGCCCTACATCAGTTTGCCTGCGGGACACCTATTTGCGCCCGGGTGTTTATATGTCTCATCACTGACCCCCACCCCACCCCCACTCACCAGGCATACAGATGACCCTGTATAGGTTTGCCTGCATGAAACCTATTTGCACCTGGGTGTTTATATGTCCCATCCCTGACCGTCCCCCCCAGTGGTTTTCGGCCACCCCCAGGCATTTTTTGTTGTTGTTAAAAATTACCCAGCGGTGACCGGGTGTTTATTTGGCCCCTCCACGCTGCTGTACTGTTTCTGTTGCTCTAGATGTAGGAGCCCTCTGTTTCATATCCTATAGTCGTTTGTGATGCTGCTGTACTGTTTCTGTTGCTCTAGATGTAGCAGCTCTGTCTCTCTTATTGTGTAGTCTTTTGTCACGCTGCTGTACTGTTTCTGTTGCTCTAGATGTAGCAGCTCTGTGACGTAGCGTTGCAAGTCGTGTTTTTTTCCCCTCAGGTGTTTCCTGTGTACGCTGTTGTTTCATCTTTGTAGCCTTTGGTTGCACCTGCCCAATTGCCTTACGTTACACAGTGAAAGTAAACTTTCAGGGAGAGAGCAACAGCCACAGCACCTTGTGCCAACTGTCCACTGCCAAGCAGGGACCACCCACATGTCCACAGAACACATTTCCCTGGCCCTGTATCTGTTTGCTGCTGTTTGTCTTCCAACTGTAAAGAGTTCAGTTGCTGCCTGAAGATTCCGCATGTCATTTGCATGTCATCATGACATCATCAGAGCCTCAGAATGCTGCGGCTCAGCCCATAGCCACCCATAGAGAACCACAAATTCGCTTTTACCCGCGCCCGTGGGGGCGCGATCCGTTCCAAAACCGCGCAGCGACGGTCTCGGGGGGCCAAGGCACCCGCGTGCCGAGTTTGGCGCGAGTCGGTCCAGGCATTGCGGAGCCTATGTGGAACATACACACACACACACACACACACACACACACACACACACACACACATACATACATACATACATTCTTCTTTATATATATAGATGAAACCTACTGAACACACTGTCACTTCCTTGCCAGTCTGGGGTAGGCAAAGAAACTGCCATTCACAGCCAATTCAGATATGTAAGGAAATTCAGAAAGTAAGGAAACTGTTGTTCCCTTACCTCAGGGCTGCACTGCAGCTGCATCAGCACTGGAAAGTTGGCTAGGATTGGATCCAAAGTAATCAATGCTCTCCTTGCAATGGATACTTGCATAACGTTTTTTAAAACTGGGATTTACACAGGGTACATCAACCTTTGAAGTTTCAGAATGCAGAAAAAAACCCAATAGCTGCCTGCTGGGTCTGCAGAATTTTCTACTGGACTTTTAAAAATGCATAACCAAATTAAATCTAAAGCTATTCCCTGAATTTTTGCCACACCAAATTTCATTTGGTAGCTACTCAAAGCAACATTCTAAAAGGAAAATTATACAATTTAGTAGACAGGACAGCTATTCAGACCTCTTTTTCAAACAACAGATTTGTAATGTATTAACAAGGAAATAGAACATTTCCTTGTTAACCAGTCAGAATTCTGGTTCATATTACTTAATAAAATGTCATAAATATATATATTCACTTGTTTAATGCATTTTGCCAAAATGAAAAATTATATTTACCCCATCAATAGGAGATTTTCCTGGGGTAAATACCACTCTAACAAAACGTTTGTTCACCACTTCTAGCTTGTCCACCTGTGGAAATACACGAGAAATTATAAATGAATGCCAATAATCATTTCAGTGTGCCATTTCACACTGTGTGCCAATCATTTCAGCTCTTTATATAAAAAGAGCAAAGCATTAATGTCAGGACAACCCATCTCTCTAAGATGCCACACACGCATCATGGTTTTTAATAATTTTTCTAAACCTCAATCCTCACGTGTCCCTGGCAAACTGTACTACAAAAGACTTCTGAAACTGGAAGGCCTGAATATGCAACAAAGCAGCCTGATGTCTTAAAACACAAGTCTGGCCCAGCTACATGTTAAGTAGAGGGGAGGGGGAGAAGACAAGTCAGATTTACAATGTACTTTTTTGCTCTACAGTGCAAAGCATCCAGGGTAACTTTTCCTCAAGCCAGGCTGCAATACCATAAGCCTGGGTAAGAGAACAGCAGCTGAGGATTGGGAAAAAGTTCTGCAGGATGAAAAACTACATGCAGGGATAAGAGTTCAGCATTTCTTTCTTATGTGTTGCTTAAATCATGTCTGCTGACTTCGTTTTGTACCTGTGGTTATAACGTAAACAGCTAAGCAGCATTCAATAAAGAACAACAAAACAACCAACAGTTTGTAAAACAGCATGTAAAACTAATAATACATGGTCAGGTGTGATGAGATTGTGGAAAGTTTTTCTATCAATTTTTGGAAACTTAATTATTTAAAGTAGCAGATGTAGCTCATTCACAACTCAGGCATCTTATGTTCTGACAGGAGATTAACGTGTTTCAGTAAAATCCATCCAGACAAGAACATTGAAGTTGTTATTCCACAGTGTAACGATAGCTTATGAATAACTATCATTGTGCATTGCACATTTTCTATTTGAAGTCTGGCAGGCTTCCATTATACACAAGGCTAATTAGTAAAAACACCCAAAACACTAAAGAGTTGAGTTCTTCACAGGAACCTGAACTCTTTCATTAAAATACACACACCCCTGCCCCAATTTAAGCAGCCTCTAGTCTACAGGGACACATTTGGGCCAATTCTCACATTTTTTAAATGTAAGAAACAATGAGGCCATTTTTTCACCATGGTTTGCATGCCTGGGTGAAAGCTAATTTTTTAGGAGAGAAAAAAAGGAAAGCTCAGATTTCATCTGGAGAACATAAATTCCATGGCAAGAGAAAGACCACCAAGGGTGCAGAAGAAGTCTGGTCCTACTTTGCAGATAATGGCCCAATGTATTCTGAGCTCCATTACAGTCTACTAAGGACATTTCTACACGGCAGTGTCTTGCAAACGAGGACAGGGTATCTTAATTTACTTTTTGTTTCTAGTAAAATAAAGTAAGCAAAGTAAATAAGTATTCTAGGTATCTGTCTTCACACACTTTCTATTTCTAGTAAAGGAGTATATATGTAAGTTCTCCAGAAAATACGTGAAGAAAGGCATTCTGTTTTGAAAGGATAGAAAGGGATTATAACATAGGAATGTCCTTGAAAGAATGCTATTGAGCTTGAAATACATTGGGCCATCTTCTAAAAAAACAGAACCAAACTTTTTCCGCATCACGGGAGGTCTTACTCTTATTTTTTGCCATGGATTGATACATTCTTTTTTTTCTCCACAGATTCTAACCAGACTTTTAGGTTTCTACTAGATTATAGACCTTGTTAGTTTGTACTGAGCTGAAATAATGCTAAAGCTTTAACGTCCTCATGAAGATTCTCTGGTGATACTCACCACTCCTTTGGAAAGGTAGTTGTTGACAAAGTCCTTCCATGTGATTTCTCTCCCAGAATTCCTGAAGAAAAAGTAATATGTAACAGCAGCCCAGAAAATAGTAGTGCCCATAAAATAAAAGCGGAACTCTTTGTCATCCCAGGGAAAGTCACCCTACAAGACAAAAAAGGAAAAACAGATTGTGGATTAGGGCAAGTTTCCCTGAGTAAAGATTATGGATTTTCTATTTTACACATTCAAAATGAGGGATTTTGAATCTTTCTAAATTGCTCACCCTCAAATCCTTCCCTATTCACTTCTATGGAAAGAACATCTCCATAAAAAAGAATTTATTTTTATTATTTATACATACTCCGCCTTTCCCATGCCGAAGCAAATGCCCAAGGCAGCTTACGGAGAACAAAAAACAAAGTACAAAGTAACCACAATAAGTGGTTTGCAGGATCTGCATGAAGTGTGATACCTATATGAGAAGAATCTTCAACATGCCAAACATGGGGGAGGAGAGAGATTTAGATTAAATTAGAAATATTTTAAATAAACAAAATATTATAGTGGGAATGCTTGGTTTTGTAAGAGTTTACTGTTTCTATTGTACCCTGCAGGGTCATTATAAGGTTAACAAGCGGATGAAGCATGTACTTCATATAATCATTCTTAAGCTGCAATTCCATGGACACTTATTTGGGAGTAAGTCCCACTCAACTCAACTTACTTCTAAGTAAGCATGCATTGGTTGTGCTGCTAGAGTAGTTTCAGGAATCCACCTGAGTAACACTGCTTAAAGAGTCCATTAAAGTCAACATTTCTGCAGTAAAAAGCATAAAAAAATGATTTACTGAGGTTATAATAGGCTTAATCTATTTTAGTATTTTCATCTCAGCCAATCTCTGGAATCTAATAATTTCCATGTTTGTTTGCTTGCTCTACTGGTATAATTTAATTTTTAAGTAAGCAATGAATGAGAAACACCCTTGAATTGGTGCATTACAGAATAAAGCCATAATGACTCCCCAAAAGCTGAAATGAGTTGAGCTGAACTGAGACCTTCTGTAATCTGGACCACCAGCCAGTATCTTCTTTCTTGCCACCTTTTTTCCCTCCGCCGCCGCTGCCGCTGCCGCCGCCGCCGCCACCTCCTCCTCCTCCTCCTCCTCCTCCAGTGCCAGTTCGAGCAGATCGCTGGGAATTAGTCAGCTTTGTATCTATTAACACAAACATATCATTCTACAAAAAACAGTACTTTTCACTTAAAAAAAGGCAAGATTAATGTCTACTGTTCTTTATATTGTTGGCTTTGTACTGACAATATTAGAGTACTAATAATTATGAGATTAAAAGTCAATCATAGAATTAAAGCAAACATGCTGCTGCCTATGAAAACAACCTCTGTATGTCTCTTCCACCCTCTTTCTTCCATAACATCTAGTAGAGATTACTTTGAAGCCGCTGTGCAGGTTCAACAGCCTAAAAAGCTGTTGGGCCAAGCTTTGCAACAGCCTTTGTCATGTATGTAAGAAGAGCCCTGCTGGATCAGACCTGCCATCCAGTCCAGTATCCTGTATCAGTGGGAGCACACAGACAACAAGATACCAATATCCTGTTGCCATTCTCTTGCATCTGGCATTCAGATATAAGCTACCTCTAAAATCCAGAGGTTCCATACAGTCATTACAACTTGGAACTTGTGATGAACTTCTCCTCCATAAATTTGTCCAATCCCCTTTTAAAGACATTTAGACCAGATGCCAGCACAACATCCTGCGGCAAGAAGTTCTTTAGATCCAGGATAACAACATGGGTCTTGAGCCACTGGTAGCTCATGGGACGGTTACTAGTAGCTCATGGCCCTTTTTGGCTTGCAGCCGCAGCAGATGCTGCTGCTGAGCAACCAGAAAGGACAGGGGGAAAGAACAAAGCGGGCCAGACCCACCCTTTCCAGCTGCCATGCTTGAGACCTGGAGCTGCTGCTGTGTGTGTTACTTCTTGGAAGAATTTTTGTTCTACAGTTGAATATGGGCGATCACAGTTGCTCTTCAACAGTGAGTATTTTGTTAAGTTGCTCACGTATATCCAATTGTTGCCTATCCCTGCTTTAGATTAAACAAATTCTGGGTAAATAAATATTTCCTTTTGTCTGTTCTAACTCTGCCACCAGTCAATTTTAGTGGATGTTCTGGTACTGAGCAAGAAGAAAAGAACTTCCCTGTATCCACCCCATACATAGGTTTGTGTGTGTATCAATAACACTCTCTTCAGGCACCTTTCTAAACTGAAGAACCCCAAACATTGTAGCCTTTCCTCAGAAGGGAGCTGCCGCAGCCCATCAATGTGCTGGTCACGCTCTTCTGTACTTTTTCCAATTCCACTGTATTCTTTTTGATATGTGGCAACCAGAACTGGACATAATATTCCATATGTGGCAACAGAACTGGACATAATATTCCAGATGTGGCCTTACCATCAACTTGTATATTTCAATGTCCATTTGTAGTATCATAGTGGCCACTATTCTCATTAGCTTTTTTAATGATATAGTGCATGAAATTGGCCTTCTTTGCAGCCACCACACACAAGGTGTCCATTGCCACCCCAAGACTTCTCTCTCCTGATCAGTCAGACAGCTCAGGAGCCATCAGCATAAATGTGAAATGTTGATTTCTTGCCCCAATGTGCATAACTTTACATTTACTTGAACTGAAGCATTTCTATCCTATATTTGCCTCATGTCCTGTTTATTGTTTGTTTGAAACTCCATTATGTAGCTCTGTGTGTGTTTGTGGACTGGATACATTTCTCCATGTCTGGAATAATGAGATAAGCATGTGATTAGTGAATAGGCAGCCAACCTGCCCATCTAGGTCAAAGGAATGTGTTAGAATGACCAGGTAGGTTCCATTCCTCCAATATAGTAACTTGATGACATCATCAAAGCAAAGTTATACAATTCCCATCCAACAGGAAGTATGGGTTGCTCCCTGCCATTAGCCTGAGTGGCCTAATTTGTTGGAAGCTCAGAAAACAGCACCTACCTACTCACCTGTGAGTGCAAGAACTGGGACTCCTTGAGCTTAAGCTATGGACTGTCTCACTAGATCATGATCAGAATGTCCATGTAACTCCAGCCATCTTGCAAACTTTGCCCAGTTTAAGGCAGCAAAGTATTGGGGTGGTTGTGTTCTGAGAGCCTGAACAGCATCCCAAATCCATCTGCTTCATCTTAATGATCACTGCATCCATTTGTTTCCCCATATTAATTTGCTTTCTTTCTTTCCCCATATTAATTTGCTTCTTGTTAGATGGGCCTTAGTTGTGGGGGAACTGCGGGTGACGGGGACCCTATCTCAGGGGCCCCTCTCGCCCCCCCAACATATATACTATTGCAATTACTGTATGTGTCTCTAACATAAACACAAGCAAACAGGCTAGAAGGGACAGTGAATGTTAACTTCCTGTTCTGACTTCCTGTTAATGTTCAGTGTCCCTTCTAGCCTGCATGCTTGCTGATCTGTTAAAGCAAGAGGCATACAGTAATTGCAAGAGGCCGTGTGCCTGCTTGCTCAGTTAAAGCAAGAGCCATTTTCTGCTATTATTATGAACATAAACAAAGGTAAAGGGTGGGGGTGTATGGGGAATCACAGATAAGTGGATCCACAGACACCGGGGTCTGTCTGTAGATACATTTGTCTACCAAGTCTATGTTTACAGGCAATTCAGTGGATTGTCATATCTCTTTGCTCTGAAGATGCTATTGTGGGTGTGATTTTGTAAAAATAGTTCCTGCAGCTCAGCGTTCTCCTAAGAGTGTGGTTTTCCCAGTTGGTCCTCCTCTGCCTGGTCCCTGAAGCCTGGGATAGTGACAGCCAGCAGACATAATTTACCAAGGTTTTTTAGCCATTTAGTTGGTGGTTTAGTAAGCTGAGAGCAGGAAGGGGTGCATGTGCATTAACCACTAGGCATTATTCCCCTTGGTCAGCCTGCCTTCTGCTGGGAGACCTTCCCTTGACAAAAGTATATGAAGTTCTTTGAAATTTTTAAAAGAGATTGTATACAACCAAGTATCATTAAAACAATATACAAGTGCTGGGAATGGGGAGTATTAAAGGCTGCACAAGCATCATTACATAAGCTATTAAGACTACTGTGGCTTCAGGAGACAGGCTCTGTTTATGTGTCTCCAGAGAGTGGAGTTTTCAACAGATGCACAGTTATTGTCTTCTGACTACATCATCAATGGCTATTACTCCTAACAAACTTGAAAGACATACAACATTGGGGATGCAAACCAAGCCAGTCAAAGTAGATCTTTGATGTCTAAAGTGCAAAAGCAAACATCTGAAAAGATCTCCAAAGACACAAATGAGAATTTCAGAACACATACAAGGTGAATATCTAACAGGTAAAATGTCTGCCATAAAAAGAAGTAAACCACAAGAGACGGTGGCTATCATGTTCATTTCCCTGATGACCACCATCCCAGGTAGGGCTAAAGATCTAAGCCAGAGCTTGTAGTCGTTTTTACACCTTAATTAATCACAAAATCTTACATACGAGTCACAAATGAAAACATATCTTGGTACCTTTTATTTCTCCATCTGATCCTTTTGTTTCATTAGGTCTCTTTCCATTAGGGAAATATTTTTCAAATCCTGTTAATGTACCAAAAAAAAAGAGGAATGTGGTAAAAATAATCATTTTGTACTGTGCTTTAGGACAGTAAAGTCTTGCCACAAACAGAGGAGGAGGGGAAAAAAGATGGAGATGGGAAAGGAGGATTGGATTTGTTTCTGGGTTTATTTATTTGTTGTGTTTTAGCCCATCTACTTCCATAAGAGGAAAGTACCCAAGGCTGTGCTAATGAACGAAGGTGCACAGCATCTTTCGGTAAGAGGGCAGTCATGGAGGCCTTCTTGGGACTGAATTGGCACTGAAAAGTTGGATAGGATTTGGCCCACAGTACCAGTGCACATAAAACAAGCAACAGCATGAAGCCATAAAGAAAACATAGCTGCATAAAAGCCACCATAAGATCACAGTCAGTACAAGGCAGAAAACAGCATGCTGCAGCAGTAGAAAGCTAACTCAAACAATAACCCTTAACCATACTACAGTGAAAAAGCTACCTGAAAAAGAAAAATGTTCAACCCCTGCTGGAAAATTCCAGAGAGGAGGAAGATTGCAAATCATAGGGGAGAGAGTTCCATAGTTGTAATGTCAATAGGGAAAAGGCTCTAGCTGCTGCTCATGCAGCCTCAACAAGGGCTGAACATCCAGGGAAGCCGTATCAGACGTTCTCAGGAGATGAGCTGGAATATATTATATGGTTCAAACAGTCCTTCTGTTGCAAACAGATTCCTGGGCTAAGCCCTGACACAAATGTAGCCCCGAAGAAGGGCAAAAAAAAACATAGAGAACTTGTCAGAGGTCAGGCAAGCAAAGAACTGTGCAGAAAACAGAATTTTGTGACAAACTACTAGAAAAAGGAAAACCAGGACAACTGTTCTCCAGTTGCACATTATTTTGACAAAAGTGGGATGGGTAGGTAAGATCCAAAGCTTAATTTCTAAACAGTTAAGTAATGAGATTAAGGTCTGTGCCAAAGTCATTCCATGTGTCTGTAAAGTCAGTTTCCATTGTTCTAAAATGGTGTATATGCAGTAGTTGTTCAAAAGTGAGGAAAATGCACTTTGCACATGCTCAGCAGCACTTTCTTCCCTGCACTTAGATCTGGTATTGAAATGGCACTTCAAGGGTTTATTTATGCTGAGCCCTAGTCCAAAAGAAGCCCTGGATAGAGCACCATATGCTATATGGTCTGGGATGGTTTTCTGAACTCAAGAAATGTGCTTGTGCACACATGCAAAACCCTTGCTTCCTCAGGAATCTGAAGGGAGCATATGATTTGACAGAGATAGGTACAGGTGGTAGCCTCTGAGAAAGAGCACAGAATTGAATAACAAGAATAGCTCTGTAGTATTAGCATTAATGGAATGAGACAGGCAATCAAGAGGAATTCTTGAAAACAAGGAACCACAATAAGGGAGAAATAGCAGCCTGGGAAGAACATGACTAAAGAATATATAAATATCCAATCTATCTACAGACCACTCATTTTCATTAAATGCTTGTTTCAGAATTTAGACATTCAGAGGGACTGATTGTGCACTACTAAAATCATTAGCCTCCCCTTGTTTGGAAATTATCCCCACAAATTACTGCATGGTTTGACAAAAGGGATTTTCAAGGTTAAGAAAGTTTAAAAAACTATTCCATGTATAACAATGAAACCAAAGGATTCAGAATTGTATCTTTTGTGAGACATTATTCCACTGTCAGGATCTCATTCTATTCCCAGAAGAGGTCCTTGCCAATACCTATTGATAACTGAGTATTATTCCTTAAAACCTCAGGATACAAGCCCAAGTCTTAAATTCTGATCCTAACGTCACTTCATGGAAGCCTTACACAGTGCAGTTCTTTAAGCTATTCAGACTGCTGCACTGTATGAACATCTATGACAGAGTGCATATTTTATGAAGGCTTATAGCAGTGCAGATCCAGTTAATGTTCCAAACATTAATCATTCTTATTTATAACGCAGTAAGGCCTGCAGATCATCCATTTGAAAAACACAGAGTTACTTCATAATGGCAATTTTTGTCAAAAGGAGTTATAATTCCACAATACAAGAGGGTAATATGATCATACCATTATTATATAGCAATAATTACCTTTTGGAGGCTGAGAGAAGAGCCTTCTATAAGCACCAATAACATTTCCAAAGACACTGATTCTGTTTGTAGGGACTGGAGTGGCAACTTGGTCATGCAGCTGAAAAATGAAGAGTGATTACTATAAAATGGTATCCTGATAAAATGAAGATTCCTGGTATCTTCAGTTAGGCATCCTTCCCAACATATTGCTGTTTGTGTGATAATCTATATCTATATATATATAAAAAGAAGAGCTTATGTATGTGTGTGTGTGTGTGTGTGTGTGTGTGTGTGTGTGTGTGTGTGTGTGT
>JAJKFI010000031.1:14481522-14498073 GCA_029204185.1 Lerista edwardsae
ACACCCGGGCACACATGTGAGTGGGGGGGTCAGGGATGGGACATATAAACACCCGGGCACACATGTGAGTGGGGGGGTCAGGGATGGGACATATACACACCTGGGCACACATGTGAGTGGGGGGGTCAGGGATGGGACATATAAACACCCGGGCACACATGTGAGTGGGGGGTCAGGGATGGGACATATAAACACCCGGGCACACATGAGAGTGGGGGGGGCAGGGATGGGACATATAAATGGGCCATCTGTATGCCTGGTGAGTGGGGGGGGGTCAGGGATGGCACCTATAAACACCCGGCTGAAGCCGGGTACATAAAAGCTAGTACGTATATAAAGAAGAGCGTATGTGTGTATGTATGTGTGTATGTTCCACATAGGCTCCGCAACGCCTGGACCGACTCGCACCAAACTCGACACGCGGGTGCCTTGGCCCCGAGACCGTCGCTGCGGGGGTTTGGAATGGCTTGCACCCCCACGGGCGCGGGTACAAGCGAATTTGTGGTTTTCTATGGGTGGCTATGGGCTGAGCCACAGCATTCCGAGGCTCTGATGATGTCATGATGAGATGCAAATGACATGCAAATGACATGCGGAATCTTCAGGCAGCAACTGAACTCTTTACAGTTGAAGACAAACAGCAGCAAATAGGTTTCCCGCAGGTAATCTTATACAGGGCCATCTGTATGGCTGCTGAGCGGGGGGGGGGGTTCAGGGATGGGACATATAAACACCCGGCGCAAATAGGTTTCCCGCAGGTAAACCTATACAGGGCCATCTGTATGCTGGTGAGTGGGGGGGGGGTCAGTGATGGGACATATAAACACCCGGGCAAAGCCGGGTACATAAAAGCTAGTCATGTATAAAAAAGGTAAAGGTTTCCCCACGACTGAATGGTCTAATCGTGACCAACTGTAGGGGGCAGTGCTCATCTCCGTTTCTAAGCCTGTAGAGCCTGTGGTTGTCCGAGGACAAGCTTCCTTGGTCATGTGGCCAGCATGACTATACGCCGTAGCACACGGAATGCTGTTACCTTCCCACCAAAGTGGTCCCTATTTATCTACTTGCATTTTTACGTGCTTTTGAACTGCTAGGTTGGCAGGAGCTGGGTTTCTCCCAACCTTCCGGTCAGAAAGTCCAGCAGCAGCAGTTTAACCCACAGCACCACCACATCCCTTATAATCATGTACACAAGCATATAAAAATCCATTGTGTCTAACAGTTTAGAGAAAATGGAGGTATGCATGTATCTAAGAAACAAATTATGCTTCTTTGCTTAGCAAGAAACAAACTCCGCACTACTTATTAATAAATAAACTGTTCTTGCATCGTTGAGAGTCCCAGGCAGAAGTAGTTACCAAATGTTGTATTACTGGGATCTAGCTAAGTCTTGCCAATGATGCAACATGTAACTTATTACTTGCAACATGCAAGTAACACTGCACATGAGAGTGTGCTTATTTACAGAAAGTAACCTCAAATTTAATGTGACATGACCATGAATTATATAGATTATGGAACCAGTCCCTCTGTCTTTTTTCAACAAATACCTTTGTACATTTCCCAGCATATTGCCTGGTACCATCTAGGGTGTTTTGCAAACATCCAAGGAAAGCAGCAGTAATGATTTTATTTTCCAATAAATTACCTTAATTTTGTAACATAACAAAGTAGCAAAATGTACTCAGGCTCTTTTAATGGTTAAGTCATAACTAAGCCTGCAATCCTGGAGAGTTAATGGGGAATAAGCCCCATTAACTATAATGGGATTTAGTCCTGAGTAGACGTACATAGGATTGGACTCTAAATGTATCAAGTGATCCTGAGTATATACCGTATATATTTATTATAAACAGAAGGGCCTTGCAGGATCTGAATCAAGTTCCAAAGAGTCCATGATGCTTTGCAAAAATACCAGTAAGTAACTAGTACTAAGTGTTCCACCAGAGATTGGTTAACAATCACTAGTGGACCACTCTCTACTTTCTGTCCAGTCATGATGCAATACTTTCCTTAGGCTGCAATCCAATGCACACTTACCCAGGAGTAAGTCTCACTGATTTCAGTGGCACTTACATCTGAGAAGACCTGCCTAGGATTGCACAGTTGCATCACCCAGAGAGTACTGAGGCAGGACTGCCATTTGTGACTGTGATTTTAAGATACAGAGTATCTTTAAAAGATACAGAGCGATACTCCCCAAGCGTAAATACCACACAAGGATAATAAGACACTTCAGCCTTCAGTTTGTTTACACATTCAAGAGACTATGGAGCCACATGCACGTGAAACCAAGCCTTTGACCTCTCAATTCCATCTTCAGAATGCCTCAATGAGACTTAGGGCACAATCCTGTGCATGTCAACTCAGAAGTAAGTCCCACTGTGTTCAATGGGGTTTACTCCCAGGAAAGTGGGTATAGGATTGCATCCTAACTTACTTAATCAAACAGTCCCTTCGTCAAACCTCACCTAGACGCAAGTTGCAAGTTCGCCAGGGCACCGCAGGCAAAAAGGCCTTACGCCCGTGTCAGCAGCCCTTCCTCTATAATGCAGCGACCATGCTGCCTACCTGACAGCTCTGCTGAAAAGGTTGCAACAGCATGATATGAATGCTCAGAAGTGCTTTTAAGCACAAAAAACTTATAAGCATTTATTACTATAAACAATGATAGTACTATATCTATTATATTATTAGATATCATTACTATTATATATATTAATAATTGTCCGGGATAAGCGGCAGCATTTGGGGTTTAGTTGAGCCTTCGGTGGACACGAAAGGCCATCCACAAAGTCACTGAAGAGGTCTCGCGCGACGGCCTGGGCTTTCCGCACCCGGCTCCGGCAGGGGCACAGATAAGAGTTAACCCTTTCGCGTACCCTTGACTGCGAGCTCACAGGGCAACTCGGTCACTTGTCGGAACCGGAACGGCGAGTAGATCCCGCCAGGGCTCCGTCTATGCTTATCCCTGCGACTCACCAGTCTCAGGCAGGGTGGCGGCGCCGTCAGTCCCCGGCTCCAGAGCAGCCCGCTGGGCGCACGCCGGCAACAGCCCCGCGACAGCCTCAGGTAGCGGTGAGCCATGGCCACCGAAGCAGGCCCCAAAGCCAAAGCCCCCGCGCCCTCCTCACTCAGGCGCACGCACGGAGCTTAGGCACGCCCCTTGCCCTACGCGCGACGTCACCGCGACGCCCTGCGTGACGCCGGCGCGCAGCCTTCGGCACCACCTCCCCTTCCTTAGCCCCGCCTCCTTCTCCATGCCGGGCCTCTTCGAGCGGCGGTGGCGTTTTTCGTGCTCGGTTGTGTTCTAGTGAACTAAACGTTCTTCCAAGCAAGAAAGCGTGCACAGAGCGGAGGGAGGAAGGGAAAGTGGGCTGTTCCCTCACGCTGTTTCTAGTGGCAACCAAAAGGTCCGGGGCTAAGCCAGCAGGGCTTTGTTCCTTGTTGGTTACATAATGCGGGCAGCCTCGTCCTGCGCGTGTTTGCTGGAAAGCAAGTCCCAGGATGATCCTGCGGACTTTCAACTAAGCACACCGACGAAACCACGGCCCAGCCCTTGTAGCTGACGCCGCGCCCCTTGCGACCTACAAGGCCTCCCAGGCAGAATATCTTTAGCTCCGTCGTCAGAACGCGAACGTGCCTTCCCCGTTGCCCTCTTCCAACTTTCAGGCTGGGCGTGACTGCTGAGTCAGGTTGACACACAGCACGGAAGGCTAATCAGGCTGACCGAGAAGAATCCACGAGTGCGGGAGTCACATGGTTTTCTCTTTGACAGGAGCTGAGGACATTCATAGCCTGCCAAGAACGCAGCAGAAAAGGATTTTATCCCCGGAAGTCGTGCACAAGATTAACTGGAGGGAAACTATACCGTCTGCACTGTGGAAAAGTGGGGGAGGGTTCACAGTTTCAGTGGAGCCTGAAGTCACAATTATCCAGCTTTTTTTATTCCCTTCTGACTTGAAAATGAGTTTATATAAGTTGTTCCCCTTACACTGTCCTCTGTTGACCTCAGATCATGAGTACATTTTGGACAAAAGATTCTTAAACTGGACTCCATGAATCATGTATACGTTGGCGCATTTTTCTGGAGTGTGGATCCATAGCTTTCATCAGATTCTCAAATTAGTCCATCACATTGTTCCCTCTAGGGATATGTGTCGCTGTGCATCTTTTTCAATGGCAGCTCGGCAGCATCTCTGAAAGCCAAGCTCTGACCTGCACAGAGCTTGCTTTTGAGCTGCGCCACCATGTGGCTGCTCAGCTTAGAAGGTACATTTGTCCTTTACCTTTACCATGTGGCTGCTCAGCTTAGAAGGTACATTTGTCCATGCCCCCGAAAGGTTGGGCCACCAGTCTAGCTACTGTAGGTAGCCATCTACTATAAGAGCTACTGTGGCAAAATTAGCAAGGAGCCAGAAGCAGAGAACTACCAGGAATCCCCTTATGCCACTCACACAAGTGCACATTGCCAGGGAGGGCCTCTCACTTCATTTTTGCATATCGTTGTCCTGATGCTCTTTTTGAGTCAAGTCAGAAAGGGGCTAGTAGATAGGTGGCAGTGAAGATGGCAGGGAATGGGTTGCGCTGGCGGTGGCCAAGCAATGTTGGTGCCAGGGGGCTTTGCCCCCTCAACCACTGGAGGAAGACAACAGAGCATTGGTAGTGGTGGAAGAAACCAGGGCTCTGGCTCAGAGAATGCCCAGAATTTTTTTTTAAGAATCTGTTGAGCAGGCAAAGAAAGCAGAGGTGATCTCTGATCACCTCTCACCTCCTTAGTTTTATCTCTGATACCTTGTCCTTGTTACTGCTTGGCCACATTCAGGCTGGGTGGGGCATGCTGGGAGTGGTTCTCTTCTACTTCCCTAATATTCTTCCTAACCTGTTTGAAGATGTGGCTGGGTCCAAACAACTTGGAGGAAGTGGAGGTAGCAGAAAGTGAGGAGCACTTAAGCTCCTTGTTTCCCACCTGAGTGTTGCCAGGAGGGGAAGGTGGAACAATCCTGTTTTGAATGCTCTTATGAGAACAGAGCAATCAAGACAGAAGTGCTGTGGTGCCCTACTGCCTTTTTTTTTTTCCCACTGGCACCTCTGCTGTGTATTTGCAGCAGTGGCACTGGAGGAAGAGGTGGGTTGCCTCTTGATTTGAGAAGATTTGGGAAAAGCCATCAGAGGGGTGCTGAAGGGTGAAGCAGCAGGATGTGTGATGGTCTGGGGAGATGGTAGGTATATGTGGGGCATAGAGCATCCATTCACTCCTCCTTCAGCACCCCTCCCAAAGTAGCTACTTTGGTCCACTTTATGGCTAGACCAGCCCTGCATAAAAAAGTAGTTTCATACACAAGACTTTTAAGCAGTTTACATGTTGAAAGGGATCTTTTAAAACATTATGCAGAGAGCCACTTTGCCTTCATTAAAGGAAAGAACTACTGGAGACTTCCCTCCCCTTTCGTTTGAAAAGCGTGCAGACTGACTTAATTCGGTGGAACAAGGCCAAAGAAGAAGTCATAGATCTTAACCCTGTGCATGTTACATGTCATTCCCATTCACTCCCACCGGGGTTCCAAAGGTTGACGCCGGATGAGTGTGCACAGGATTCCAGCCTTGTTCGGTTTTCAGAATAGCGTAACAGCGACCTTACGCTCGGGTTTCCTCCACTGCAGTGTAGGCATAAGGTCATGGGATTGGGAGCCAAGAAGCGCGATCGGCTGATAAGAGATCGCGCACTAAGCGAACTGGGTTGATAAAATGCAGATCTTAACGAGAGGGACACGACGACGTCAGCAGGCGCAGGCGGGCAGCTGGGCTCAAGGCTTTGGCAATAATGTCTTCTGTGCATGCGCCACGCACCAGCGGAGTGAGGGGGGCTACATTTGCCCCTTCCAGAGGCAGGAGGAGCGCTTGACGCAGAAGGGCATCCTGGCCCAGAGACGAGTACGAAGCCGCTGGCGTCATCAACAGCAACCTTCTCCCTCCCCCTTTCCGGGAGAAGCGCCACCCTTTCCTCCTGCCCAAGGAGCCGGTCTCTTCTACCGAGCCGCCATCGCCAGCCCTGCAGCTCTGCGGAGCCCCCCACCATGAAGATCTGGAGTTCGGAGCATGAGTTTGGGTAAGGGGAGGGCGAGGAGGCTGAAGTGAAGGATGACGCCCCTTTCCTGCTCGGGAGGGGGAAACTCCCGGGGGGTGATGACAGTCGGGAGTGCCGTGGGAGCACCTTGACTCTTGCTCGGCCCCCCGCCCTCGCCGGTGCTTCACGTGCAGGGGTGGCCACGCTTCTTAGCCACCGCGCCAGAGCACCGCTCTCCTCTCCGCTGGGCAGGTGGCGGCTCCGACCTCCACACCCCCTGTCCGTCCATTCCAAGAGCTTTCAAAATGATCTCGTGCTCTCGCTGGCTATTCTGACGTGTTCGTGCCCCCGGCGTGTTTTCAGGAGGTTTACTGGGGAGCTATAGCAGAGCTTCTATAGTCGAAGGTCGAAGGTCTCGGTTCAGCCTTTGGCCTCTCCAGATAAGATGGGGAAAGAGTAAGAAGACCCCAGCCCAGCCGGAAACCCTGGGCAGGGCAGCCGCTGCCAGCCAGCATAAGTAAGGTGCCTGAGAATTGTTTATAGAGCAGTCCCATAGTGGAGGTCTTGGAAAATCGTTTTTCTTCTCCATCCAGAAGCTTTTAGAAGGCGTTGCTATTAAATGAAACCAGTTCACAGGATCAGCTGTGGTACTCCTTACACCAGTGGTTCTCAAACCTTTTTGACTTGCGGCTCATGTGACCTACTGGGCCACTGGCTGTGGCTCCGCATTAGGGCTACAATCCTATTATATATTGCATAGGATGGCATGTTTTTGCTAGGATTCCACAACTTCCCTGGCCAGAGTTTGCCAACTCTGGGCTCTGGACCACCGGCTGCCATGTTCCCCTCCGGGACTGGTGTCCCCCACTTACCTGGAGCTCACAGCCTCATGCAATGTCCTGTCACACTCTGAAAGCTTTTGAAAGGCCTTTATACAATACTTCTGGCTTTCTGATGGAAACAGGAAATATTGTATAGCGGACCTCTGGAGGTTGTGGAGAGCTCTGGGGCCTGGCTGCAGTGGAGACACCTGGGGGCACTTCCCCCTCAAGGGAACGGTAGGGCCGCCACTGCCCCAGCTGGTTTCCATGGCTCTCTGGGGAGCCATGGCTCCCAGTTTGGGAACCACTGCATTACACATTTGGCAGAGGGAGATGGTAAGATGAGGTGGAGAATTCTTATCTGGTCTGCTCTGTTTCAGACTTCAGGAGGGAAGTGATTTTTGGAGGGTTTGGGCTAAATCTGCCCTCTAGCACCGTCATTTTCCCCATGCATTTTTTGGATGGGAAAGCATTTTAACATATAACCCCCACACTGCCACTGGAAGTAGAATAGTCCAGAATTCAACCACCTCATTCTGCACAATGAAGTGATCCTATGAACCGTGCAGCGACTCAAGCAAGAGAGTCCGAGGGAGAGATTCTCTCCCAGCATTGCTTTAAAACAGTCTCCGGATCAGACCTGGTGTTCATGTTGGGTCTGAAACACTTTGTCTATTTTGTTGGGGGGGGGGGAGAGGAGGAGAATGTGTAGCCATTTAATGAGCTGTCCCCAGGTTCCTTCCCTTAATGGAAATACAAGAAATATCTGAGGCAAAGGTGACAACTTCCTTTTCAAGGTCATGTCACAGCAATAGATCTCTGCTGTGTATGCATATGCTGCCAGGAAGAACTGGTTCCTAAAACCACTTCACTGTACAGAAACCATGTTTCTATTATGATAAATTCCATTGACAGCAAGTTGGTAGGTCTTACCAATGAATACATCAAGGCTACCTGGTGGATGTCACTCTTGAGATCCGCAGTTTTGCTTTCAGCATTTAACTGTATTGTGTGTTCTGGAAGGTGCTTTGGGGCTGTTGTCAGGTCTGGGGCTTCCTCTTTTTCCTTCCTAAGAAATTGAGCTATAGAATACGCCATCAGTCCTGGGCAATTAGTATGCTTTGCAATTAAAGGGTACAGGGGAAGTAGTGAGTTTGCTCTGTCTAGCAATCTAAATAGGAAATTAGCACTTTAGGGGAGAGGGACTAGGAGGAAGGATTGCCATCTTTGTAAAGATATGTAGAAAAAAAAAACCTTGGTGGTGGTGTATTGCTGAAATTTTGGAGTCGGGCAGTTTGGGAGACCAGTTCTTCATATTTAAATGGGGGTGGGTGGATGGCTGGGGGAAGAATATATTCTGATATGTCGGATTGTTTATGTTTTGCTTTACCAGAAAGGGAGCTTGTCATCCCTTCAGAAAAAGAGAGGCTAGGACTCTGTGGCATAGATGTGCTATACCAAAACTATATTTTTTACTTGTGTAATGAACATACACTTTTTGAGATCCCACAACAATAGTCAAGCAGTTAAATATTGTAACACCTGCTGGGGAAAGCAAGCAACTAATTTCTTCTATTTGAGGGCTCAATCCTAACCTACTTTCCAGCACTGACATAGCTGTGCCAATGGGGCGTGTGTTGCATTCTGCAGTGGAGTAGTAGTCAAGGAGGTGTCCTCAAGGTAAAGAATGTTTGTTCCCATATCTTCGAGCTGCATTTCCCTTACTCCAGTGCTGGAAAGTTGGTTAGGATTGTGCCCTGAGTAGCATAACCAGTCCATAAATAGACAGTGTACTATAAAACAACTTCCTGCGTCCCCATAATTAACCACAGAGCTCCACTTGACATTCGCTGTTCTTGTCTGGAATGAAAATGTCCACCTGTTTCTTGAAAGTGACAGATAGGAACAGTTTTGCATGGTGATACTGAAGGAACGTGCACTGCTACAGTTGTACGATTATCTCGAAGTGAATTTGAGCACGAAAGATCTGTGTTTATTAGATATCTTCCTCATTGAATCTATATACTGGCCAACTGTTAACTTGACCTTCATAAAAAGTGCCTGGCTATGTTGTATATGAGCTTTAAGATTATGAATACTAGTTGGATTTTTTTTAAAAATTCAGTCCTGTGTTAATGTCATTCTTATGAGGAATATTCTACAACTGTAGAATATTGTAAGGGGTGGTGCTCATCTCCGTTTCAAAGCCTGTACAGCCGGCGTTTTGTCCAAGGACAAGCTTCTGTGGTCATGTGGCCGGCATGACTCTACGCTGTAGCGTATGGAATGCCGTTACCTTCCCACCAAAGTGGTCCCTATTTATCTACTTGCATTTAGGTGCTTTCGAACTGCTAGGTTGGCAGGAGCTGGGACAAGCAACGGGAGCTCACTCTGTTGCGCAGTCTTGAACTCCCAACCTTCTGGTCGGAAAGCCCAGCAGCAGCGGATTAACCCGCTGCTCCACCACATCTGGAATGGTACATGATACCAAATACTTATGCTGCAGTTCTATGCACTTGGGAGTAAGTTCAATTGAAGTCAGGGGAACCTACTTCTGAATAAATGTGGATAGGCTTCAGCTGTAAAGGTTTCCTGTTAATTATCAAATGCTTCCTCCCTTGAGGAATGTGTTACATTTTATATCTGTCAAGCAGATCACTGATGCTGTGCCCAGGAAGAGCTGCCATCAATCTATTGATCCAGCAGTATATTTCAAAACGTTCCTTGTGATGGAACTTAGTTTCACTGGGTGATGCTTGGAGGGCTTGTGTACACTGAGCACTTGATATATTTACATCAGAGCAGTTGCCATTTGTTCATTGTTTGCCTGAGTTTCAGTGGTTGTTGTTTATAAAGATGCTGTACAGAAATTAGAAACGGCACAGGTTCTGGCCTCCAGCATGCCCCCTGATGTTGTAGATTGACTGTGTTGAGTGATCATCGACTACCTGGAAGGGCTACTAAAGGGTAAACTGTAAAGGACTTTTAAACTACTCTTGAAGGCTAAGTGTGGGAATAGAGTGTCTTTCAAGGTCTTGGCAACATTGAGCAAGCTTTTGCTAGAGATTTCTGCTGTGCAAAGTGTTTGCACTGCTAGTACTTGTGTAATGCCGTACGAAGTCTTCTCGCCAGCAACCAGTTTAGGTTTTCCAGCCAAATGGCAGCACAAAGTAGTCTGCATTTTTAGAATGTGAAGTCCTTTTAGGAGAACTTTAGGATCCTAAAAGAAATCCTTTTAGGATTTTAGGAGGAGCTTCTCATATGGAGCATGCAGTACTGTATAAGTGATTTTGGAGTGCTGTATTCCTCCCAGACAAACAAGGTACTCTCTCAAGGTACTTACCTCTCAAGAGCAAGGTATGGATCACACAGTCAAAATCTCATTTTCTCAAAAATAATATTTCTTCAAGCTGCCACTATTGCAGCAATTGCTAAGAGGTTGCTGCTGAATCATGGCATCTAAATTCATAAGCAGATCGAGTTGCACATTACCTTCTCCATGGAGATGTGTTTCTGGAGAGGTTCAGGACATAGGACGCACGAGACACTATGACCATGTAAATGGATCCATATAGCAATAAATAATAGCTGCCTAGGAATAGGAGCTATTATAGTATAGGGATGTGGTTGCGCTGTGGTTAAACCGCTGCTGCTGAGCTTGCTGACCAGAAGGTTGGCAGTTTGAGACCACATGACAGAGTGAGCTCCCGTCACTTGTCCCAGCTCCTGCCAACCTAGCAGTTCGAAAGCATGTAAAAATGAGAGTAGATAAAAATGAGAGTAGATAAATAGGTATCACTTCGGTGGGAAGGTAATGGCATGGTAACGGTGTTCCGTGCGCCTTGGCTTATAGTCCTGCTCACCTCAAGACCATGGAAACTTGTCCTCGGCTTAGAAACTGAGATGAGCACTGCCGCTACAGTTGGTCACGACTAGACCATTCAGTCATCCTTTTTTTAGTAATAGGAGGCTCTAAGGTTATAGGAAACAATGTATGAATGGCTGAATGGATCTGATTTATGAAAACACAGGAAAGCCAATAGCCTAGCTATTAGTAGATGATGATCAAGAATAATGAGACACATGGCTAAGGGTGCAATCCTAACCAGGAGTATTGAAAATGGACATGCATGCGCCATCCTCCCTGACTCTGAAAGTGGTCCAAATGTGCTTTACAGTGAGTTTGCAACACTCCTGGGTTGGCACAAGGGACTTGTGCTAGCCTGACTCCAGGTTAGGATTGCGCCCTAAAGGATTTTCTTACAACACCGTAGACCCAGTGAGAAGCCAGAATTACTTCTCCTCACCTTAAGAAAATGTGTCAACGAACAAGTTCAATGTGGTATTAAACTTTCTCTTTGGAAAGATCTTCTACCAGGCATAGTTGTCAATTATTGGCTAGGGAAAAAAAACCCCTCTTTTTGGTTTTTACAGTTGGGCCACACTTGCAATTCCTTAACAACATGCTATAAAAGCTGCTAATGTTTATTTATAATGTGCCGTAGAACCCTTGGTACATGTTTCTGACAATGGAGAATGTCATCTTGACTGATTTATTTGAGCAAATGTACTCTAAACCAGAATCAGCAGTTTTTCTAATTTGTGCTGTACATGTTTTTATAGTGCTTCAAAACAAAACAAAACACTTTGTCCTATAACACCGGCATATAGTATGCATACAGTTTGCTCTGAGATACCAACTTTAAAGTATAAACTTTAAAGTGTAAACAGTAGTTTGCTAATGGCATCAGAAAAGGTTCACTTTTTATTCTCTCTCTCTCTCTCACTCACTCACTCACTCACTCACACTCTCTCTCACACTCACACACACACACTGCCCTCCTCCCCCTCACCCCAAGGGGGAAGGTCCGCATCTGTGGACTGAGGTTAGGACAAAGAGCACCTGGGCTTGTGGCTGCTTCCTCCGGTTCCCTTATTCTCCAACAACAACAAAAGGCTATTTCACACTCAGATACCAGAAGCTTTGCCCTCTACGGAGTCCCCACCACTCGCCACCTGACAGCACTCCCAACTGACTAGCTGTTAGTCAAGGCCAGCACAGAGACTCATCGGTGCTGTCACCGCCGAGCCTCGTGCGGGCCAAGTGAAATCCGTGTTACCAGCCCAAGGTTCATGCAATGCCACCGAACCCTGTGGCCTGCCATAGTGGCTTACACTCGAATGGCTTACACTCCCCTGTACAAAAGGAAAAGGAGATGCAGAGAGAATACAATCCAGGCAGCAACTCTTGCATGATATCAAATATCAACTATTTTGCATGAATCTTAGATGTTTGGCATTCCTGAAGTTCAGGATGTGGCTGGGATTAAACGACATTGCCATATGTATTGTCAGTGGTTTCTCTCCTTTTTCCTAGACACCCATGGGATACTGTCATCAAAGCTGCGATGAGAAAATACCCAAATCCCATGAACCCTTCTGTGGTTGGAGTTGATGTTTTGGACCGAAGCCTTGACAGTCAGGGACGGTTGCACAGTCACCGGCTGCTTAGCACTGAATGGGGTC
Source organism: Lerista edwardsae (assembly GCA_029204185.1). Taxonomy (NCBI): domain Eukaryota; kingdom Metazoa; phylum Chordata; class Lepidosauria; order Squamata; family Scincidae; genus Lerista; species Lerista edwardsae. Next base: position 14,493,937 of record JAJKFI010000031.1, read on the forward strand.
TCCCGAGTATTGTCAAAGCGGTACGTTTTGTATAAATTGAATGGTGGGTGCAATAATACAATGAAGCAGTAAATGAACGAAGCCTTCACAGAAAATGGATCATCATCGTAATTACTTTGAAGCATTGTTTTTTTCCCTATTGAATATATATATATATCTTACGTATATTGAATATATGTCTTGAATATACAATGTGTCACTGAATGCAGCTGCTGTATTAGTAAATGCTCAGGCTGATGCAGTAGCATCCCTATGGGGGGGAAGAGTGTCAAGTTTTGAAAGGAGCCTTACCTTGCTGTGTAAAACACTCTTCTCCATTGCTGGGGTAGCCAGTAAGCAATGCCAAGGCATTGCTTTCTCCATGAGGATTGGCTACCACTGCAAGGGAGAGGAGCAATTTATGCGGTAAGGTAAGGCTCCTTGCAAAACTTAGCGTTCCGCCCCCCTGTAGAGACACTACTGGACTGGTGACTCTTCAAGAGTGGCAGCAGGCGTGGCTCTTTCAGGACAATGGAACCTTTGGATCTGAAGTGTGCATGCTTTTATTGCTGGTTTGTCAGATTTGATTTGTCAGAAACCACTAATATTTTGCTTGACTTGTAACTTTGAAATACTGTGCTTGCGCTTCCCATTTAGATCCTAGGAACAAGTAGAACAGTTACATATATTAAAGAACATTCTGTGGTGGATCCAGTGGAAAAGAAGATGGTGTTATGTTCTACTAATGTGAGTAATGATGTCCTGTTGTTTGCTTTTAATTGCTGACTAGGTTTTCTGACATAAAAATGCAGCTATATGGCCAAAGTAATATTTTACACATGCGCGCGCGCGCACACACACACACACACACACACACACACACACGCACACGGGAAAGTTGATCTTTGTTTAAGTGGGAGTACCAAATCTAGTCCTGGTTTTGACCATAAATATCAAATAAAGCTTCTGAACCATAGATATGGGTTGAGAATGCAGTTGAGAACCTAACATTCCTTTTTTTTTTTAATCTCTAAGATTACACTTACAAATCTTGTATCAGTTGATGAACGATTGGTCTATACACCTCATCCTGACAATCCTGAGAAGTAAGTTGGATTTTTTAAACTTCCTCTTGGAATCCAAATTTTGGAGTGGGGACATCCTGTCTGTACTAATACTTTTGTCCTTCTTCTCTGGCAGAACTGTGCTAACTCAAGAAGCTATTATTACGGTGAAAGGTGTTAGCCTCAGTAGTTACTTGGAATCTTTAATGGCAAGCACAATATCTTCTAATGCTAGAAAGGTAGGTGTATGAAGTAGCCATATGGGGTCATTTTAAGGTCCAAGGGAAGTGATATTTTGATCATGCAATTGCATTCTGAACATGGGGCAAACCTTCTTGCCAGTGACAGAGCTGGGCACAAAGATGCTCTCAACAATTCACATGTCACTGAAGAAAATAAAAAAGCAGTTCACAAATGTAACCATATAGAACACTAACACTAAACATCCAGCATAATTTTATTAAAAGTGCAACCCTAACTTCCAGCACTGACATAGCTGTGGCAATGGGGCATGTGCTGCATCCTGCAGTTGGGGGGAAGCCATGGAGGCCTCCTCATGGTAAGGGAATTATTGTTTCCTTACCTTGGAGCTGCATTGCACTTAACCCAATGCTGGAAAGTTGGTTAGGATTGCACCCTAAAACTAGTTACTTAGGTAGATAACAATTTTGCTTGCATTCAGAGGAACGTTTTGTAGAGGAACCGGGTGTCAGTGCACTCAGATTGCACTGCTTTGAACTTCATGATGTGAATGCAGGTGTTGGTGGGTATGCGCAAGTGGTGGAAGCAATTAACCATGATTTCTTCACAATACGTTGGAATGTTTGCCATAGAGAAGAGAAAGTGATCAAATTGGCTGTGAGTGATACACACTTGGCCCTTGTAGGAGCTTACAGCTGGAAGGGGAAACAGGCATGATAGCGGCAAAATAATGTGATCAGTTTCCTCTCCAGTAGGATGTGCGGCCTGTCTGGTGCAGACAGTTCTCAGAATAACCTCTCAGGGTGGCTGTTGACCCAGGTGGATTTTCAGGGTGCACTGACCCTCTTGGTTTTTTGCCCCCCAAATGAAGGAATGAGATGTCCAACTAGGAGGAAAGTTAATTACATGCAGATGTTCCTTCTACTGTGTTGAAATGCTGGGTCGGCGCATATGCTGTAGTTTCCTACGGGTAGTGTTAAGAAGAACACAGTCATATTTGCTGTGATCCTATAGCCTGAATCTCAGCTGCTGTAGTCCAGTGTAATTCTTTTAAATATATTTACTGTGGAACAGGTCCATCAAATTCTGTGGGACGTACTTCTGAGTAAACAGTAATGCACTAGATCGGGGGTTGCCAAACTCTGACCTACGGGCCACATCAGGCATCCACCCGATCCTTCCTTGGCATGAACGGCTCTTACCATTCCACTGGGGGCGCTTCCAAAGACCCCAACTGTAGCGCTGCCAGCCGCTTTTGCAAGGAACTCCACGTGCAAAGCATGCTGGGGCAGCAGTCTCCCAGATGTGACTAACCTCAAAGGCTCCTGGGGGCTGTAGTCAGGTGGTCTAGTCAGGTGGTCTATAGTCACACTCCCAGTGGAATGGAAAGTGCCATTCGCGCCAGGGATGCTTTTCTCCACTGCAGCGGACTCCAGTTGGGAAACCACTGCACTTGATTGCCAAGCAGAAACTGAATAGCTCAGCCATATAAAAGACTCTCATTGGAAAAGGGCTGTGTGTAGCAAGGGCTGTGGCCTAAGTAAATCTATCAAGACTTATAAATGAACTTGCATCACCATGGAAGTTCAATTGTACGAAATGTGACTCAGGGCAGCAATCCCATTTAACTGGGAGCGAGTCCCTTTGAGCTCAGTGGGATTTATTTCTGAGTAGACATTTCACATAGGGTTGTGTTGTAAAGCTCTGTCCATTGATTCACAATTTTATTCCTTTAAGTTTTATAAATTGTATAAATTGTATATTTAAGGAACAAGCACTCCTGTCTGTCTCCTCCTGCAGTTGTCAACCTCACCAGATTTCTAAACAGAAGTCACTATGTGATTGACAGAACTGATAATTGACAGATGTCAATTTGGTAACATGTGAAATGGCCCCAAATGAAATTAATGAAATTAATCTGGCAGAAACATGAATGCTCAGTTTAAGCTCTTCTCACTTTTGCCAGCCTTGTTACAATAACTGCATGCTTTGTGGCTGTCAGAACCCTGTTTTGATGGAATAAAACCTTTTCTAGGATATAACTACTAGTAATTTATTCTGACAAAAAATATTTTCTAATTTTGCTATAGGCTCTTAAAATTGCAAGACTATGTTTGGAGTGTTGATGAAAGAACCTTGTGCCATACGTTGTAAATCTTTTCTATATTACTCCAGGGGTGGGATGCTATTGAGTGGACAATTCAACATTCTGAAAGTGCACTAAGCTAGCAGTCTTTTTCTACAGCTGCACTTTATGCTAACTAGTGGTAATACCAGCATTTGTTTTTTTCAGTACAAAATATCAGCTATGAGCAAATCTGTGCATGTTGTTGTGATGTTATTTTTAAAAACTTGCATGCTTCATAGGGAGGGATATATATATATACACACATTGCACATAAAGGAGCGCTTATTTGTTAATGTTGGAATCAGGGGTGGCACATTGGTAGTTTCTAAACATTTTGGCACAGGACCATCAATAGGTTCTGAAAACTGAACTGTGGACCATTTATTGATACTCGCCTTCTGTTCTTGGCTCTCTTTCCCCTTTAAATAAGTGGGATGCCTGGGGAGCCATCTTAGTCCAAGGCTTGTGCTGATTTCTGTTGAAATATTTATATCTGATGAAGATTCCATCTATTGCTGACCTGCAGTAGAGCAATTGTTACGTATCACTGTAGGAACACAGGACTGCCGTTACTTGGGCAGAAGAGTGGTCCTGGAATAGACAGTCTGCTGTCTTATATTTCAAGATTCAAATATGGCTATCATACTTAGGATAATCTGCTTAGGGCCCAGTCCTATTGAGTCCCTGCACTGCAGGTTTGCACATTGTTTGCAGGCTTCTGGGGGTGGAGAGAGGCCTGATTTGGAACACCTGTGCTGAGGCTGA
>JAJKFI010000031.1:14498083-14547394 GCA_029204185.1 Lerista edwardsae
GAGCCAAAGGGCTCTTTGCCCGTGGCTCTTCGCCTGGGGAGCTGAGACTGGAGCCAAGAACATCTGCTGCTGTGCCTGCCTCCCTCAGTGTTCATCTCCCGTGGACCATCAGGTTCCAACCACGTTTTTACTTTTGGAGCCTAGTCGCCTGTCAACAAGCCACCACCAGCCATTTTAACTGAGTGAGTGATAGTATGATTGTGACTTCCTGGCCGGAGTGAGAGTCTGGCCAGGAGAGTGGAAGGCTATCCCTGCCTCCGTGAGAGGGGGGCAGGGAGGGAAGGAACGAGGACCTCTGCCTCTGTGAGAGAGAGGCAGAGGCCTGCAGCAGCCCAAGCCTCAGTGTGAGGGGGGTGAGGGCTGCTGCACTGGTTTGTTGGTGGGGAGTGTGTGTGTGTGCGTGTCTGTGTTTTTTAGTCGTTGTATCTGCGCTGGTGGTTGGCTTGCAGGTCGCTCCCGCCGGAATTATGTGCTTGACACCTCGAGGGAGCTCAGGGGAGGGCAGGGAGGCCACCATCAGCAGAGTTACGGGTTACGGAAGATATGGCGGTGGGGGCAGGGCCGGACAGTACAGGAGAAGGAGGGTCAGTCGTAGACAGACTGTCCCTCTTTCTGGCCCTTCCCTCATCCCTCTGACCCCTGGTTCTTCTGGCAACAGTCCCCTGAGTCTGAAGCTGCTGCTTCTGAATGCCAGGTCGGTGAATAATAAGACCTCTCTTATCCATGATTTAATCTTGGAGGAGAAAGCCGACCTGGTATGTATCACGGAGACCTGGCTGGATGAGCTGGGAGGGGTTAATCTTTCCCAGATTTGTCCGCCGGGTTTCCGGGTACTTCAGCAGCCACGACTACAGGGGCGGGGAGGTGGGGTTGCGATGGTCTATCGGGATTCCATCTGTCTCACCAGATACCCTGTTCAGCAGTCCACCGGGTTTGAGTGCCTTCGCGTTGTGTTGGAGGGGCGAGACAGAACAGGGATTCTGCTGGTGTACCGCCCGCCTTGCTGCCCAGCAGTCTCCCTGCCTGAGCTGACGGAGCTGGTCTCGAGCGTGGTGTTGGAGTCCCCCCGCCTTCTGGTGTTGGGGGACTTTAATGTCCATGCCGAGGCCCCGGGAACACCTGCAGCTCAGGATTTCATGGCCTCCATGGCAACCATGGGTCTGTCTCAAAGAATATCTGCCCCGACGCATGAGGCGGGACACACGCTGGACCTGGTGTTTACTGCGGGGCAGGTTGATGGTGATCTGGAGGTGGAGGAGATTAAGATCACTCCTTTGTCATGGACAGATCACTGTCTGGTGGGATTTAGGCTCGTTGCGGCTTCTCACCTCTGCAATGGCGGGGGATCACATTTTATGATCCGCCCTCGGAGGCTGATGGATCCAGACGGATTCCTGAGGGCTCTGGGGGATTTTCCTGTTGCCAGAGTTGGAGACCCACCCGGTGCCCTGGTCGACCTCTGGAATACGGAGATGGCCAGGGCCCTGGATGAGATCGCTCCTGAGCGTCCTTTGCCCAGTCGCAGAATCGGAGCGGCTCCTTGGTTTTCTGAGGAGCTGCGAACGATGAAGCGGCAGAGCAGACGACTAGAGCGTCGGTGGCGAAAGACTCGTGCCGAATCTGACCGGACACGGGCTAGGGCCCAATTAAAAGCTTATTCCAGAGCAGTGGTGGCGGCTAAGAGGGCACACCTCTCTGCCACCATTGCATCTGCAGAGAACCGTCCGGCTGAGCTCTTCCGTGTGGTCCGCAGGTTTTTACATCTTGCCCCTCTTACTGGTAGGGAGGAGCACACGGAGGCTCGCTGTGACGAGTTCGCAAAACACTTTGCAGATAAGGTCGATCAGATCCGGCATGACTTGGACGCCGCTGTGGGCATATCTAGTGATGTCCCTGGGGAACCTGTCTATCCTACCATTTGGGATTCTTTTCAGCTTGTAGAGCCTGAGGATGTGGACAGGATTCTCTGGAGTGTGAGACCTGCTGCTTGCCCGCTCGACCCTTGCCCGGCATGGCTAATTAGAGCTGCCCGGGGAGGGCTGGCCGAGTGGACAGGGAGGGTGGTGAATTCATCTCTGAGGGAGGGGGTGCTCCCGCCTGCTTTGAAGCAGGCGATGGTTCGCCCCCTCCTGAAGAAGCCCTCCCTGGATCCCACAAATTTAAACAACTTTCGGCCAGTCTCCAATATCCCATTTCTGGGTAAGGTGATTGAGCGGGTGGTGGCGTCCCAGCTTCAGAGGGTTCTGGAGGAAACGGATTATCTGGACCCATTCCAATCTGGCTTCAGGCCGGGGTTCGGGACGGAGACTGCCTTGGTCGCCTTGGTGGATGACCTGCGCCGGGGGATGGACGGGGGAAGTGCGACCCTGTTAGTCCTACTGGACCTCTCGGCGGCTTTCGACACCATCGACCATGGTGTCCTTCTGGGTCGGCTGGCTGGGTTGGGGCTTGGAGGCACTGTTTTGAAGTGGTTCCGCTCCTTCCTGGCTGACAGATCCCAGAAGGTGGTGCTGGGGGAGGCTTGTTCGGCACCCCGACCTCTCAGGTTTGGGGTGCCGCAAGGTTCCATCTTATCCCCCATGCTCTTTAACATCTACATGAAACCGCTGGGAGAGGTCATCCGGGGGTTTGGAGTGGGGTGCCATCAATATGCTGATGACACCCAACTTTATCTCTCCTTTCCCCCTGATTCTGAGGAGGCGGTTGAGGTCCTGGATCGCTGTCTGGAGGCAGTTGGGGGCTGGATGCGGGCGAACAAGCTGAAATTAAATCCGGATAAGACAGAGGTGCTTTTGGTTCGGAAATCCACGGCTCGGGTATTGGACTATCGTCCTGCTCTGAATGGGGTCGCACTTCCTCTGAAGGAGCAGGTTCGCAGCTTGGGGGTTCTCCTGGATTCACAGCTACACCTGGACTCCCAGGTGGCGGCTGTGGCCAGGGGAGCCTTTGCTCAGCTTCGGCTGATCCGCCAGCTGCGGCCGTACCTGAGCTGTGCGGACCTGGCCACTGTGACCCATGCCCTAGTGACATCTAGATTAGATTATTGCAATGCGCTCTACGTGGGGCTGCCTTTGAAGACGGTCCGGAAATTACAACTAGTACAGAACGCGGCGGCTCGGGTGGTTGCTGGAGCACGTCGGTTTGACTCTGTCGAGCCGCTGCTTCGGCGACTACACTGGCTGCCGGTTCTGTTCCGGGCCCAATTCAAAGTGCTAGTTTTGACTTTTAAAGCCCTTTACGGCTCGGGTCCGGGGTATTTGAGGGACCGCCTTCTTCCATATAATCCAACCCGTACTCTTAGATCATCTGGGGGGGCCCTCCTGACTGTGCCGCCACCAGGAGAAGTGAGAGGGGTGGCGGCCAGGAAGAGGGCCTTTTCGGTGGTGGCCCCCCAACTCTGGAACACCCTCCCCTTAGAATTGAGAACTGCTCCCTCTTTGTTTATATTTCGGCGGGGGCTGAAGACCTTTTTATTCCAAAAAGCTTTTAATTGTTGACAGGCTGGCTGGTTATTATAACCCACGGGGCTTGTTGTTTTTTATATTGTTTTTAAATTTGTTTTTAATTGTGTTCTTAATTTTTGATTGTATTGTTTAATTCTGTTTTAATTGTTTTTAATTGTGAATTGTTATATTGTTTTTATATCTATATTGTAATGCCGCCTTGGGTGCCTTCGGGCACAATAAGGCGGGGTACAAATCTAATAATAAATAAATAAATAAAATAATGGTGCAGTGTGCTTTATGGCAGTCACAAAATGCGACCTGCCATTCTGTACAGCAGGGCCACTTCTGTAAACAGTGAGCAGTGGTGGCCAGGTGACAGTGGCCTTCAGAGCCCCCAGTGATGGAAAGGCAGTGGTGGGGGCTGGGCAAGGAGGGGGAGGGAGTGGTAGGACCAAGGGAGATTCTGGGTGAGGGAAAGGCAGGAACTGGCAGCAAGGAAGAGGCAAGATCCAGCGACAATTGTGCATGTTAGATCTTATTCCCTCCTCCTAAAGCCTACACACCCCTTTTCTCTCCTTGGACATACATACCCATTGGCAATCTTCCAAGAAGTTAGTGCAATTCCTGCAGATTGTCTGATCGCCCCTCCCCTGCCCCACCACCATAGGATGCAATGTGTCTTTTTTTTTTTTTGGCACAGCTGCATCAGTTCTTGTGGCAGGGGCTAGGACTGGGCTGGAACTAGATGAGATGTTTGGTTGCCACTAACACCAGCCCCATGATAGGACAGAATGCAGACAGATTTTCAGGGCAGTGACTGTGCACCATGTGATTTTTGCATTGCTAGCAATTATAGCTAGAAAGGAGTCTCCAGAGTGCAGAGTGCCAGCCCATGGTGGCAGTTCTAGCTATTGTCCAGTAGTGTTACTTTAACTGTGTACTCTGGCCTTGCTAGTGCTGGCTTTCTGGATGGCTTCAAATTAAGGCAGGAACATATAATATAAAACATTATTTATCTCAATTCCTATTAATTCATATAGTTACAGTTCTTAATTTCACAAAAAGCCTGCTTCTTCCCAAACTTGAAATAGACTTGACTTTTTGTCCTGAACTTAAAACTCTTTTGTTTCATTTACAGAATTCAAACATGTTATCAACATCTTAGCATTGTGTGACCCTTAAATACTCTCAGTTTTGGATGTGTATGTGTGTATATATTCTGAAAAAATGGTAAAAATGTCCTGTATGCCTCATTCAGCCTCTCAAAGCTTAAATGTTAAATGTCCTTTTAAAGTAGTAGTCACTAAAACTGTGTCCAGTTTTTAACATGCATTCTGTATGCGCTGCATATTGTCACCATATGTATTAATATATTAGAGGCGCATGTTTTGGTTTTAAATGTGCTTGCTTAATGTCATAAGTATTAATATGCTGTTCTAAGATGCATCACAAACTCTATAAACCAGTCCTCTGTCAGATTATTTTTCCTTAGTTCCATGCTTGCTTGTGTAAATAAGTAATTTAGAATTAAATAACATTAGGTCACTCACTCACTCTCTCTCTCTCTCTCACACACACACACACACACACAGTGCAACCTTATGTGTGTTTACTCAGAACAAGTTTCCTTGGGTTCAGTGGAATTGACTCTCCGGTCAGTGTGTATAGGGTTGCAACCTGTGTAATAGGTTGTGTAACAGTGCAGTCTTGTACATGTTTATGCAGCTGTCACACCATGTTCAGTGGCACTTTCTTTCAGGTAAGCATGTATAGGATTGCTGCCAAAATGAATGAGGGTACAATCCTAAGCTGCACTGGAACAGGCAGGCTGGCGGGCCTGCATTATATGCAGTGCAGCTTGGGAAGTTGCTGGAGCTTCCCCAGGGCAAGGGCACATGCAAGCTTATACCATTGATATAAAGATTGCAGTGTAAATAATCCCTAAGACCTATTTGTCAATCAGGTATAAACTGCTCTGTTTCGTATTGTGGACTAAGATTCTATCAATAGGTTTGTAGTTTAGAAATTGGATGTACAAGCAGTGTTGTAATTTTTCCTTTTAACCTCCCACAAATCATGTTTTTTTTAAAAAAATCCTGATGTTTAGAGTGAGCACATTCCTAGTCTATTCAATACTCTTCCCATCTTTCATCTTCACAATGTAATCCTATGTGTCACTGTGTTCCATCAGAGTTACTCCCCAGTAAGTATGTCTAGGATTAACTAATCAGCTTGTGTTCACCCAGAGTTAGTAATGAACAGAACACATTTCACGTATAGTAGCTAATTCAGGTAGTTACACATTTAGGGTTCTTACTATTCAGCTAATAGTAACTGCTGTATCACTCAGAGGGGTGCAGTTTTAAACTTTTTTCCTACTGAGGTTTCTTCTTTCTGTAGAATTGTAGCTGCTCTTTAGGTCTCCTTTGAATTCTTCATAAAGTGACAGATAACAAAATAATTCTTATAACTGCTATACTGTATTGACCACCATAGATAAGGTAAAGTAACTAGAGTATGGGAAGAGAAGGCAAAAGGGAAATAGGAATGCACCCATAAGCTGCAGAGTCAGTCAAATATCTTTATTGGGACTAGACCAAAACTAGGTTTTGAGCTAGGTTTTGAGTACAACCTGGAGTTAGGCCAGCAAAATTTGGCCAGCACAAACTATGCAGCCCTTCTTGCTCCCCCTTTCCCTTTACTGGCTCAGTTGCTGAGTGGGGAAGAACCTCACTAGTTCTTAACCATTGCCACCATCCCAGGCTACAGAGACCAGACAGAGGAGGGCGGTCAGAGAAATAAAACTTTCCAGGCGATCACCCAGGAATTCTTATTAAAAATCAAAGCCACAGTTAGCATCTGAAGGGCAAAAGATGGGACAACCCCCGAATAACCTGTGACTATGGACTAGGCAGGTGTAACTAGTTTATTAAAAGTTCAAAAGAAAAGGAATTAGGATAGGAGGGGGAAAGGGGGATGGAAAAGGTACAAGCAGGCTGATGGGAAATGCCTGACTCGGCTAGATGAACACAGAGCCGAGCATAATCATATGTCCCATACTGGGGAAGTTTGCAAGCTGGCTTGTAGAAAAAGGGGCACCAACAGTAAAATCCTTAATGCATCTGGCTAATTTTACAGTTCCTACCACTAGTCCAAGGGTTCCAGGTCCCTGCACTTAATGTAGTGTAAGTGGGTACTGGCTGTGCTCCAGCACTAGAGTTTTACCAGCCAACCAGCAGAAGAGCACACCTGAACCCTCTTTGCTTGGGCTTAAACAAAAGCTAGGCTTGATCATCATTGGTCTCTGATCAGAGAAGTGGGATCCACTTAACTTCTCCACCCTACCCATTTACATAGACTAGACAGGCAGGTTTGGCTGCCCTGTGGCAGATACCTGCAAATTCCTCAGGAAGGGTCGCTCTTCCAGACAGAAAGAAGGACCCCAGTTCACAAAAACAGGTGTTCACTAGTGATGGAGTTTCAAACAAAAGCTACTTGCCCTGGCAGGTTTTTAGGCGGCTAAACCTACTCAGGAAATGAGTGGGGGGGGGGGTTAGAAGTAATGTTCCCTGTAATTTTTTCAAGGAGTGAGCAGAGCCCTACAGTGGCCGTGCAGGGGTGGTTCTAGAGCACTTCATGATTACATCATTGCGGAGCTCTTGAGTGCTGAGAAACTATGTGCAGGGCTTCCATTCCGGCTGCACAGCTTACGGGGGTTAGAAGTGTCCAAAAATACGAGGCAGTACAGGGCTTTCAGCACACTAACAAAAGAGACAACAGCAATATGCGTTTACAATTTATGATGTCTGACAGAGGAAAGATTTACAAGTTTAACAGTCATGCGGTATTCATTAAGCCCACGCAACTCTGATCTTTTCCTTCACAGGGTCGAGAAGCCTTGGAGTGGGTGATCGGTGAGCTGACCTCAACCACACGAGAGAGCGTGAAGTCCGCAATGGCAGCCGCTTCAGTAGAGAACTGACACACCGTTTCAGAGGACTTTATTTTTCCATTAGAGTTTTCTTGCCAAAATGAGTGCTCCACAGTTTTTATATATTTGTTTATAATGAAAATTGTACAGGAGCTGCGTTGTTTTTCCGTTCCTAAATTTTAGGGTGTTTTCCCCCCATGACCACTTAACTACATTTTGCTCATTTTGCCCCCTCATGTACAGTGACCTTAAGCCTCACGGAAGTATGTGGCGGTCGAGGATCAGAATCTACAAAAGTACCAAATTGTGCCTTAATAGAAGAGCTAGGAAATAAGATTTTTTTTATTTTGTATCATGCTTTCTGATGCTTGATATTTATTTATTTATTTTTAAAGTACTGCTGCAGGCTTTTTCTTTTTCCTGTAAAGGGCACAATAGGTACAAAAAGTACAAAAGCACTGGTGGTTTTTGTCAGGCTCAGATGGCTAGTAACATGCAGTGGGGAAAGAAATGACAGCACAAGAAGCTGACAGAGGATTACTGTCAGTCCTGTACTACTTAATTCACAGCCTCCCTTGGCTTTAGTGGAGACTGTGCAGAAGACTTGCACAAACCACTGAAATTGAGGTTGGTTGTGCATCAGGGCTCCTTGATAGATCGGATTGAGCCGAGGCCTTGGATCTTCTCTTCTCTTAGTCTTCTTAGGTACGAACACTCCTTGCAGAGTCTGAACAAAGCCTGCTGACGTGTTGCCTCCTAGTATTCATCTTCAAACTACTGATAAAGGCAGAGAAGTAGTCATTACGTTTGAATGAAATGGCTTGAATATGTCCAATGAACCTTTGGTTTTTTTCATAGGTAATTTATTTTCATACATGTGAATCGTTACTCTGGTCAGTTGTCAAAAGGCATTTGGTACCTTGGTGGGACGTTTTTATCTACAGTTGAATTCCAGCAAATGCTTAGCTTATTTCTTACTTCCTGTAACACAGGGGCCTCCAAATTATGCTGCCACTGTTAATGCCACTCATGCTGCCCAGAGAGATGCTTTGGGCAGTCGCATCTATCTGGAAATCCGGATGAACAGCCCCCTGGGATGAGTGACGATAGACACGACTGCCCAGAGCGTCTCTGAGTAGTATTATAACGGGCAGCGCAATGGAACGCTTCACGCTACAAAGAATGGGAACGGCTTTCTCCACAAACAGCCGTGTTTTGGAGACTGCTGCCATAACATTGCAAGACTATGAAGGGTATCTATGGACCAATCTATATTTCACAATCTACTCCATTAACCAGATTTTTGGCGGTGTATCCTTCCTGGCAGGAGATTGGATGATGATGTTATACTCAGCTAACCTTTGCCAGCATTCGCCAAGCCAGTTCTAACTTATTATTTCAGTGGATCTTCTTCCAGATTCAGATCTACTTGGAGTCATTCTTTCACCTATTTGGTGAAAACATATGGGAGAATATACAGTCAATCCTTGTTATATGTGACCACTCGGTGTATGCTATCTTGGCTATCCGCGAGGGGCTATTTGGTGACCTACTTCCCTGGACCTCAGCCCCAGGGACCCTCTCTTATCAAAATAAATCTCCAAAACAGAGAGAGAGAAGCACTGGCAGGCAGCCAATTTTTGACCAGTTAGCTGATTCTCTAATAGCCAAAGGAGAAATTGCAATTTTCAAACCACAATGAGTGAACAAAAGCAAGGAGGCAACAAGGCAGTTTCAGACTTGCCTTGATCTTACTTTGCATTTCTTCCCTTGTCTTTGTGTTTGTTCTTTGTAGTCACTTCCTTGGTCATCCTGGGACTTGCTGCTGTGTCCATTGCTCTGTTGAACCTCTCTGGGTTTTAGTGTTGTGCAGAATCTTTTTGGAGAGCCTTTTTTTTGGAGATTCCTGAGAGCCCATTTTATTATGACTGTTTCTCAGAGCACGATCCTAAACTGAGTTAGGCCGGCATAAGCTAAGTCAGCAAAGTTTGGCTGGCACAAGGGCCACCGTAAAGTATGTTTGGACCACTCTCTGAGTCAGAGAGGCCAGCACACAAACGTGCGCCATCCTCCCTGACTCCGAGAGTGGTCCAAACATGTTTTATGGTGGCCCTTGTGCTGGCCAAACTTTGCTGACTTAGTTTATGCCGGCCTAACTCCAGTTTAGAATTGTGCTGTTTAGAATTGTGTTTCACTTTGAGGGAGCTTGGAAAACCTAGCAATGTTTTCTCTGTACTGGCAGAGAAAACATTGCCTTAATCTGCTCATTTTCTATGTTTTGTTGACAATTTGATGTTATTCTGTAATGGCAAGTAGGTGTCTGCAATGCACTGTAATTTAAAAAAATCTGCTTGGAAAACCAAGCAAAGATTCCTCTGAATTCATTTTTTTCTGTGCTGTACTGCACCTTCATCTGCTCATTTTCTGTGTTTTTTTCCCCTTAGAATATAGACTAGAATAAAATAGAATATTATACATTATATGCAATACAACAATATACAGTACTGTATTACAATAGATTTAGGTTCATAATGTCCATAGAGTGTATGGTGAAGAGGGTCCCCTTGCACTTAACCCCATATTTCCCATAGGCTCAATGATTCACTATCTGCTAACTTGATATCCGCTAGGTTTTCTAGGAACCTAACCCTAGCCAATAACAGGGATTGACTGTATAACTAGATGGTGGCCCTGGATGTTCCACTCAAAATACAGCAAAAAAGCACACAGAAAAACAAAATATTTGTTAATGGAATTATAATAGTTACTAATTATTTGAAAAGCCCAGAACTAATGTGAGCTTATATGCAGTTCATGATTTTGTATCATTTTAACTGGATTTATTCAATTCAATTTATTCAATTCACATTTTGAAATAAACTGCATTTATTCATGAAAACTTTATTTCTGGTTTCTGTATGTAAAAGTTGGAGACATCTCAAATAAATGAATTTTCAAGCATTTACAAGTCCTCTCCTAGTGTTGATCCACAAAGAATGATGCATATCTGGAATTAGCGCAATCCTAACTTCTGCTGGAACAGTCAGGCTAGGTGGCCTGCACTGTATCCAGCGCAGGTTGGGAGGCCCCTGAAGCTTCCACAGGGCAAGGGGATGTTTGTCCCCTTAGCCCAGGGTAAGCCTCAGCCACCCCTATGGGGCTGCTCGGATCTGCACCTGCTGTTTAGCAGGCGCAGTGCCGCAGCCCAGATTGGGACTGCAGGGCCTGGGGACAGGGGTTTGGATGCGGCCTAATAGTCACTTCCGAACTCCTCCCCTAGCTACCCCACCCATGGGAACACCCTCCCACCACCCTGTTTCACCCCCTCCTGCTTTCCCCCCACCCAGAAAAGCTGAACTCTGCCAGCGCACGGGCAACTTAGCTCTTGGCATGACTGGGCCAATGCAGCTGCCTGCATCAGCCCAGCACACCTTGTGCTGACACGCATGTGCTTTATGGCACATGCACGACACCATTGGGCTGACGCAAGTGGATCTTTCTCAGTTGATCTGTGTTTCAGCCCAAAATTGCTCTGGGTGGTTGGGGGACTTGGCAGAATTCTGTGGCATATGGAGGGCTCCAGCATTAGAGGGAGATTGGGCAGGATTACTGTTCTCCCCAGTGTGTAAACAGAAATGCCTTCAGTTCCTAGAAAAGAGTTAGGGTAGAATTGTGTGTATGTTGCAATGTTTCTTTTCTAAATTTCTAGTAAGGAACTAGAGAGAAAAGGCTGACATCTTTTTATTTCTACTCTATCTCTATTTATTTAACCTTTGTGAGGGATGTGGTGATTTGACAACATATCAATGTCCGAGTTCGTCATTCCAGAACTCTTCTCACACTGAAAGCATGAGACGATACTAAGATAACACGGGATGCAAATAAACCCTACTGCTTTTGTGTCTCAAGTTGAATTGTTACCCCAGGCTTTTCTGTCTCTTGTCCCCACTGTGTAAGTGCAGTTGAAAAGATTTAACACAATATCCCTTCTATAAAAATGAAAAGGGCACCTTGACTAAAATCAGAGCACAAGGGAAAGCTGTATAAAGAATGTACTGTTGGGATGAACAGTGCTTTTCTGTCTTTGAAAGGCATTGGTCCCTTCACAGAAGTAGTAGAAAAGCTGTGAGACACTGGAAAATGAAATCTAGTATTGTAAGCCTACATAGTCAAAATAACCATCTTCCTTGTATACCTAGATTTTGCCCTTCCCCATTTTTTTCAGTGTGAGATCACACTTGTCTAGACTGGTCACTTCCTGCTTTTGTCAGCTTCTGTGAGGATAGTAGTTTTGGTTCCTGCTTTTGCCTTCTAAAGGCAGTTGCACGTGTTCCTTCAGCTGCCTTGTCCATTCATTGATCTCGGCTGATGACCTCTCATATGACTAAAGCTCCATAGATTCAGGCAGCCAACTTCTCGCTTGGTATGTTTTGCTCTAAAGGCTTCCTCCTAGTTTTTATGTTGCTCTTAGAGCCTAATACAGAATTCCTTGGACAGGCAAGCCTCACATGTGAAAGGTGATGGGAAATCTGATTGGTTGGTCATTCTGTTCCAAAAGAATCAATTAGTTGAATTTTAAAAAAAAAATATTCTCACCATAAATACTGACCACCATTTCTGGCTGTTTTCTGGCCTGGCTCAGACTTTAACAGGGTTAAATAGCTACTTATTGCATTTAAGCAGAAATCTTGTTATTGAAATCCCCCCCCCCATTTATCATATAACAGTTTAAAAAGCTGTTCTTATAGCCTGGTTGTGTGTACTTCTTCACTTACTACTTTCATATTAATATACCTGTAAGTAATATCACTCATGCTTTCCTTTGTTTGGCTGCCTTGACACACACTTCTCTAAGTTGAAGGCAAGCTAAATCCAGCTTGTATGTCTAGTATGACAGCCGTTTCTCTGTTAATCCAAACACCTGTCTTGGGGATTTCCTTCTTTAGACTTTGCTGTGTCTACAGTCTAAAGCATTCTTTAGATGCTTTGCTGTGCCATCTTCTTCCATCCTAGAACCATAGCTATAGTATACCTGTATGGTATTTGCAACTTTCTTGTTTTGTAGAGGAAATAGGAAGAGTCAATAGACTACTAATTGCATAGGCCCTGTCTTGTAGAAGAACTTGTTCCACTGGCAAATTAAACCATCATGCATTAATAAAAGGGCTTCCTTTTATTATTCGTATCCTTTCCAGTAGTTCCTTGGTGTGGTGATTCTTTACTACTGTGGAATGCAGTTTGTCATAGTGACTCATGCTTTGACTCATGCTAAGCAATTGCCATGCCCGGAGTCTGTCTAGGATGGCATTTCATTCTCCCTGATTTTGGAGAGGCCGGTATGCCCACTGGGGTTGATGTCCCCCAGAGAAGCACACTTGAAGCTTCCTAAAGCCTCAGCACCAAAAAACAAAAATAAAATAAAATCCTGAACTAAAAAGGTCAAGCTAGCTATAGTCCTTATTTAATAGCAGTGAGCCAAGATTTATGAATGGAACTCTACTATAAAAAGAACTTTGAATTAATCTCTCATCACCAATTCCCCCCCCATCTCTAATAACAAGAGATAATCTTGTGTTATCAAGATTAATTTGTGTTACTTCAATGAAGCTTAATTCTGCCATTGAATTGGACAGTAGTGTTCCCAATGATACTTTGAAAGGGATTTTTTAAAATTTGATTTTCCAGGATCTGAACAGAATAATTGAGTGGCCAGGAGAAAATCAACAGTTGTATCATTCTATTTTTTCATTATTGAATGACTCTCTTACTGTTTCCTGTCACTTCAGTATTAAAGTGAAAAGTGGCAGTTTTCAGCAAGCAATTATTTAAAACTTTTATAGCTACCCAAATAACTGAAGCAATTTACAGAGCAATCCTAATCTGCCACAAGTCTGGCACAAATCCCTTGTGCCCACCTTTGAATGTCACAAACGTGCCATAAAGCACATTTGCACCATCCTGGACTGTGTAATGCCTTGCTGCCCTGACGCCCGGGCTTGAAGGCCCAAAGGTAAGGCTGGCCTTCTTAGGCTGGCACACAGACTCTGGGAGGGTGGCGGGAGGCATTACAGGGCAGGGAAGGTGGGGAACTGGGTTGGGCCCATTGGCCACCCAGTCCAAGGAGAGGAGCGGAGCAGGGAGCCAGCCTTTGACGGATTATAACCCCTTGATTTGCAGGGGTTGCTCGCAGTTGTGCCACCAATTTTGGGGGTGCAGCTCCAAACAGCCACTGGGCCCCTGTACGTTACCTGGGGGAAAGGGAATTTTTCCCCTTTCCGCATGTAGGGCAGCAGCACCTCTGAGCCGCAGGAAGGATATGGGGCAGGCGTGTCTCCCTGCCTATTCCAGCTCTGGGTAAGGATTGCACCCTTATAGATGAAAAGTTTAAAGATGAGAATTAAGATTTCTCATCCAAACCTTCAGCTTTTGGGAGTCACTCGTTAGCATATCTGTAGAGGGGAATTGCACCCCTGTAAAAATCTCTAGCAAAACATCCTTAGTGCATATTCTAGTTTCATATTTTAACCCTTTGCCCTTGAGTGGTAGTGCCTTTATGCAAGTGACAACAACGCTTCTTTTAGATTGTGAGCCCTTTTGGGACAGGGAGCCATTTAACTTTATTATTACTATTTGCCTGTAAACCGCTTTGTGAACTTCGTGTTGAAAAGCGGTATATAAGTACCTGTTGATTGATTGATTGATTGATTCCTTTTGAGTAGTTATATAAAAGCTTATTTAGCAAGGCAAGCTTGTCAGGAAGGCAGGTCCTTCTGCAAATGGCTCACACCAGTTAAAGGTACAAGAGCCCTGTTTTGGCATCTGGTTATCCTATCTAGCGTAAGGAAATATTTTGCTTTAAGTGCTATAGCCAGACTGATTTGAAACTTGTAGATTAATTTTTTTATATTGAAAGCAACTTGACACAACCCAAATGATAATTGCTTTTGTGCTTGTTCCATTAGTGTGCAAGAGGGGGAACAAAGTGCATTACTGAGTAGAGGTCAATAGGTCAGTGAGTTGAAAAATAAATGCATGCAGAAGTTTCTCTTCCTGTATTCCCTTCCCTTCAGTCAGCTTTAACTGTAAGCTCTTTAAAGCAGAGAATTAAATTTTTATCCAAATATCATAAACACATGAGGCTATAAATAAAAGAACCTGACAAATACTAATGTATCTTGTTTTTTGGTCATGTCTAAAATCAAATGGTGGCTTTTGTTTTAATTGCTCATCAGAATAATACTATAATTTAGAAGATTTAGCCGAGAGGGTTAATGCCTCCGTTTGCCCGAAGATACAGCTGAAGATCTCAAGGTCGTGAGCTCGGGACTGCCGGAAGTCTCTGCGAGCAGCAGACCTTGGAAACTGCGGCTGATTAAAAGCTGAGCTCCAGCTGCCTCGTGGGAGGAGGAGTGTGCTGAGGTCAGCTGCGTCTCTGGTGAGAGCAGGGAAGCATCAGCCAGCAGAAGACAGATGGGTGGCTAAAGAAAGAAGGCTAAATCCAGAAAGAAAGATCTGTAGGAGTGTTGTTCTTGGAAGATAGAACATTCTGTAAATTGTAAAAACCTTCGGGTTTGTGAGAAAGTCTGCCTATGTAAACCGCCTTGAGTTCAATCATTAGAGAAATCTAGTGATATTAAGAAAGGCGGTATATAAATAAATGTATTATTATTATTATTATTATTACTATTATTATTATTAATACACAACAGAATCCTGGACACTAAAAATAGCAGCAAAAAGGCTGGCAGGTGGCCTAGAACCAACCAACTCATAATCTCAGCTGAATGGTTTAGGAGAGCATCTGCACACTCATTAATTGTGACTGAGATGTTGGGACAAGATAGACATGTGTGAGTCCTTCCCAGCCCTGGTCCATGCTGAATCCTATTCCCACTCCCAGGGAATAGACCATTTGGCAAGATCTGAGCAGCCCCCATTGAGCTGACTGGGGTTGTACATGGATAAGGAGACAAATGTCTACCTTGAGGAACATCCAGCCTGCTCCTTCCAAGTGCTGGATATAGCATGGGCCAAACATCCCAGCTGTACCAGTGCTGGTTAGGATTGGGCGGCCCATCTGATTGATTTTTTAAGAATTTCCGGGCTTCTATATTAGTTTTCTGCTTGTAATTGTTTCTTGTATGAAGTCATGCATTATATGATTATGCAACCAAGGGGGATGAAGATAATGTTTAATCCTTATAAAACACACAAAACAAAGATATAAAACACACAACATTCTGTGTAGCCTGATTTAACATTTAGAAAAAGTTCCACTGGTTTCACTAGGGCTTGTTTCTACCCAAACAAGCTTAAATTTGCTTCTTATGTGTAATCCTTGCAGTAAAGATGACATAAAACTGACTTGTAGTAATAGTGAAGAATTAATCGCCTTACTATCACAAATAACGCAATAAAGCCAGTAACTTCTAGAGGGTTTTTTATTAATGCATCAAATGCATGTCAGTATTACAGAATATGAAAACAAGCAAAAAAAAATTATATGGCCTTTTCATTTACAAATGGCTACCCTGGTGCAACAGAAGCCATACAAAAGACATGCACAGTGACATCACATAGGAAGAAAGGATAAAAAAAAATTAATTGTGCTTCAATTTATATATACACTGTTAAATTTTCTACCAATGATGCACTAGAGGTTGCGTTTCTACCAATGTTGCTCTAACACATCATTGGTAGAATATGCTTTAAGCTGTTCCTGAAGCCTGGAAATACATTTCACTTACTAAGAAAACCTTGATACACCCAGGACCCACAGAGAACATTTGGTGGAACAGCCATTAAGAGTAACTAAATGGAGATGTGATAATATAGGCTAGCTCAGAGTGCTGCCTCTAAAGGTGCTTAAGAAGTCTATTTTATCATGTTTTATATCCCCACATTTTACTATATAATGCAGCGGTTCCCAAAATCCTACGCTGTGAGTCTTGGTGGGGAAAGGCAACAATGTTATCCCCAGGATTGTGCTGCTGCCCTGGGCAAAGAAACTCAAATTATAGCTTGTCTTTCAGCTTCCCCAGGGTGACTTATAATGGAAAAATAAAGCGATCATAAAAATAAAAAAGAAACAAAAAAGCAATTAAATCAAATCATAAAGCCATGAAAAGCCAGCCACAATGAATACAGCTAGGAAAGCAGAATATAGTCAGCAGGTAGCTGGAACAGAAACATCTTTGCCAGGTCCCTAAAGGCGAACTGGCTAGATGGGCTACAGAGGCAGCAAATTCAAGATCCTGATGGCTGTCACGGAAAAGACTCTGTTCTGCAGCAGACCCAACTATACTTCCAACAGTATAGTTCTGACAAGTGGTGCGAACAAAATGCAAAGTGTCAGCTAGCTAATGAAAGTGGTAAGCACATCCATATGGAAGGAGACAGTCTCTCTCAAGTGACCTGGACACAAAGCATTTAGAGTTTTAAACCAACCCCTAGAATTGAGCAATGAGAACCAAGTGGTAACCAGTGCATATCAAACAAAATTGGAGACAGATGCTCCCAAGCACGGACCCCCAACCAAAAGCTATGCTGCCACATTCTGGACCAGCTGAAGTTTTTGAATGCTTTTCACACTGGCTAGATCTGCTTTTTCCAGAAAGAGGCACAGACAGCACACCAGTCAAAGTCATGCAAAGGCTACAGTCACCATCTGAGCATCCAGAAGCACCCCGAACTGGGAACTTTTAAGGAGAGTGTTACAATGGGCGGTATACCCAAATCCAATACAGCTTTCCATCAACAGCTCTCTCTTGTCTGCTACTTGTTTGCCAACATCTAGTCTATCACTGAGCTCAGGCACTGATTCAGGGCTTCCATTGCTTACCCAGAACCCAATGAAAATGAAAAGTAGAGTTGGGGATCATCAGCATATTGATGGCCCCCTCAGCCCCAATCTTCAGACAACTTCTAGCAGTTTCACGTAGATGTCAAAAAACATGGGAGACGAGATGGAGCTCACAGACCACAGACAATAGGTTCCCAAGTCTGCTATCTGGAACCTGCCTTCTAGGTAGGAGCAGAGCCACAATAAACCGGTTCTCTTCCAACCCATCTCAGCAAGGTAACCCAGAAGGATACAATGTTGATGGTGCTAAAAGGTGTTGAGAGGTTCAACTGAACCAAAAGAGTATAGTTTCCAGAACATGGTGAATCCAAGCAAATTAGGGTGATGAACAGCCCAATCTTAAGTCTCAGGGCCACCATGAGGAGCAGTGGCACCAAAATGGTTGCCACTATATCTTGTGGGGTTGGGGCAGCTGTAGGAGTCTCCTCAGGGTAAGGAAACATTTGTTCCCTTGCCCCACGATTGGAGCCACGATGGCCCCAATGGGTCTCCTCGGACCTGCACCTGCTATTTAGTCGGTGCAGAATCAAGGACGCCTGTGTAGGACTCCATGGCTCTGGAGGGATTACTTAATTAGGCGGCAGACTCTGCCACCATCCTCACCCCCGTCCCGGAGCCAATCCTTCCCTCAGGCCATCCTTCTATGCCCAGCTCTGCCCCCTCCCTATGTTCCCCCACCCTGAAAAGTATCGCTGCCTGCTGGCGGGACAATTCGCTACTCAGAGCTCTCTTGAAAAGTCTTCTCAGTGCTGTGATCTCACCTTATGGCACTTTCACAATGCCGGTTGCCAGGGCAGCACAGAAGCCACCACTGCTGCCCTGGCTTAGGAGGGCCCTAAAGCAGTTTCAGTCCCAAACCCAGGCTGAAACCCAGACAGATAAGGATCAAGATAATCAGTATCATCCAGGAAGACTTGGTATATGAACAAAAGGTTTTTAAATAAATCTACACAGTGCAAACATCAAGTTATTTCAGCTGCAGTGTGAATGGAGTGAATCTTTACATGCTAAATTTAATATATTGTTTGAATTAATATTCTATTCAGGAACCTTCAAAAAATGTACTGAAAAAAATGTTTTTGAACAAGGAATATTTCTTTGTGTGAGCGTCGGTGAGAAAGGTGGTACAGGTTGAACCAATGGTGTCATTCAAATGATTTAGGAACAGGAACTCACTTTTGAGTTCAAATTCAAATGTTGAAACAAACAAAAAACCCGGAAACAGCCACAGAGCCCGTTAGGATCCGGAACGCCCATTCTGGTCCGTTCCCCCTGAATGACATCACTGGGTTGAACCAATTAAAAGTCATTACAAAAGCAAGAAGGAAAATTCAAAGCAAACTAAAAGCTTGACAAAACTAATCAAAAAGCCTTTAAAGAGGGCTGCCAACTGGGCTCCTTGTGGAAGGATGACCCCTCAATACAACTTTTCATTTTCAAGAGCAATAGTTGTCGTTTCATGCCAAAGAGACACTTGGGAACAACTGCAAGAACTATTTTTGGAGCTGAGCACAATTAAAATATTTGTGCTACCAGCACTCAAAAATTGGTGCTAACGATTATGAAGACACTGCCGTATATTTTGCCAAACTCTTGTATGATATCACCATTTCACAAATAAAATTTCCATTACAAATGAAGCCATCTTGTGCATAGACTTGTTGGACTATCCACAGCAATACAATCCTGAGAGGTCAAAATGGATGCTGGTTGGAATCACGTAGCCTGCAGATAATCAATAACCACAGGAGAAGAACTTTTTATGGATAGGTTAAGAGAAACAAAAACCAAAAAAAAAAATAGATGAAAGGAGAATATTTAATTTGCATTGATATTTTGAAAATCTTTTCTATTACAGAGGGAACTATTCAAATGATTCCATTCATTCATTTGACAGCAGTTTTACTAAATATGTAATTAATGCAAGGAGGAGGCTAGTTATTTTGCAGAATTGTATAAATTCTGCACAACTCATGCATACCTGGGAAGCCAGTAACATTACCTACCAAATTTTGTTTCAAGTACGGAAACAGTTTTGGTAAACCAATATTTTTACTTTGAACTGGTAATCATTGCCTACATGCTGACCACATTATTCAAGTTTCACATGGACCAAGCAAAGCTGTTTTATTGCTATTCTCCAAATATATTGAGGTGTTTTGTTCCGTTCATGCAGCCCAAGTATGCACTAACAGTAAACATTCACTTTTATTAGTAAATCAAATCAATAGCTTTGTAAGACTTATATTTTAAAAATTCTATTCTTACAATAGTTTAATAAATTATTAAAACAGACAAAGGCTATGAGAGAAAGGCATTTTATTTTCCACAGAAAATCTATTTTTAAATAATGGTCCGCAACAAAACAAAACAAAGAGAACAGAGCAATGTCACCATGTATGCAAAAGAGTTTGTATTTTCTAAACATCAAGCTGTAGCAAAGGTTTTCTTGGTACCATCTGCAGGTGGCCTGGAATTTACTGCAAATGTTTTCATTTACAAAAAACATAAGAGATTACACTGGTTGCAGGTCTTCTACAATGCACTTTGGACACATCCTAGATTTATTAATAGAAAAATAAAAGATTTACAATTCTCATGGTGGCACGTTTACAGTGCTAGAGCCTTTCATCTCTTTAAAATTTAATTAAACATGGTCAACTTTTGTATTTTAAATCTATAATGATTACAACAAGAACAATTGAAAATGTGTAACATTTGGGCTCTTTTGTCTTTTTATAATGTTTTTCGTGTCTTTATGAGAAGGTTGACCCCACCACAAACAGTGGCAGCTTTTCAAATATTGGTATATATATTACATATATTTACAAATTGTTCTGACGCTGATTTGGACATGTTTAAACTGTAAGAAGGGCACAAAAAGGCTTTACACCCAGCAGCTTTCTGAAGTATGGACAGACAGAAGGTATGTCCTTAATTTTTAGGACATGTTTGGAATATTAATGGCAAGGTGATATGATTGTATGATTGATGGTGATATGATTGTGTTGAGTGACTGCATGTCACTCAACACAACGGCCAAACAAGCAGGCATTCGCAGAGTCTAAACTGAAGAAGCAACATTCCAAAGCTGGCTGACTGATTCACTAGATTGAAGATTGTTGTATGGTTCAGAATTCTTTCCCTCATCCCTGCCCCAAAAGAGACAACCAAGGAAAAGAAAAGGGAAGAGCATCCAGAAAGTGGCCCAAGAACAATGGAAGTTTCTAGTACAAGCATTCTGTAAAATTATGGAAGTGAGGAGAAATGATAAAGGAAATGGGAAGAAAAATGTTGCTGCCTGTGTGGACAGATGGGTAGGAAGCTTCCACTTACCAAATCACAGTATTGGTAGTGCTCAGTATGATTTACCACTGTTCCCCCTACAATTTCAGAACCCCTCTTATTCCTAGACCTTGAGGGACCCTCTGTCAGAAAAATGTCCATTCCTTGTAGTCTCTGCACGTCCATAGGAACACAAAAATAAATGTGTACAATACTCACAAATTAGGTTGAGCCATGTAAACATGACCTAATAAATGATGAATCCCAGATTGGGTTTGGAAAGCCTTCGGACCATTTCTCAAGATGATTCATAAGTTATCTATTTATTTACACAAGAATGCATTTGCATTCAAAACCACTGTAAAGCTCTTTACAGCATTTATTCATATTAAAAACTGGTGTTGGTTTTAAAGCCGTTGAAATTTTTGTGGCTTTCCCCATGGAATTTCATATGAAAATTCTCAGCTTTCAAGAGTATAGCTTCCAAGTTTTGAGAGAATTCCCAGTCTCTAATGTAGACGTGCCTTCAAGTCAATTACACTGAACGAGCCCTATTAGCCTGACTGGGGGCGCAATCCTATACTATGCTGGCATAATAAGGCCAACATAGTAGGGCTGTATCCTAAAGCCCATTAGGAGGCAGCAGCAGCAGCACAGTGCAAGAGGTTTTCCCCTTGTACCCGCATAAGCCCCAGTCATTCCTATGGGGCTGCTCGCATCTGCACCTGCACATGTGCGCGGGAGTGGCCTGGCGGTCATGGTAGCGCCCAAATACCGGTACTGCTGCTTGCACCGGTCCAGCGCTGTACAGCCGACACCGATGCACTTTACGGCACGTTTGAGACAGCGTTCAGCCGGTGCGCAACAGGGGTATAGGATTGCACTGTGAATTGCTTAAGAGTAACTGAACTGGGGCTTACAACCTAAAATCCAAACTAGATGTTAACGTGGAATGTACACCATGGCCCTGTGGGTTGTTGTTGTTTTGCAAACAGTGCAGCAGAAGGATGCAAAATGGGAGAAAACCACAGCAGGGACACAGGAGCTTTAGAATTTTGCCCCCACGATATTCCAGTCTGATTCCAGTCATGCCCTCCCCTGCAGGGAGGGAGGGAGGGAGGGAGAGAGTTCTACATTATGAATTGTTAATACCTAAACTGAGCCCTAAGAATCCAAACATTTGCTGTGGTGTATATACCAAAACACTAATATGTTAAACCAGGAAGTTTTAGAATCAGTCTATTAGTCTTTTGTGGCAATAGTCTCCCTTCATCCCTATAATTTAGAGTTTTAAAAACATATATACAAATTAGTTTCTCAACAATACTTTCATTAAATAAATGTCTGGTTAGAGATCACATTTAAGCAGATAGACAATCTGGAAGTGTACTAAGAAATCACTAATCAGCCTACAATATGAAAATGTAAACACAAAGATTTGAAACTTCCCTATCACACATTCTATTTTGATATTAAATAAGGTCTGGCCATTAGAAACCTTATGGAAGACTTTTTCCTGTCTTCCATATGTTTTGCAAATATTTATAACTGGGCTGTTATACAAAATCACCCAAGTCATACTCTACACTAAGTTCCAGTTTTGTTTAAATTTAAAAACCTGCATATAAAAGAGTGCAAAAATGTGATGTTTGGTACTATTACTTGAACTTTAAAACAGCTAGACAGTGTTTCCCCAAACCTTTTTAAAAAAGAAAACAAAAACACCTCTCAATCTGAGACATGACTGCCTCAAATTTTTGTAGGGTATAAATTTGTTTTTACAGCCAAGTTACAAACCCCTATAAAAATGGGGTTTAACACTGATATGCTCCCAGACTTTTAGTTATAGCAGTATTTATGTCATCCACTATAATACAAATATACATATTATTACTTCTTTTCTCAGGATTGTTGACCAGAGAATGTTCTTTATCTTACAAAAAACTCATCATTAAAAAGCTGAATTTTCTAGCATCCTCCCCTTATTATTTTGCTCATTACTAAAAGCTACAACTACTACAATGCAGAATACATTCAAGATAGGGAATAAATCACTATTACTTGGACAAATCACATGAATCAATATACTGGGGCTTGGAACAGTAACAGCTGACGGAAAATAATTATCCATTCAGGCTCCTAGCTTATTCTTTATTAGACATTATAATGTTTCTAGCTTGAACTGAACCGTTCTAAACTCATCAGCCAATCATTTTATGGTTTTGTGCTATATGATAAGGCATTAAGAGCCATGGCCTCTATTTAAATATCGGTCTGCATGCTGCAGAGAAAGAAATGTAAATGATATTAGTTAGTAGTACATGCCAACATGTTTCAGTGACTATACTAATACTATTGCCTGCTTTGGATCTGCTTCTTAAAGTATATATTTTTACCTTCCCTCAACATTATTCAAGGAATTGATTTAAGAAAAAAATGCAAGTAAAGGCTTTCTTTGCAAATTGCACACATACTAAAAGGCTAACATTTCCAAATGCTGTTTTCTTCCAGTGCAAACAAGTTTATTGACTGACCTGCTTGCCTTTCCTAATTTCTGACTGTTCCTGTAATTTATGGAGTGGCAAAACAGTGTTCTAATGCAAACATAAGCTGCCAGGTTATGAAAAGAAAGAAAGACAATCCGTTTTTAGTGAGTTCTCTCTGGAACTCGTGAAGACAAAGCAAAGAGAAAGGCACAAGGCTCAGATCTCATTGATAGTCCTCTCAGAAGGGCAGTACTCTGAGGTGCCTGGGGATGACATGTAGAATGACTGGGTTTTCCTTTTTAACTTGGCTCTCTTGTTAGCCAGTGAGAGGCTGCGGCGACTTGAATTAATGATTTCCGAAATGAACTTTTTGCAGTCTACACACACCTCCATGGTGCTCCAGTCCTCCATTAGCTCTTTTGGAAATAATGATTCTTCATCTGACTTATCTACAGACTTGGATTTTGAAGACAACCTAAAAAAGAGAAACAATTTTGTCTTTATTGGCTTACTTTATTTTTCCAATTGTACTTTGCCTATTCTAAACAAAAAAAACCTACATCCCTCTTTTTCCAGTTCCTGACATACTGAGGAAGAGGAGAGAACAAACCAAGGAGAAAATGGTTTTATAAAGTATCTTGGTGACGCACCTAGGAATAACGCAAAATACAGCTGAATCATAATAAAATGGACGCATTAGTCATTTGTGGTATATGAAAAAAGACTTAAGAAATCCCAGGCAAGTATGTTTTAAATTGTCTCCTTAGCAGCAAAACAAGAAAGAATCCTTTGGCGCTTAACTTAATCAATTTACTGTTCCATTCATTTTCATAGACAAGAATTGAAATAAACAATACCGAGTCTATCCTGAGTTGTTCTTCCATTTAAAGAATTAGCACTGTTTATACAAGAGGGAAGAGTTAAGTTTCGCAGATCTCCCCTTCCTGCTATGCTCTCTGAAATTCTGTTACTGAACATCATGAAATCCTTTCAGGGCTGAAAAGGAGAAAAAGAGGGAAATTGCTTCTCTCCCTTACATAAATGGAAGATGAACTTGGGATACAAGTCTTACGGCTGTATAGATAAGAGTCAAACATTTTTTATTACAATAAAAATATAATTTTCAATTGTACAAGACAGAACCAAGGAGTGTCAACTGTGCTTCCACATACAGACAAAACAGACTGCCAATATTCTCTTCTTGTACTTTATGGAATGCCTGTCCAGAGATTCCACCAATCTTGGGATGGGAATGTCTTTCTAGGTAGTGCAGGAGGGCCATCTCAGGAAGAATGAGGCTGAAAAGCCACTGCAGCTTTTCAGGTCCATATGGCCCTTTGACACTGACCATCATTGACACTACTAAAAAGGTAGCACATATGAAATACAGACTATAAAAGAAGCTGCTGTAGGATAAACATCTGTCCTGGTCAGCAACAGTACTTCTCTGGACACTGTCCGATACCCTGCTGCCCCAAATCCACCACTGCTGCGGTACACTAAAAGAAGAGCTCTTTATTGTGCTTGTTTTTAGTAAAAACAGGAAGCGTAGGACTTTCCAGTATATTTAAAATGTATGTGTGAATGTTCAGCTGATCCCTTTAAACAACACTAGAAGTCTTGCACTTTCTGGTTTGTGAAAACTGTGTGATGGGACACAATAAGGAAGCAAATTATATGCTTTCTTCTTGTTTTTAAGCAAGCAAGAAGAAGCAGATCACTGTGGTTTACATCTACAGTGGGCTGTAGGCAATGATGTCATCCGTCAGCACCAACAACCGGAACGCACGGTTGAGTGGCAGCTCCCCGCCCCGTGCGGAGTCCGGCCACACCTCCCTGCGCCCGGAATAGCTCCATATCGGAGTGAATCAAGCGCAGGGGAGGGAGGGAGGGCCAAAAAGCACGCAGCATCTGCCGCACAATGGCGCCCCATTGCAGCCCGTCCTCGGAACAAGCGGTATGGCGTTCTGGACCATCCTGCCCAGATGACATCGCTGGCTGTAGGGAGGCAGTGGAAGACTTGGGGTGAAGGGTAGGGTTTCCAGATACAAGTAGGGCAGAGTGTCTGTAACTTTAACCATTGTATAGAAGAGGGAATTTTGGCAGGTGCAGCTCAACATGGAAGGGTTTAAAAGCTGCACCTGCCAACATTCTCTCTTCTGTACAGTTGTTAAATGTATAGGCACTCTGTCCCCATTTGTATCTGGTAACCCTAGTGAAGGGCACCTTGCATCTGCAGCCTCCTCACCCCCTGTCAATGGTGGTAGACATAAGCTGCATCAGCCTGCATCATGGCTGGGCTGGCACTGGCATGAATAAAAAGCATCACTCACCTTGGCATGCCTCTCAGTGACCGGTGATGGATGGTGGAAGGTTTACCTGGCCTCATGAAACTCTCTCCTCTTTGCAAAGCAGAAGGTCCCAGAGAGAAGATGGGAAGAGTGGAGTATGGCTTTGATGGCAGACGCATCTGTCACAAGGGCAAGAGAATAAAAATAAGATACATCATTATGCAGAGGATATATGACAACACATGGGCTTGTGTAGCAACTTTCTCCTGAGTATACCAACAATGCTGGCCAAGGAATAGGTTGTGAATTTCAAACATACAGCATTATCTGCTACAGTTCTACTGCTACACAGCCTCAGCCAATTTCCAAATAAACTGCATGAAAACATCAGTTGCACACATACATTTTGCAAAATCTACAGTAACAGGAATATAAAATGAATGCATTAATACACATTCATATTATCACATGATGTTTACTGTATTCAAAGCAGGAAATACATTAAACATGTATGTTTTGGTTTTATTTTTCTAGAAAGTTGTGGTTTTTACGTTTTTAAAAAAATGAAAAATTCTAAAAAGTAAAAAAATGTTGGATTTTATATAGCACTTACGAAGCAAAATAATTTGTTGTTTTCTAACATACCTTTTTACAACACTGTGAACATACAGGCCTGTAAAGCAAAAAGAAAATACATAGTTTATTCAAGATGAAAGTAAAACTACTTCCACAGAAAGAAGTTTCTTACAAATTTGTATTGCATTTTCCATTTAAGTCACGTTTAAGAGCGACAGACCATTTTTCAATTTCATTGGCTAATTCAACCTAAGCTCAAATATCACAGGACAGGAGGTCAGAAAAAGGCTTGGAAATGGGATCCAAAGAAGCTTGTACACAGTCCAGCTCCCTGTTCAAACTGAAACTGTGGTAGTGCTTTGGAGAGGAGGATGGAGAATCTCAGAAGCACTCAAAAGTGGTATGCTTCCACAAGTGCTTCTGAGAGAGCTTGGCCAAGATCTGTAACTAAAAATCAGAAATGGTATTATGAATGACAATTTGTTACAGTCTTGCTCTCAAAGAAAGGACAAATTAATAATAGAGCTTAGAGACCCAAGACTCCCATTCAGACTCTACATCACGCACTCACTTTTTTAATGGCTTCTAGGAAGTGCAGCCTGGAGAACCCCATAAAAACAGTAAGTAGAATAATATTTATGGTTTTTCATTATATTACCATGCAAGTAATGTTCATTAGTGAGCATGTATGTGTAGGCTCAGAGGACCCAAAACTGTTAATCAATTTCCTGCTCTTAAGAAAGAGATTCTGAGAAACTTATGGCACCATGAAACCGGAGACAGGTTGTCTCTAAAACCTACTCTTTCAGAAAGTGTTATTACTACCCTATCTATCAAAGTTATACGTATATTCCCACAAAAGCAGAAAGCAGTTTGTATGATTAGCTTGTATATCATATCTGTAATTAGCATTTTCAGCTATACAGTTTCTTGGCTTACTAAGGCTACCAAGCCTGCCCTATCTCAAGTTTCTAATAACATATAATTGAACTTCTCTTCCTTTAACTACATAACAAAAACTGTATGTAAAAATAAGCAGTACAGTTAATTAAAATGATGATGATGATGATGATGATGATGATGATAATGATAATTCCACACTCTGTTTCCTCAATTCACTGGTTATTAGTGACAACTGAAAGCTTACCTCTTACAAAACTGACAGGTGTAGGACCAGGTGAAGAAAGAGAACCTCCTTGTTCGGCAACAAAAACATAGCTGTAACAATTGAAAATAAAGGCATTCATAACATTAGCAGGTCTTCCCAGAAAACAATATAATACATACCTAAAAAGGAGCCTCTCTAAAGAATTAGATAATGGTGATTTAACCACAATTTTAATTTAGTCAATTTATTTAAAATTGGGATTTTCCCACTCTTCTATATCATGTTGTTGGAAATGCATCCATGATTCTCTCCTATCTCAGTTATTTTATTCTGAGATAGAATAAAAGAGTTAAGTATAATAAGAATAAAAGAGTTAAGTATAAAAGAGTTAAGTATAATAAAAGATAGAATATAGAGTTAAGAACTCTAAAGTATTTCTGCTGCTCTCAACAGAATTGTATGACACATTCATCTGTCTTCAGGACAGAATGTCCACATCCTGCTTATGTATATAAAAGATGGTTCAAGGTTTGTAAAAAGCTAAGTATATAGTTGAGTTAAATAATGAATTTATGCAGTTTATTATTATAGGTTATGGTTCTGTTTTGATTTTCTATTTGCGTTACTAAATTTATTTTCCATGCTCCACTGTCAATTTTTTGGACAATCAGCAGTATAGGCATACCTTTCCTTTCTTGAGAGCCGTATAGACATCTTTATACTGCTGGTACTTCTCCAGCTCAGCTTTCACCAGCACTTGGCGGATGTGCATTACTTCTTCCACTGTGAGAGCCAAGCATTCCACTGGATAACAAAACTCCTCCTGAAAGCAAAAAGCTTCCATTAACTATGCAACTCATAATATTTCCCAGCTATCTGCCCAGAAAGTCATCCACCTGGTTAGTAATTTAAGAGAAGATAGATTTCACCATTTTCCAATCTACAGGCATCATGAGTTTCAAGGTGCTAAGAGTTTGGATGCCCAACCAAAGGGGCCAAATGACGATTAGAATGCATTGTCATTTGCTAAGCCAATCACTGTGTTATGAACTTAATGTTACAACTTTGTGATATGATGCACAAAGATCCAAAACTATGTCATTTAAAACATAAATGTTTATTTTAATCGAAATGTATTTGATACTCTGTGATGCCTAGAACAGCCTGATAAGTGGTTAATAGCCCAATCCAGATAAAACTTTTATTCTGTGGTACCATATGCTGATGACATGCAACTCTAAATATCCAATGAAGTTACCAACATACATGCAGCTTTCTTTATAGCCACATAATGCCAATAGTAGCAGTTTAACTTTCATGCAGCAGTAAGCTGCAAATAACAGCAGACACCAGAACTGTGATGTTTGACACAGAAATTAGTAATAGCCCTGGTTGAACAATTTTTTATCAGTAACACTCACTAGCATGTTTAAAATTATATCAATGTCATCTGTATTGCTGCTACCACAGAATAAAAATGCCCATTTCCAATTCAGTTCTGTATTTGATTGCATAGATCTAGGTGAAAGACAGAACTTCTTGGCATAGCCTCACCATTTCATGCTTTGCAATACTCTTGCATGTTATGTTTGCAAGATGGCATGTTAAACATATTTCTACCCAACGATGAGGCAGATCACAAGTCTGAGGTTGCAAGACAGTGACCTGTGCAAGGACAATCAGAAATCCATGGCCAAACTAGGACATTAGTCTAGGTCCAAGTCCAGAATAATTATGCTCACAAGAAAAATGGAGGAAAGCTCTCTTATGCAAAACAAGCATAATACTGCTTGCAAACTTGAAAATCCAATTATCAAATCAAACTTACAAATCAGATCAGTGGCAAGTAAGTTCACTTTACAGAGTTTAAACATCATTCTGTCTTTCAGTTAGAAAAAAATCATTTATGATGCAGACCTAGTAAACATGAGTTTTTAGGAGCCACCATATTTTTAAGAACTGCCATCTTACCTATCTAGAAATGGAACACAAAGAAACTTCATCCTGCTTAAGGTACCCGCAAAACTCTACAAGTTGAGTTAAATCTGCCTTTGCAATCATTAACTTGCTTGTCCTCACTGAAGATGCTTTGTTTTCTTGAAAGCCAAAATCCAATACAGCTTGTTTTGAGAGATACCGTGCCAACATGTCGCAAAGAACAATTATGCTTTCTTAGAGTTTACCTAGACTGATGGCAGCAGATCTATTTGTTTAAACAATTGAGGAGAGCCGTGGTCCAACTTTTGAAACAAGAAGGGATTATGAGTGGGGTATGGGATGCCCAGTCCCCTCTTGCACTTATGGTTTATTTCTACCCAGACCATGTCTAAGCACTGTCACTCAATCCAAGCACCGCTGTTCACCCATTAGGATTCTCAGTTGATTTTTAACCTGAATCAGACTTCCAGCGCAATCCTGCACTGTCCGTTGGGCTGACGCTATATCATAGCATTGGCGCAATGTCACTAGTGTCAACGTGGGAGCGCCGATCGGCACCCCTGCATCGGCGCTAAAGGAGCAGGACTGGCACTGAAGGCAGCGCCGGTCCTGCTGCACCTGCGCTGAGCCTGTCTTGCGCCGACCAAAGCCAGATGGCATGAGGGAGGCTCCGTCCCATTCCAGGACACGGATTGATGGTGGTGGGAGATTGTGGGCGGGGGGAGGGTGGGATGTGGGAGGCAGCCGCAGGGTCACATCCTAAGCCCTATCTGATGGCCGCACCATCTCCTCAGATCTGCGCCTGCTATTTAGCAGGCTGGAGCCTACCCTACGGTAAGGGAGTGCATATTCCTTTGCTGCGGGGAGGTTCCAGCCTCCACTATACTGCATTGGGATATAGCGTTGGGCTGGTCTCACCATTCCATTCCAGCACAGTATAGGATTTCACTCTTCATCACATCTGCCTGACCCCACCCCCTTATATTTCAAAGCTAATCTGCCTTTCAGCAGGCTCAGACACTGTTTGAGAAACTTGTCTGAGGGCTTAACCCACCTTTAATACCCAGAATTAATACCCAGAATTAACAGTAGTTCTTTTGAGCGTGCCTGGTTTTGTTTTGTTTTTTTTGAAGCCCCACTGAATTCCATGGGAATTTCCTCCTTGTAAATATGCTAAGGAGTAGCCTTAGGGGTCAAATTCTTTATTTTAGTATAAAGGAATTCATCTAGGGTTTTTGTTTTTAATGTGCATATCTAAATTTCATGTCAAATATATACTTAGTGGCAAACACAGCTTTTCTGCTACATAATATGTAGAATAGTCTTAGAATGGAATAAAATATTATTCTCCAAAGGAGATTTTTATTCC
The DNA here is from genome assembly GCA_029204185.1 of Lerista edwardsae. Classification (NCBI taxonomy): domain Eukaryota; kingdom Metazoa; phylum Chordata; class Lepidosauria; order Squamata; family Scincidae; genus Lerista; species Lerista edwardsae. The sequence continues at coordinate 14,528,376 of JAJKFI010000031.1, forward strand.
AGTTTCCCTAGTATTTGCTTAAATTCTTCCACTGATTTTAGTGAAATCACTGAAAGTTATTAGTGACTATGACCAAGTACTCAAGTATGACCAAGTACTCTTCATTTTATGAAGATATTACTTAGTACAAATTATACCAGAGAATAATCTTACTTATATCATTGGACTAATCTTATTTCTATGCAAGGGAACACAAACATGTTATTTTGTTCCTTTCATGATCTATTGCTCTATGATTATACATCCACAGTAACTAACAGGAAAATATTATACTTTTGTTCTTACTGTCAGCAAAAATGTGAAACATACACACGCTAAAGGAGAGAAATGTTAATAATTTTGTTCAATTTTAAGAGAAAATACAAGGACAACCAAACTGTAATGCAACATTCAACAAATAAAGGCTGTAACTTATGAGAATAAAATTTGACATGTTGAGATGAGATTCTGTATCAGATAACACATTGTTTATGTAAACCAAGTCATAAAAGTCACTTTATTAAAATAGCATGGAGTAATTCAAACTCCTATTTGTAATCAGTCCGATTGTTATGAGGGTTCTATATTATTGTAAAGCACTGTCAAAGATTTCCTGGAACTCTGATAAGCTAAATATATCAAGCTCAGGTTACAACTACCATTATTCATTCTTTGCTGGATTTGAACCCATGTAAACATTGAAGAAATGGCACAAGCAAATGGCATTGAATTTGACTGCATTCTCAGTCTGTAACACAACCTCTATGATGATATGTAGACGAAGTTAAGTAGAAAAAAAGGGTCACATTTTGGCCATACTTAATATTGGCCAGGATATTGGGGAACTAGTGAGAACTGGGGAACTAGCTTCACAAACCAAATGAGTTATAAATTTGTTCCCCGCAAAAAAAAATGGTTGCCTCCCCTTTTTTGCCAAAAGCAAACCATTTTGCCAAAGCAAACCATTTTTGAAAACTCTTTGTGATATGATGAGCGTATATATGCTAGCTGTTCAACAAAAATAGTCAAAAGTTCCCTTGTGTGAACCTAAGCAGCCCTTTGGATCCTAGCTATTTTATTCTTTGCATGTTAAACGTAGCCAATACCACTATTCCCTCTAAGGGGTGTGACTGAGCAGTCACACACCTTCAAGCCAAGCTCCATGCAGTGTGGCAACCCAGAAGCTCAGCAATGACATGACATGATGACATTTGACATAATTGTCAAATGTCTGGAAGTGGTATCATGACACAGTCACCTTGCCATATAGTTACAGAAGGGGTCCACACATGGCCTCAGACCCCCTACAGGGAACACACACTATAAAACATAATTGTAACTCTACAAAGGCATTTTTAAAAGTTGCTAAACATGACTGTAATTGCCCTGTAATGTCTCCACAGTCTCCATGAAAATGAATGGAATTGTCTCAGATTATCATGTTTTTGAATAATTCTTTTCTGTGGGTCCTCCTTAGGAGAAATGTCTGGTTACTTGTGCCTTGAGGGTCACTCCCACCACCAATTAGATATAGTATGCACATGATTGTCATTTTTCGATACCAATCTTTTCAGTGTTTCTTTCTAAATAACTAAATGAGCTCAATCTTTACTGGGTGTGATGTCAATTGCCATGTGGAACTGTTCATTCGTTTTAGTAAAAATGGAGGATCACATTGAGACCCATGGAATTGTTGCTAGAGGTGCCTCAGGAATCTAAGCCTTTCAGCTAATCCAGCTGTGTGTCACATTCTAGGTCAGAAAAGCCCTTCTGGGAACTTAGTGAATAATTCAAGGTAATGTCTTGGACTCCTAAGCTTAAAAGGACCTTAGGATGGTGTACATATGGCCTATTTCTAGTTTCATTTCCTCAAATTGTGGTTCTCACTGAACCAGAGTTCACTGCACCAGCTGTTGCATGGGAGGGAATTTTGCAACTAATCCTCCAGAACTGCAATGGTGGTGCAGTGGCTTATCGGACAGAAAATATCAATCCTTAATGCTTAATTCATGATATTACTACTTACTGAAAATGAATATAGGAAAACGTATAATTAAATTAATCAATATTATTGAGGGATTCACAGATAAAGGCCCCAGTTAAACAAACCTACATTCCAAATCCAACCACAGATGTACATCTCCAAATGCATGTTCTTGAGAAAAAAGTCCAGCAGTTCAGATATATCTACATGAACAACCCTCATCACAGTTGCTGCTTAGCCATCTTTGATTTATAAACAATAGTCTGATTAAACATGTGCTTTTTGTCTGACACAACAACTATTTCTATGCATTGGGACTTGGGCAAAAGCAGACATATGTGGCTTCATTTATACTGTAAATTAATTTTTTCTTTCCTCTGAATTGACTTTCTAGTCCTGGCTTGGTTTATTGAGGTTCCACAGATTTAAGATTCTGAAAATTATTTCCCAAATAATTTTGCCATGTTGCATTTTTAGTTTGCTGTCTTGTAAGTGATTTCTGCTCTCGAGGGAATTGATTAGAGGATCTACACATGCACAGTAGAGTCCTACAGGTGTTGAAATCCATTTCAGTCAGTATCCAGTATCAACCTAAACTGCTAATCCTTGCTACAGTTTAGGAAGCTCTCCCCTTCTTGATAGGAAGGGAAAGACAAATTGAAAAGGGTTGTTAAAGGCAGCAGTGCGTATAGGCAAACCTTAGAGGGTTTCCACTTGCTGTTAAAGGCTCTTTCACACAGATAATACATAATCCTCACCACCCCAAACAGGGCTGCTTCATAAGGATGGGAGCTAAGCTGAGAGGATGTATGAATGGTTGAAAAAAATGTTTTGAGCGTCATCCTTGGAAAGAAACTTGTTATCCTGGAAACCTGAACAGACAGGAAGGAGAAAAGGGAATGCTGAACATGAATAAAATATTTAGCAGGGACTTTGGATTATACCATCCTAGCTTCAGTACAAATTCCCTTAGCACATAAAGAAGCCAGTTCAACAAAGCCATAGGTAGTTTGTGACCTGGGGTAAGTTCCCTGCTATTTCTGCTTAAAAACCAAGCACCCGCTTGCCACTTTTCACTGGAAATGAGAAACATCTAAATGATGAGGCTGCTTTCATTGTAGGAAGAATGCCCATTATTGGAGTCAAAGATAAACAACAAAAGTTCATCAATTTTGAGAAAAGGGATGAGGAAGTATGCTGCTGAATTTTAAGTAGGTAATATTTTCAGTGCATGTATATCATTTTCTTCATATTTTGAACAGCTTATGGAACTATAGTTTCCATCATATTTTTATATAAATAAAATAGCCTTTAATAGCATTGCTATTGTTTAATGATGGTTTCGAAGTTAGTTAAATTACTTTTACAGATTTTCTTCAAATACTATGATTATGAAATGTGGCAGGTATTTCCTCTAGGGGGCACTACTGCACAATTTATATACTTATATCCAACAAAACAATAATTTTCTTGGTTTTTTATAACCTGTTATTTTGTTCCTTTTCATACAGTGTGATTCATACTCATATACAAAAATGTATATATTGAGTATAGGGTTGTGAGTAATGCACCACTATGTATATCAGTGCTAACTTATGTGATGCTTTTCAATGTACTATACATACCAAGGATATACATGCTACCATTCACATGTTACACTCTCATACATACAGTGGCATCTCTACAGGGAGGGCAGGGCTCTAAGTTTTGCAAGGAGCCTTACCCTGTCATGTAAATCCCTCTTCTCCCTTGCTGCTGTAGCCAGTAAGCAACGCCAAGATGTTGCTTTTCCCTGTGAGGACTGGCTAAAACGGTGCAGGAAAGGAGTGATTTTCACTGCAAGGTAAGGCTTCTTGCAAAACATAGAGCTCTGCCCTCCCTATAGAGACCCCACTGCATACATACATATGAATCTCTGCATACATACAAGAAACAAGAAAAGAGCACATCACTGTATATGCAGAAACACAAATGACAAGTTGAGGAGAAAATATTTGATAAGCATAAACTTTAATATATTTGTGTATACTATTTCTAGAACCCATCATATTCTTAATTATGTTCCTTACGGTTTCTTCTTTAGTTGTATAAGGTAAAGTATAATTTTTCTGTATTAATTTGATTAATTACAAGAAGCTGCCTCATTCTCTTAAACAACAGAATTAGGGCATGTTCATTTGCCTTGTAAAGGAACAAGATATAAAAATAATAGATTCTTATTAATTCAGACAAACCTATAGGCGTCAGGTCTTTGGCTGGCAATATTTTATTGTTCAATTAATTAGCTATAATTTTGTTACCAGATATGACATTCTCGGTTCTTGTTTCAATCTTATCTTAGTTTGATTTCAAGTTCTAAAATAATAATACAATTTTTATTAAAAAAGACTCATTTCCACTCAGTTCGTTTAGAGAGTGAGTTCTAAAAGCAGAACCAAGCCCATTGCAGCTGGTAGTAATGTAAAAGAGCAGTTTTACATTTGTTTCTTTTATAGTTGCTTTTTTACAAAAAGAGCATAAAATATTGCATAAATCCATTAAGTAATTTCAATACATAACAAAAAAACGTTTGTAGTCAGGAATGTTTTCAGACAAGGATGGATTGTAAATTTGTAAAAGGCACAAAGGTCACCAACTTTTGAATTATCAGAATTATAACAAAACAATGCTGAACTATCACACATAGTACACAGATAGACAATGACTTGGATCCCAAGTGCTATTCTGCTGATAGATGAGGATAGGCTCACCAATGGAGCTTTCCTGCATCTCCTTCTTTAGTCCCATGCATGCCCTGAAAATATGCTCCTGTAGGTTGGCTAATCCTCAGGAACAGAATGGCATGTGCTATAGGGGGCTGCAGAAGCAATAAGCAAAAACCACCCTCCCCCCTTCTGCCAAGAGAAAAAAAAAACTTAGCCATACTTTGAATGTGCTTGCTGTAAAATAGCGAGTAAAATAGCTTGCTGTAAAAAAGAATTTTGTTCTAAGAATGTGCTTGCTGTAAAACAGCAATCTGTAAAATAATTATTCTCCAAAGCTAACTCCTGGATAGAAATTATTTTGTGCTATACTCTGCATGCTGAGTTGACAAATGAATTTAAGATTACTGAATTTCTGTTCAGTTAGGATCACAAGCCATACTCAAGCCTGAATCATACAACAAAAAGCCAATTGATTTCTTCTTATGGAAGGAGGTGCCCCCTACATTAGTGAAGTGTGTTATTTAATACAAGTTCATCTCAGCAACTTGTACTGGCATCAAAACCATCATCTCTTGAGTCAACGTGAAATAAGAAGGCTTTTCTTTAAAGTCACTCAATGCCACTCAGTTGACTTGAAGAGCTGGCAAGTATCCCTTCTCTCTCAGAACCTTAATTCTTCTCTCTCTCTCTCTCTCTCTCTCTCTCTCTCTCTCTCTCAACTCTAAGGAGCACTTTAAGGCCTTCTTGGCAAGGAACAAGAGACTAAAAGGTAAACTTGGATATTTCATGGAAATTGGAAGGTATTTAAACACTATGTTTTAACAGACCCAAAGCAAGCATTATGTTCCCTCATGACACAGTGTGCTGTCGGAAAACTGCTTTCAATTAAAGCCAATTGACTTAATGTGTTGTACTTTCTCTTGAAGTAGAACCAAATTTTATTTGTCCTCAATTGACACGATATTGTAACGTGATCACATGCTGCTCTAGGCAATTTAATCAAACTAACTTTACAGCGCCAACTTATCTGGCACTTAGCGCTGACGCAACACACCTTAGTGCCGACACAGAAGCACCTAGGAGCCCCCCCCCCCGCATCAGCGCTAAGGCAATAGGACTGGCCTTCCTGTGCCCGGGCTGAGCCTCTCTCACGCTGACCGAAGCCGGTTGGCGTGAGGGAGGCTCCATGCCAAGGCAGCACGGGGATTGGAGGAGAGAGGCAGGGGCGGGACTTGGGCAGGATGTGGGCAGGCTTGGGAGGTGGCCATACGGCCACATCCTAAGCCTGTCCGTGAGGCCCTGATTCGGGTCATGCGGTCTCCTTGGATCTGTGCACGCTCTTTAGCGGGCACAGATCCGAGGAGCACATCGGGGAGGCTGGAGCCTCCCCTACGGTAAGGGAGCAAATTGGGCCCAACCCAATGTCTGATGGGTCCTGGGTTGGGCCTCCCACTCGCCCTTGCATCCAGTTGGCTCCAAATTGGAGCCATCTGGATACAATTGGAGGTCGCACCAGGCCCCCACAGGCTTTAGAAGGCTTCCAGAAGCATCTGGAAAGCTGGTTTACTTCTGGGTCTGTCAATGTGATTTCTCTTTGCTTCCAGAGGCCTGTGGAGGCACGGCAATGGAGAAGGAGGTGGATTGTGGCACCCTCTGCTGTGGAACAAGTGGGTTGCGGTGGGAGGAATTTTGAGAACCCTTGATAAAGAGGAAAGCTGCATAAAACACTGCATAAATAGAGAAAGCCTATTCAGTTCTTTCCATTTGGAACATAATCATTAATAGTCTTTTATTTACGAAACATTTTAAAACAACTTTAAATAAGAATTTCACCAAGACAAACACAACATTCAAAAATCAGAATATTCAGAGTTGTCTAATGCTGGAGCTTCCATTTTGTTTATTGAAGATAAAGCTCAAGCGTTGATCCAAACTCTCACACAGTTCAAGGTGGTTTGCATTTTGGGTTTCATTGCAGCAGTTTTTAGATTTCATTTTTCTCGCCTCATTGCTGTGGCGTTATATCTGTACCCTTGAACCAATGCTGAAAATGATCTACTACACTACTTACAAGTGATCTGGAGCTCTGTTTTGTGGGTGGCATAAACTGTCGTACATTGGTTGGTGTTTCTTTTTCAATGGAGTGTCGCCTCTGAGGTGGTTGCCTCCTCTCTGGCTGTGGTGTGGATGATATTGGCAAAAATTTTGGAGGCACTACAAATTCAAATCAGCATTAGTTAATTGACTTGGGTAAAAATAAGAGGCATTTTCTTTTAGAAGTAACAAGCAGCAAATTTTAACAAAAAAATATGGACTCTACCCTTTTTTCCAGAGGTGGTCTCTGAAAATCTATCTTCCATTTGAGAGGGAGAGTTACTGCTACTGCTGGCTGATTTGTGTATAGACTCCTCCTAGAAGCAAAAATTGGGCTTTTAGCAGCTTTTACAATCTGTTACATTATCTCTCTTCAAAAATCATACAGTATAACATTTAACATCTAATGTTGCAAACAGAAATGCTATTGTACTTCTACAATACACAAAATGCTATTGTACTTCTTATAACATGGGTATGAAACCATATCAGTATACAGTATATACACATTATATTTAATCACATGAACAAAAGTGTTGCTAAAAGACAACAGACTACAAAGCCTTTTGTTTTCTCTCTGCAGAAGAAATTACATTTTTAATCTTTACACCAAAGACCTAGAGTATGCAACCTGTCCCTTCAAACAGCCACGGTGCCAGAGGATTAGAGGATAGCCAATGTCATGCCAATCTTTAAAAAACAGAGAAGGGGGGACCCTGGAAACTACAGGCCAGTCAGCCTAAAGTCTGTTCCGGGTAAGATGGTGGAAAGTCTCATCAAAGATAAAATCCTAAAACACGCAGAGGAACAAGTGTTGCTGAAGGAAAGTCAGCATGGCTTCTGTAAGGGTAAGTCTTGCTTCATGAACCTTTTGGAATTCTTTGAAAAGATCAACAGGCACATGGATGTGGGTGAACCTGTGGATATCATATACCTGGATTTTCAGAAGGCGTTTGACACAGTCCCCCACCAAAGGCTGCTGAAGAAACTTCACAGTCAGGGAATAAGAGGGCAGGTCAACAGGCAATTTTCACACTGGAGAGAGGTAAAAGCAGAGTGCCCCAGGGATCTGTCTTGGGGCCGATGCTTTTCAACTTATTCATAAATGACCTGGAGATAGGGATAAGCAGCGAGGTGGCCAAGTTTGCAGATGACACAAAACTTTTCTGGGTGGTGAAAACCAGAAGGGATTGTGAAGAGCTCCAGAAGGATCTCTCCAAGTTGGGGGAATGGGCAGCAAAATGGGAGATGCGTTTCAACATAGAAAAGTGTAAAGTGATGCACATTGGGGCAAAAAAACAAAACTTCAGCTATAGGCTTATGGGTTCTGAGCTGTCTGTGACAGCTTGGGGTATCTTGGGGTGCTGGTGGACAATTCAATGAAGGTATTGACCCAGTGTGCGGCAGCAATTAAGAAGGCCAATTCCATGCTTGGGGTAATTAAAAAAGGGGTTGAAAATAAAACAGCCAATATTATCATGCCATTGTACAAATCGATGGTAAGGCCACACCTGAAATATTGTGTACAGTTCTGGTCGCCACACCTCAAAAAGGACATAGTGGAGCTGGAAAAGGTGCAGAAGAGAGCGATGAAAATGATTATGGGGCTGGGGCACCTCCCTTATGAAGAAAGACTGCAGCATTTGGGGCTCTTCAGCCTAGAAAAAAGGCGCCTGAGGGGGGACACGATTGAGACATACAACATTATGCACGGAAGGGATAGAGTCGATAGAGGGATGTTCTTTTCCCTCTCTCAAAACACCAGAACCAGGAGACATCCGCTAAAACTGAGGGTCGGGAGAGATAAAACAGATAAAAGGAAATACTTTTTTACCCAGCGGGTAGTTAATCTGTGGAACTCTTTGCCACAGGAGGTGGTGATAGCATCTGGCCTAGATGCCTTTAAGAGGGGATTGGATGGATTTCTGGAAGAAAAGTTCATCGTGGGCTATAGGCCATGATGGATTGTGCAACCTCCTTACGTTAGTAGTAGGCTACTTCAGAGTACCAGGTGCAAGGGAGTGGCAACAGGATGCAAGCATCTTGTTGTCTCATGTCTCCCTGGGGCACCTGGTGGGCCGCTGTGAGATACAGGAAGCTGGACTAGATAGGCCTTTGGCCTGATCCAGCAGGGCTCTTCTTATGTTCTTATGACCTTGGAGGGATTTGTAATTGTAGAGATGAAATGAATTCAATAGATCTGTCAATGCTGAACAAAGGTGCAGCCATTTGAACATGTGACTCTATAAATGACCATTAATCTGATCACTAATCCCCAATATACTGTTATCTAATGTCTAGGACTGATGCACTTCTCTTTGCTTCCAGAAAATTAATTCATTGCATAAGCATGGACTCATCTCTGTAGAGTAAGTCCTGGAATGCAAATGAAAATAAAACATATTTTAATAGGTAATGTCTAAAGAATTTGACTGTCTAAATTAAAGCCACTGCAGAATTTCAATCTGCGAGTCCATAATCTGACTGCAGCATGGCACAGATGGAGATGTTTTACATGTATTATTCTTAGTAATTGAACAGAAAATGCTCATAGAAAATGTGTTTCCAAGAATGATCTCTCTCTCTCTCTCTCTCTCTCTCTCTCTCTCTCTCTCTCTCTCACTCACACACACACACACACACACACACACACACACACACAGAGTACAGAAATATATACAATATAGAGTGTATTTATTTAGCTATAGAAACTTCTTTGTAACCTATTTTGTGCTGAAAAGTGTTCTGAACACTTGAAACATTTTCTGTGTAATATGCTTAATAATTCTTATTTTGATCATACACTCTGTAGGCTAGGATATTACTCTTGATTTATCAATGTATAACAAAAATAAAAACGAAGTATGAGAAAAATGGTTTCTAGGAACTTGCTAGAAGCTTTTTCCAACATAAAGAAGTAGCCATGGTTCATGCAGTGATTCAAGTGCATTGCATTGCACAGAACTTTCGGTGCAGCTGATGTTCCAGTTTAGTAAGGGAAGGGGTCATGAGCAACCTTCTTGTTTTCCCCCCAAAGGACAGCAGTCTCCATATACTGAAGCTGATCTAGGAAGCAGCCTGTCACATTCTCCAATTTGACGAGAGTGGTAGTTCATTTATCACACATAGCCAGTGGTGAAATTCAGCCAGTTCTCCCCAGTTCTGCAGAACCGGTTGCTAATTTATTGATATACAAAAAGTAGGGCTGTAGTAAGAAGCAGTACAAAGAAAGGAGGACATAGAACCAGTTGTTAATTTATTTGAATCCCACCACTGCACATAGCTTTATGTAAATTGCAGTCCCATGGCTACCTGGTATCACCAGAGCATAATAGCCTTGACCAAAACCTTGCTCACTGGTCCTTGCTCATCTGATTTGAGAGCGGAAAATTTGAACATTTGTTTAACTGAACATCAGTTAAAACGAGCCTATCTGTGCTTGGGGACTAGGAAAGAGGATAAAAGAGAGCTGCCCAACGGGGTTGGGAGGTCCAGAGCCAGAGCAAACAAGCTGGAAGCCAGAGCAAGAAGTGCGAAAGATGCAAGATGTAAGTTTGCAAGATGCCAGCCAAGTGAAGATGAAAGCCATGCTGTCCAGCAGGGACTGTTTATTCCTAGGAATATTTTTCCCTCCAGTGCCAGGAGGATTCTGATATATAATGAGATGCTTTAAGTCAGGGAAGTCTTAGATTCTCTTTTTATTTTTTTAACTTCGCCTCTTGATCTCCAGGATAGAATATGTCTTCTGTACAGAATCAATTTTTATTTGATTAGACCAGTGGTTCTCCAACACTTTAGCACCAGGACCCACTTTTTAGAATGGCACTTATGTCAGGTGCCACTGGAAGTGATGTCATTAACCTGGAAGTGCTGGCATGGCCATCATCAACCAGGAAGTGCCGCCACCGTGGCATAATAAAATGACACTCCTGGAAGGCAAACCGGCATTCTTGGAGTGTAGCAATTGCACAACCATGAAATATCCCTTACATAAAGCAAGATTAGTATAAAATATTATGCAAAAACACTGAACTAAAAACAAAATAAAAAACCTTCACTTGAAAATTCAAACTGTTAACACTCACAAAAGGAATATAGGAAGGCCTGCAGTTTCCAAGATGGCTGCTCCCAGCTTTCTGCAACCCATCTGACATCAGGTTGTGACTCACCAGGTGGCCCACAGTTTGAGAGACACTGGATTAGATTAAAATCAATCTGCCTAGTCTTTAACCTGTAGAGCAATTGGCTTCCTGTCTCTGATAACTTGTTCAGCCTTGATGCTACCCAGAGAAGGTTTCAGTATGTATGTGATTTGTTCAGGGAAACACAAATGAGAGAGGGAGAGAAATGAAACAGAGAGACATCTTTCTCCCTCCCTCAGGAAACTCAGTGTGAGGGCTTTCAGTTACCAGACAGACGCCCCCCCCCCCGCCCTGTTGAAGAGGTGGAAATATGACTTTGATCCTGCATTTCTATTGGCACTGAAATCTATCCCTTATGCCCAGGTGGGCCAGACATGTGGATTTGATATGATCTCAGATGTCCCAGAAAGGAACATGGTCCTTCTTGATGCTACCTGAGAGATAATTACAGACGGTCTGTAAGCAGAAACAAATTCACATTCATTGTTTGCCAAGTCTTCCATAGCCAGACTGGCTTGTGAATGTGGAATGGGAACGTGGAATATAATCCATGGCTAGTAACAGCAACTGGTCTCTTAACTAGTCAGATGGCAAATAAGCCTGCCTAGATATTTTTAAAGGAGTCAGGAAGAATCACCTAAGCTATTCTGGCCTAGCAGTGTAAGGACTAGTAGTGCAAGGACTTTTATTACTATTATTAATGCACTGTCAATGCATTTGGCACAGAGTGAAAAGGCACGTTCCTGCTGTGATAAGAGCAGTGATGGCTCCAGTTTTAGGAGGATGCCCCATAGTGCTTAGAAACCGGTCAGAAGACAGTCCTCCTTTACAGTGGCAGCAATAAAGGAGGAGTCTTGCCTAATTTTTACCTGGGCTCCATCCATGGTAACAAACTAGGCTGGCTGGGAAAGCTAACCAGACAGTGAATGAGCGACGGCTGCTGCTGCTGCTATGATTACAAATGGCAGCATAAAAGAGGACTAGCATCCTCTATTGCTGCTTATTCACCACTGACTCCTTGAAAGCCTCCCTTTTGGACCCTAGGCCCTGATTGGCAATGAAAGGAAGCAGTTGTAGCTATAGGCAGAGAGCATCCCATGGACCCTGGCTTACTTAGGGAGTGGTAATAGCCGTGAACATCTTGCTGCCTCTTGCTGCCCAGGCATGTAAGAGTACTTATAAATGAAACATTTTAAAAAGCTAGATAACAGGGAAATGGAGGAAGAGGGATGAAAATGGCGGCAGCAATAAACAGGGAAAGCATATGCAATCTATGCAGATACCCATAGTCAAACAGTTCCAGTAAGGAATGATATAGTTGGCCTTCCTTTCTCCATTAGCCACCACCTACTGTGACCAAATTCCCATGGGACATGCCTCAAGTCACTAATTTAGGACCTGAAAGACTCAGTACAGCCTATATCTGGGTTCAGTTTACCAAATTTTAGAACGGAGCTATTAATTTAAAAAAAATTTATGGCTGATATGATGATTTGGACAAGCTTATGTTATTAGAGATAGTTTATGACCGGTTTTGTCTAGACAAAGGGATCATACGATATTATAACTAGCCTTTGAAAAGTTGAAAAATTAGCAATACAAGTTGAAAAGCAAGTAGTAGTACAACACCACAAACATTATACTTAATTGTGTAAACCCCTTGTATTGACAGAACTATAAATTTTGAAGAAAAATTAGGACTGCCTCACACTTTACCTCTGAATCTGAGCTATCCAGTTCTGCTAAAGTGGGAGCTTTCAACAGTCGCTTCCTTTGCCCTGTCAGCTGAGGCGGGCTAAGGCCATTCAACTTAGTTTCTGGCACCAAGTTGCCGTTCACTACACAACTTTTGGTCAGTTTTCTGGAAGCTTCTGGTGTAGATACATCTAGGAAAGAACAGAAATGTTAGTGAAGGCATGGAGAAGTTTTGAGATGACCCACTTCCATCTTTTTTCTCACAGCACATTTAATACAGAAGGTCCACAACTGTGATATTGATTTTTTTCTAGAAATTACAGACAGTGATGTTTAAATGACAGAAAAGCATTAGTGAAACTGAGGTGGGAAAAATGTGACTTTTACAAATGAATTAAAAGAACCATCCAAATTATATAATAATTTGGATTTCAAGCACATTATAATGTTAAAATCAAAGTTCAATAAAATCTTAACACTTGTGGAACATCTTGGCCCAGATAAACCTTTTTAACCACATATTACTGACTAATAACTATGTTCTGTTCAAAGGAAGATAAACTGGACGATGAAGCATTTTTTTCTTTTTCAGTTGTGATACTGCAATTCTATACATCCCCTCTGCCTACCAGAACTCAATTTATATATTTTTTTAAATGTATTCTAACATTTCTAGAAAATGTTCAGGCTCAGAAGCTGGTGACTCTCCAAGCAAGGGAAGTTCCACAGCTGTAAGGCAGCCATTAAAGATGCCTTTTCTCATGTTGCCCTAACATAGATTTTGTGCATAGATTGTATGTATACAAAAAAGGCAAAATTACAAATCAGCACATACAAGGACAAGCCAAATGTCTGAAAGAAAAAAAATCCAATGCTTAAATGATTTCACATTATGCTGTTCTTCAAGGATGAGACACAACCCATAGACAAACCCTTATTTGATAAGGTTAAAATTGAAGTTAATACTTGAATATAAACATGATTTAATTCTGTTTGGCTTTGCATAAATGCAAGTATATGAATCAAATACTGTGAAACATTTACAATGTTTGTACACATTGGATTTTTAAAAGTTTGATTCATTCAGTTTTTTCTTGTCCCTGTGGGCTTGTTGTTGTCTTCTTCCCTAATTTTTGCTTCTTCATAGGTATTTTTATTTCATTCTGCACAGGTATAATCAACAAGGAACTCTCAGATGACTGTAAAGATGGTAATAGAAGGGTTGTTGCCCAACAGCATTTATTTCTTTTTATTTAAAAGAAACTAGGGTATACAAAAGTGCACATGTGTACGTACATGGTGTGGAGGGCCTGCCAGAGGAGCATGGCCCAAGCTAGTAACATGATGCTCGTTCCAGGACTGATGGTGAAAGGGCCTCAGATCCACCGGCCAAGGAGAAGACCACTTTTTATTTATCAGAGGAATCAACCTTCCTCCCCAGATGGAGACTTGACCGCTCCAAAATTCTAATGAAGAAACTGCACTTCCGTAAATTTGCTTCTGTAGCAAATTTAACCTGGAAAGGCCTTGTCCCAGGAGCCTCCTGAACTGAAAAAGCAAGTTGTTCATAATCCAAAGGAAGGACTTGGATTCTGTAACTTTAGATGTCCTCACCAACCCCATTCCTGAACTAAATCAAGGAGGCATGTAAATGAGCCAGCAGACCTCCTGAGCTAGCTACTTCACCCTCAGCCAGGTGCAAAGACCACAGCAGCAACCATCAAGGACTATCGACTAACAAAGAAGGGTCCTTTTCAGTTCCCTGAAACTGAAAGAAGTTGCCAGCACACCTTCCCTTTGTTTAGGCTGTACTACTGAGTTTCACAAGCACCTGCACATTGCAGGCATTACTAGAAACAATTACTGGTAGTAATTATTTCTAGTGAATGCATTATTCATATATGGCTGAATGTGGTATGTATTGCAAAGAGATGGGAGCAGGGACTATTAACTGATTTCTATTTATGTTTCAATAAAAAAGCTAATTGCTTACCGATGACATGGTTCTTTATCGTGCCTGATAAATATGTTAACATCCCATGGGCCCACCTTAGATGTGATTCATCATCAGCACCTCACTTACTGTCTAGTGGTCAGAGACTGGCCATTGTATACTGCTCAGGCCATTAACTATTCCACACAGAAAAACTGTGTCCCTTGATTTAGACTATCCCACAGAAGATCCCATAAGATTCTTTACATAACAAAGATATAAAAACCTGAGACATCAGACCCAAATGTCTCCATTCACCATCCTCCTCCTTGCAGTTGACCTGCTGCTCACTGACCCACTGAAGCATGTATGTTGCCCCCATTCCACTTTGTCAGCTGGCACCCAGTATCGCTGACTCCTACTTCCTTCCCCTTTCCAACAATTCTGCCCACTTCTCTTCCTAAGTGCACCCAAAGCTGCTGGGCAGCTGCTTCCTAACTCAAGTGAATTCATGCCACTGCCTGGTGTTTGGGGTTAGCTTCAAGGTCTTCTTTCTACCTTTATTGCTTCTTTTATCAAGAGAAACACCTGGACTTGGCACCTTGCAATGCATCACAATCAAATCCAACAGACCCAGATCTGGGAACTTGGTTCTTGGGGCAGCCTTGCCACAGACCTACAAACTCCCTGCTATCTTCCGCTGTCCATCTTGTGTGCAGTCAAACTGACAAAGTGCTCAGTGCTTGTAATTTTCCTCCTTTCTGTGCAAGTAATACACCTGAGTAAATGGATTTATCCTATTTCTGAGCAATTTTGGAGAGGTCCAAGATCAGCCTCAGGCCTCTATTGAACAAGAACTAGAGACATTACACATTCTCACTGCCAGACCTCCATTGTCCCCCCCCCCGCTAACATCAGCCAATCAAACGTCATCACAACTCCTCTTAAAAATCAGCATCAGGAACTGGTCAGGTTCGTCAGGCTGGCACTGGTCAAGAGCTCGTGCTTGAATAAGGAAACACCTCAGCCAATTTCTGAAAAAGTGGATGTCCACTGCTGTTGCTGCTAATCTAACGTCAGCCTCCTTATTCTGCTGAAAGGGGAGAGGGAGTCTACTTTCCCCAGCACCAGGCATGCCTAGTGGTCCCCCACTTCCTCCACTTTGTGTTCAACACCAAGGAAGTTAGGCAGGCACCGTTGAGGGAATGGGTCAGGAAGATAGCATGCCAAAGATGGCAGGTGCCAGCAGAACAGCACAGTTCGGCAGCCACTAAGATAAACCTCCTCAAATCCTTTGGAGGCTTACTTTAGTGGAGGCTTGTTTTCTGGAAGCCACTTGAATTCCCTAAAATGCAATGTATCCATCAGTCTTTGGGATGTCACTGTGCCTTTAGGCGGGGCATAATTACATATGCCTGAGGGCCTCCTCAGACCTGGCTTTACCACTGCATCTGCCCTTTTCAATTTTCCTTTTCCCCCTCAAGCTTTTGGTTTAGTCTATCTTCATTTCCAGTGAAAAGCAAACTAGGTTGGCCTCGTTATACTATACCGTCTCCTCTCTGTTTGGATTTGACTTATGCAACTTGTTACAATGTTAGACATACCAATGATGGATACAAATAACAAAAAGTAACAATGAAAATAATAGATCCTAATGCAAATACAAGGACTGTGCTTACATGTCACATAAGAGAGTGGAGAGGTACCAAAGCAGCCACAATTAATGTAAGATTAGCATAAAATTTGGGACATGTGTTACATTTTGAGGGATTACCAAACTCTTTACTATCACTTCATCAGACAAAACACATAAGTAGAGAAAACACTGAAAACCCTAGTTACAATATTGAAGTTCTTTTCAGATGCAGGAACACAGACAATTCATCACAGTAAAAGACAATTCCTGAGTACAGCCAGTCCTTCCTTCAAGCTTGTGCTAATCATGTGTTATGCCCATTTCTTCCTACAAGGATATTCTGTTAAAACCCTTCAATTTGCTTCCAAAAGGGACAATTCACAAGATGATTTAGACAATAAAGTACCATCACATTTTTTTTGTGAATCACATGCCTGTTATAAAACAACATGTTTAAAATGGAAGGAGAAAGCAGAAAGAGATCTTTGGGGGGCTAGTCTACAGCTTGCTAAATAAAATACTAACGTATTAGTATGGACAATTTTCAGCACAGTATTTAAATACTGTATAATTATATTACTAGTAAGCAAGAAGGGGCTATTCAAATAGTGAATATGAGTAATAATGACAAATTAGTCAGAAGGAGGAATATCTACTAAAATATATTGTAATATGGTAATTTAGGATTCTACCTAACATATTCTCTGAAATGATATAAAATTCTTTGGACTTTTAAAACTTCCACCATAAACTACTAATCTTGCCCCCATTTTAAAAGTTCAAATTATTTTTTAAACAAATATTGTGTATCCAAAAGGTACTTTCTGTGTTTGCATTTTAAAGTATATTTAAACTGATCTTTGCTTATCAGGATTTGGAAAGATCTTCAGGTTTCTCTCTTAAATGAAAGTTAAAACAAACAAATGGAATGGAACAGAACGTATTTTACAGTCATCACAATAATCACGTCAGGTGCTGTAGCACTTTTACCTGACAAGTCAAAACTGTAAGACATGCTAAGAGGCCGGATTGCTGGGAAAAAGAAAAAGAAAAGAAACAAAAGTGACAAAAGAAAGACAGTTTTGTTGTTAAACAAAGAAAACTGAAGGTTAGCTTTATGAGAGACATTTCACATTCTAAGATACAGGTCAATATGAATCCAAAATGCCCAAGACACTATATCTTTATTTCCAATAAAGGTGCAAATGTAAAATCATTGCAACAGCATCACTAGAGGTTGCAAATACATTAACACCTTGATCCTAAACATACAGTATTTACTTGGAAATCAGGACCATTTTAGACATCGTTCAAATACAGAGCTCAGGAAACTCTTGGGGTGATGAGGAAAGCAGAGTTTAAAAGATCATTTCAGCAAGCACAACCCCCGGAATGTGTATCATCTACTTGCCAGTGTATGGAGGGCAGATACCATACATAATTGGGGAGTCACATGACATAAGAATCTTTTAAATCTACTCCAACTGCATGTACTATTGCCACAAGCATGAAGCAGGCAGATTACATACCTTACACTAATTTCCACCGATTGCAGTGAGCACCACTTGACACATGACAAATTTCCTATATGCCCAAGCAATTGTATATTCTTTCTTGCATACATTGTCACATATGAAATGTTCACATTTCCATTGAGACATGTGCACACATGGCAATAACCCTATACTGTGCACAACCTATTTTCGTCTTTAAAACTGTAGTGATAGAAATTTGTCTTTGAGGTGATTCTGACTGCAGTTAGGATCACATGTAAAGTTAGTTAAAAATATAACAAAAAACAAAGTAAAGCTGAAGAACATCTACGGTAAAAAATACATGCAAAACATAGTGAGTGGGGGGGAATGAATAAAGAACCATATTTCAGTTATCTGAAATATCTGTACAGTTTTGAAAGTACAATCTATGGTTTATAATTATTTTAATAGATAATTACAATCAAACTGAGTAATTGCTTCTTTTTCAAAAGAGAATGGCCACACCTTGCTCATTAAAATCTATCATCTTATTTATATTTAGATATAAAAATGCACACATCATTAAGTCAACTTATAAAGCATAATATGGGTCAAAAGGGCACTGGATAACACCTCTATTCCAAATATATTTTTGGTTAAAAACCCTGATTAGAACAGAACTAATTCTGTTCTACTTAGGCATCTCAAACAGAGATGGATGGTAATGTAAGCTGCTCAAAATAGCTTGGTCAGGATTATACTTCAAAAAGTATAAATTACCAAAAGTATAAAACATTAAAGGTAGCCACTTTGTCCGTTGCAAAAAATAAAAATAAAAATAAAATCCCAAAGTTACAATCTGGTAATACTTTTCTTAGAACAACCAATAAAACAGTCTTGATCAGCAAGCCTTTGAGTACTTCAGAACCCTTAATCAAACTAGAAGTTGAGCAAAGGATGGGGATTTATTTAATGGATTTATACCCCACCTTTCTGCTTCTATGTTAGGACACCCAAGGCGGCTTACAATAAAAAATTAAATAAGCCCATTCTTTGAAGTTATCCAACAGTTATCTATCACTCTTGAGAACAGAATGAAGTCACCTTGGTTGAAAAATAGTTTTAGTAATTATTAGTGCCTTTTTCTAGATGCTTCGCATATTCCCCTTAGGGCCAAACTATGTTATATGTACTGTGTGTTTTGACAACTTTTCTTGTTTCTTTGCTTAAAATAGAATGTGGGCTGAGGAGAAACTATGGTGAGAGGATAGGGCAACTGTGTATCTCGTCTTTTGGTCTGTAAGCCTGAGGGCGGGCAGGACCTGTGACTGGGTGTGTGTGTGTGTGTGTGTGTGTGTGTGTGTGTGTGTGTGTGT
>JAJKFI010000031.1:14547404-14605627 GCA_029204185.1 Lerista edwardsae
TGTGTGTGTGTGTGTGTGTGTGTGTGTGTGTGTGTGTGTGTGTGTGTACGTACTGTTGTGAGCTACCCTGGGAAATAAAATCTGCCTGAAAAGTAGAACAAAAACAAACATATTCCATACTAGGTGCATAATTAGGAGCTACGTTTGGCAAAAGAAAACTTGAAAAAGTGATACATTGAATGAGAGTCAGTAGCATTCGCACATAATATGCCAATGGCACTCCAATTAATAAATAGCCATGCCAAAATGGCAACAGCTGCATCCTTGTGGGGGTGGCATTTGTTCCCTTGCCTGGGGGTAAGTCTCCACAGTGCAAAGAGTCTACTCAATAGTGAAACTGTTGTGTTTCACTACTGATGCTTGAAACTACACAATAGTGAAACGGTGGATCTGAACTGCTGAACCAGCCCCTAGACCCAATCCGGGTCCCAATCCCAATCCCCTGTTCCCTGCTCTCCCGGCTATAGCCTATTTACTGTTCTATTTAAAAAACATTATATGAATCAGGTATGAAAGCAATGAATAAGCAGAGCAAATCTATAATGTCCTTCAATTCTGAGGGAAGCTCTATAAGACATAGAACTGTATTATTTAAGTTTCAACATATTTATTCTTATTCTGCTCCTTTTCCAGACACCTTCCTAGGTTTATTATTGTAACGTGTATTTTAAAATCCCTTATGCAGTTGCTAAGTAGCTATTGTGTTTAAACATCATTTCTGAGACATATAATTTGAGAGAAATGTCTGACAGACCTGAAGGATGATTTTTTTACAATATTTACCTTACACTACAATGACCCTGTAGTCAATAAAACCACGAATGATGATATAATTCAAACAGGAAATATACAAAATCTGAAAAAAACTGACTATCTGAAACTTAAACATGATACTTTAATGTTACTTGTAGATGCAAACACAGAAGTAGACTTCTCCAGTAGACCAAATCAAGATGAAGAATATACTGAAAATGTATTAGAGCTAAACGGGCATATGTTCAAACAAGCACTCAACTGGCTCATTTTTAGATAACATTCTGAGCAAGCAAATATCTAGAGCAGGAGTGTCAAACTCTTTTCGTATGGCAGGTCAAATAGCATTTATAAAGTCTGCTGAGGGCTAAAAGTTATGTCATTTAGCAGGAACTGACATCATTAAGCAGATTACCAAAAATAAGTACTTTTTTCTCATTTAGGGACTCATTAGCTCCAAATTACAGAAGAGAAACTATTCAAATCTTAATCATATTTTTAAGATATGGGAGAGCCCAATGATCACATGGGCTGCCCTTTCAGCAGTACTGCTTCTGCCAAGGCATCACTTTGCAGCTCAGCAACTGATAAGCGCTCTGCAAAATGACACTCCAAAAATGACACTGCAAAATGACAAAATGACATGTGTGCAGAAGCAGCACAGCTGAAAGGACAGCCCATGTGATCATTGGGCTCTCCCAGCGCCTCAGTAGCTTCTCCCTTCCTTCCTCACCCGTCTTGCCCTTTATCTTCTCCCACAGCATTTCTTGCCTTCTGAGGCTTTGTAAGAAGAATATAAGAAGAGCCCTGCTGGATCAGCCGAATGCCTAATCCAGCTTCCTGTATCTCACAGTGGTCCACCAGATGCCTCAGATAGCACATACAACAACAAAATACTACAATGGCAGACCTACTATTCAGCTGGGGGGGGGGGAGTGCCCGTCGCAGGTCTTTCAGCAGCAGCAACTCACTGGGTGGAGGGATGGATGGCCCCAGGATTGGCGGCATCCTGAACCCCCAGGTTGGGTTTGGACACCTGACACGGGCTGCTCCAGTCTCCACAGGCAAAATAGCTGGCAGAGACTTGAGTAGCCCCATGAAGGGGGGGCTGAGGCTTTCCCCAGGGGAAAAGAGGAATATCCCCTTCCCCTGAGGAGACTCCCACAGGATGCAATGGTAGTCAGGGAGCAGGACATTCTGGATTGGGCTGTAAGTCTACAGAACCAGGACTAAAGTATAATTGATAGCTGAAGTCCAAAGACAGTTTAATGAATTTAGAGAAAACAACAATAAATAACATTACATGTGGCTTTGCATAGTAGGAAAAAAAAAACACTGCAAAAGTAGTAGAAAATTACTTCTTTAGTCTCACAATTAGAATTAAGGCATGCGTATTTTTCTAGACTGCCATCAGAAAATTGAGATCATTAGGTTTATGTCATGGAATCTTTTACCCTGATCCAAAGTTCTATGTGCCCTCCAATAAGCAGAGCTCCAACACTAGAAGGCATTCTGATTCACTAGGTGAAAGGAACAGCTCTACTTTTCATTTCTAAAAAAGCAAAACATCTCTGTAGGCACATCTAAACTTTCAAATCTACATGGGTTGGGTCATTTAAGTGCAATCCTGACATATCAAAATTAAGAAGTTTTATTTTGCTTATACTTCGATGAGTAGCAAAAAATTCATTATTTCAGGACAGTCTGAGCTCCTTTAATATAGGAGAATAGGAACACAATTCAACTAAATGGGAAGGTAAAAATGAAAGCATACATTATAAATGAGAAATGACTGTTAGCACAGAGCACTGCAAGGACTAATGTCATCAAACTACTCACCTAGCCTGCTACGTCTGATCTCGTCAGGAGAGACAGGTCTCAGCTTTCTTTCAGATTTGATTTCTTCCAGTATTCTTTCATGGAGGCTACGTGGTCGTGGGGGGGTTGGTTTCAGTTTTCTTGCAGAGGCCTTTAAGTGGAAAATGTAGGCCAAACAAAAAATTCAGACTTTCAGCAAGAGAGCACTCTTACTCAAACAAAAATCAACACAGAAAATGAATGTTTCTTAGATCTGATCGGCATCTTTCAACAGCTAACATTGGCAATTATACTTTTTATATATACATGACTAGAGGTGGCAATGCCATGCCAGCAAGGGGTAAGTTCACCCTTCACTGGCATTACATTCCTTCTGGGAGGGGTGGGAGGGCATTCCTGGGCAAGCGAGGGGTGGACCTTCACCACTGTATCCTGACATCCTGTTGCGCTTTCCGGGCAGCCCCAAGTTGCCCCCACCCAGGGATCGCAGGATGATGTCCCTCCTGGCCACTAGCAACCTCCTGCGGCCCAGGAGGCATTGCCTTTATCCAACCAGTCCCAGCAGTGTAGCCCAGTGCCAAGACTGGATTCAGCTAACTTCCATTTCCAGCACACGAGGCACACCATGGAGTAAAATATAATGCATTTATTAAAACTACAGGTTACAGCATAGAGGCTAAAGAAAGTCTCTTAAAGCATTCAAAGCATGGCATTGCTACATGAAGCTTAATGCAAAATAAAAAAGCTAGCTCCTACATCTTGCTACGTCCTATCTCTCACCCACAGAGCAGTAACAGGTGTCTCTTGAGCAGCAAAGATGGTCTCTCCCTTTCTATTCCAAAACTGTCTCTTTGATCTCTCTTCGCCCGCGCTTCCTCCCTCCTCCCAACATATCTATCAATCAATCAATCAATCACTAGTATTTATATACCACTTTTCAACACAAAGTTCACAAAGCGGTTTACAGGCAAATAACAACATTAAAGTTAAATGGCTCCCTGTCCCAAAAGGGCTCACAATCTAGAAGAATGGAGAACACCACCAGCAACAGCCACGAGAAAGACACTGTGCTGGGGTGAAGAGGGACAATTGCTCTCCCCCTGCTAAATATAAGAGGACACCACTTGAAAAAGTGCCTCTTGCCCAGTTGAGAGGCATGAGACTCAAAGCACTCAGTAGTGATATGGTTTGGCCTTGGCCAGCCATGCCCAAACTCTGGAATGCTGTTTAGCTCCCCGCAACCGTGGAGGCTCTAGACAATACATCCAACTCTTGTTGCTCTGTTCCCAGGAAGGGGGGATGGGAAGACAGGCACGGGTCTCAAAATGGAGCTGAGCCAGGCTCCATTTGTTCCCTGGTCCCCTGTTGTTCATGACACCTCCGTGTTAGGCGTGTGGCCCAACGTGAAGGTCCTCGCCTCTGTGCTGGCAAAATAGCTGACATTGCCCGCTCTGCGTCCTTACTCAAGGGAAGGGGACAAATGTCCCCTTCCTCTGAGGAGCCTCCAACCACTGCTTGGCTGCTCCACAATGCAGCGGTAGCTGTCTAGCTACTGCTGCACCCTTTGTGGAGACAAGGTCTCCTTCCCATTTTACGAAGTGTGTAGACCTTCCCTAGGTCAGAGCGTGAGCTCTGGAGACAGAGAAGGGGATGAATTTGCCTTGCATGCCCAGGATGGCCTTCCAGGAGGTTGGATTGAATTTTGGATTTCTCCCCCCAGCAAAACAAAAGCCAGAAGGACCCCCTTTGAGTATGCTTCTGCAGGCTTTAGGGGAAGTGCTCTTCAGAACCCTTGGAGAACCAAGCACAGCTGGCATTAAGAGCCCTTAGGATCCGGCTGTTAGATGAATAAAAGGAAAGCAAAAATATTTTTTTTTTAAAAGAATTATTGGAATCTTTATTAACCCTTGTCAAAATGCATCTTAAGGATAGCAAGAATACAGCTATATGAAAAACAATTTCTGTTTCTCTAAATTCTAGATCATTCCGCAGGTAAGAAGGGGAGAAACTTCATTTTAAAATGCTCACACAAGCAAAATGTATTCAAAGGTGTACAATACCGGATTTAAGGGAGGTCGAGATCGAATAAAATCCAAAATTATTTCATGGGCACTCTTTTTTAATCGTGGTGGGATATCCCCATTAACCTGAAAAAGAAATAAAACTTGTATGTTCTATCTTTACATCTGGCAGTCTAAAAATCCAAACAGGACTACACATCTTTAAATCCTTAAATGATCATGATTGCTAAAATTATCTTAAATGAATTAAGGAATGCTAACAATTAAAACATTTCATTGGAGCATAAGATGCCTTGCTGGATCGGATCAAAGGGTCCAGCCCTTCCTCTATCCCAACAGTTACTGAAAACATGCAGGGCACAACGGGAACAACGTCCTACCCCAGAATTTAGAAATCAGGAAGGTACTGCATTGGATCACAGAGGTCTCTTTTAAATCTGATTCTCAAAGTGTAGGAGAGCTCAAAATTAAACTGTACATTATAGGTAAAGAAGGGCAAGAACATGCATCCTATACTTTTCAAAGTATAGCTAGCAGCTGTCACCAATGAAGAAAAGGGGGAGGGCTGCTTAGCTCCTGGTAGACATAAGCTTACTAGAAGGACCATATGACCAGATATTTTACATGTAAGGCAATCTAATACCTCATAAGATACAATACCTGCAATGCAGACATTCTGACTTGCTTGCTTACTTTACTTTCTATCTATCTGTTCAAAAACTCATAGATCCACACAATGAATTCTACACACACAAGAAGATTATGAACTAGTGTTTTCAAAACAACAGACTCCCCTTGTCCTATCAAAAATCCCAAAGAGCACAAATCACAAGCTTCTAGAGCTACCTGAGCAACCATAAACTTGACTTTTACTGAAATACACCATGAAGCATGGCCTATTCCTTTTATCTGGTATTTTTGCAGCTTACCATAACCTTCCTTAAAGTATATCGTTTGGACCGAATATCATCCATTAGCATCTCATACGGAGTGAGCTGATATTCTGTAGGAAGAGGGTTGTACTGACGTTCCTGAACTTTCTTCAGTTTCACACCAGTTCGCAAGTCTCGCATAACCTGCACCCAAAACTGGGCCTAAAAAACATTTTTTTAAGTTAATAATGAAGGTTCAACAACCTAAATAAATAGTCTTCCAATCACACTCGGTTCAAGCTTGTTTTACAAGAAGTACGCTTCAAGTACAAAACTTTGTTGGAACTTTATGAACTTTTACAGATGGGTCTATGATACAATTGGGCCCGTGATAGCTGTGATTTCAGGATCCCCATGTTCCAAACCTGGGGTGGGTGGGAAGGGACTACCTGGGCCCTCTGAAGGTGCCTGGAGCTGCACTCTGGTCATCTTTGGAGGGTTTTCTGAGGCCTGCAGAGGCTGCACACAACTACCTGCAGCCTCTGCAGTCTCACACAGGGCTGTTTGGGGGCCAAAAAACATGAGTCAATTCTGAGGCCCAGGAAGCTTCTAAGGACTTATAAGGCATAAAAATGTGTGCTTTTGGGCCAAAACATGCATTCTGAGGCCTGCTGAGGCTGTGGGCAGTTGCATGCAGCTGCTGCGGGTCTCAGAAAACCCTCTGAGTTTTCTGAGTGGGGTGGCCCCAAATGTAAGGGAAAAATCAACACAACCTCCGTGCACACAAGGAAGCACTTTAAGGAGAATGCACAGTGTTTTGTTGGTATTCCAACCAGACTTAGGATATTACATAAAATGCAATGGTAGGTAATGTTCACATTTTGAAATCTGTTAATTTTATGCTAAAGAATTCAAAATAAATATGACTTTTTCCAGGAAAATGGCATACATTTTAATGTAAAAACTGCACGTATACATAAACACTAAATTTGTCATCCCAAAAAATAAAAATGCAAATATTTTTGTTATAACAAAGAATATATAAATATGCCACTTTTCAACAACAAAAAAATTCACAAAGTGGTTTACAGAGAAAATAAAATAATGGCACTTATTCAAAGGCATTCTTACCCAATCAGCATTTTTTAACTCATCAAGATCAGTGCTGGATTCATCACTCCCTCCTCTGTCCATTTCCTGCATTTTCTTCAAATTCTGCCAATTAAAAGCACCAGATTGCTAAATCTGAAGTCCTTGCATGCAACAGAAGTCCCATCCCTTGCATTAGGTTAGTTCCTGTGGTTATTGTGCTTACTCAACTATTGCCACTAACACTGGTTCAGGTCCATCAATTATTGAGTGAATTATACCACCGATTAGCCTGGAAGCTTTAAAACTCTGTATCTTCTATATTCCAATAAAGGCATTTAAATAAATTAACATCAATTTATTCTATTATGATACAATTTAAAATGTACCCTTAAAATCATAGTTAATAATAATACCCATTAATTAAATCTCTGGCATTCACATTAGGAGACTAAGGGCCCAAGCCTATCCAATTTTCCAGCATCAATGCAGTCGCAATGCCACCTCGAGTCAAGGGAACAAGCATTCCCTTACTTTGAGGATGCCTCCATAACTGCCACTTCACCACAGGGTGCAGCATATATTCCATTGGCTGGCTGCATGCCTAAGGTCTCAATCCCATTCAACTTTCCAGTGCCAATGGAACTACAATGCAGCCTGGAGGCAAGGGAACAAATATTATCTTACCTTGAGGAGGCCTCTGTAATGACCTTCCCACCACAGGATGCAGAACACAGCCCAGCAGTATGGCTACATCAATGCTGGAAAGTTGGATAGGACAGGGCCCGAAAAGTGATTCATAGCATTCATAAACAATTAAATGTTTCAATTTATAAAATATGTCAGTCTCTTTTGAAAGGCTGTGGTTTCTCTTTAAGATCTACAAACTCTTTTCCAGTCACGGGCACAAAAGGAAATTCACCTCAATACAAACACAAATAAAATGCTAAAGGATAAAATACAAAACAACGCTGCAACGTAATGCCTTTAATTGTCAAATGCCCATTTAGATGAAGATATTTTCACCTGTCTTGTAAAATCAGGAATAGGCTGACCTCTTTAGTAAGGAAGTTCCAAGACAGAAAATCATTAAACCAGTATAACATGTTTGGGTGCATTCATTAGTGGAATTACTAAACAGGAAAAAAAAATCACAGCATAGCCTATTTCAACTTCTAGTGAATCTTACAAAGGCTTTTCTCTCCTAGAAATGCAACAACATTTAAGAGTCTGTCCTGGTTCAGCAAACTGGGTCAGCCATACAATAATTATTCAAATAATTCTTGCAGTTCAGCTTTATGCAAACTGGGAGCGGGGGCAGTCAACCTTTAAGCTGACCAAAGTGCTTCCTTCAAGTAGCACCAATCTGGCACCCATCCATACCTCATGCCCACTGCCTGTCCTGCCGCCTACACCATCAATTCTTGCTTACTCACTCTAATAATGAGCAAGAGGGGGGTGGAGGCATTCTTATCCATCAGAGTCACTTCTTCAAAATGGCCCGGGGATGAGCATGCTGGGAATGATTGTTCCTGATGTTAATTTAGAAGAAGTGCTGCTGAAGCAAAATAAAGATGGTGTGTTCAGCCTGGTACATGTGAATGCTGGCATTGCACTGGCTTGGGGAGGCTGGCCTCTTACGTATTTTGGCAGGCGATGGGATTTGGCACTGACTGGACCAACTTGAGCTGCCCAAGCCTGAGAGGAGGCCTTAGTGATGACATGACACTTGTTTCTGAATAAGTATGTATAATTGCACAGGTTATGAGATCACTTTAGAAAATACATATGAATGTTTTTGTTTAGTTTTCTACTATTTAATCAGTTGGCCAGGTTTAATTGCTCTATTGCTTAAATGGTCCTTAGAGGAAAATTTGCTAAGTTGTGCAGCTGGCAGATAGAAAATTATATAAGATCCTGGCTGGCACAACAACAAAAAACTGACCCCAAAACAAAAACTCATTTAAATGTAAAAATAAATTACTATTGAGAATACAAACAATACAATATCTATATTCTTATTCACTGTTTCTTCACTGCTTTAGAAAGGAACACCAATTAAAAACCTTGGGAGGAAAAGAGAAGAATATGAAGCCTGCAAGAGGAACTTATGGTCCAATCCTATTTGGGCCGTATACTACTAAAGAACTCATTTTAAGGCCAATAAATGGTTATTGCAAAAAGTGGAAAGCTATTCAGTGTGGGCTGGATACTGCCACAAGTAGCTGGGTCTGCATGCAAGCAGATTGGGGACACCTACTGGCACTGATAAGTTAGGATGGGAGGGAGAAGGCAGAACAGGGCAAAGAGGAACAGGGTGGAGAGGAGGGCAGATGGGGGCCAAGATGGGGGCAGTATTGCATGCTGATATCCTATTACTCTCCCGGGCCTCAATCCCTCAGTCTGGGTCCAAGAAAACTTGTGCCAGCAATATAGCTGGAACAGTGTATAGGATTGCTGACTTACAGCGCAATTCTGTAGTATGCTTGGGCTGACACAAGTTTCTTGCGCCAGCTCTGGAGTGTCACAAACACGCCATTAAGTGTGCTTGCGCCTCCTTTTGAGTTGGAGGTTTCAAAAGCAGGAAGTGAGCTCCAACTGTACCATGGAGTTATTTTAAGCATCAAGGAGGCCCACAGAGATGGGCCACCCCCTCACTTTGGGACACCCCCTCAACCCCCTAGGTAAGGGCACAACACTGTGATGGCTGCAGCGCTGCCGCCCCTCCCCCACCAGCACTTACCAGGTCTTCAAAGTAAGATATTCATGTGTCTTGCAAGTTATTTACCTCTTTTGCACTTTTAATCCTGGCCAAGAATGTGTATAATTCCATTGTTTCAGCAAACAGTGCTCGACATACTGCTTGATAGTGGTTCGATGCATCTGATCGAGTTGGTAGATGAGCAGCACAAATCTAGGAAAGACAACAGAAACTGATTTAACAAATAAGTGTTCTATATAGAGAGTTTTACAATCGCATGTGTAAAATATACCAGAGCTACAGTAGTTCTAATATGCATAACTATTGACATCACAATACATGTTTACCATAAATTGATACAAGCTTCATTATTCTGCCCCTCAGCAGACATGAAATACTACTAGAATGTGTCAAATGTGCCATTCTTGAATTGCGTACAGCCATCTAGGAATGCCAAAAGCTGAAATGCTACTATCCATTCTATTGCCTTGCTCAAGGACCAAAAAATAAGACACAAGCTGAAAGTTAGAATGGCTGGTTCCAATTAAACTAATCTTTATCTGTTGGATTTTGACTAAATGAGTCACAACCTAACTAACGGTGGGTTGAATACTAAGCCCATTGCACTTCAATATCTGGCAAGAAAGTCTTACCGAAACATAGGGAAGCAGCTGAAAGCTGGGATGAGATGAAAACAAGGGCAAAGAAAAAAAAACATTAAAATGAGGCATACGTTTATGACTGGGTGTGGAAGAGGCCTTTGATCGAAGATGAAGATGACTGTTTTGAACTGCAGTCTTATATACATTTAAGTCCCATTGAACTCAACAGAGCTTACTTCTGAATAGATATACATAGGATTGCACTGCCTGTGCCTTTTGGGCCACAAACACAAAATGCTATTAACTAACATAATGTGTCATTGACAATCATTCAAACTACAACCGCACAGGTATTTGAATGAATAATATTGTTATTCATTAGTTGTACCTTTGGCAGATGAAACAAAGAAATGACTGATTAAATGGTCTTCTTGTAAACTGACACTCAAAAGTATAGCCCTTTAATTCTACTACTTTAAACAAAAAGAACAGGCTTGCAGCTGAAGGGGAAATGACCAGGTTTATAAAACAATTGGCCACAGCAAGTATATAGATCCAGAGTATGCAATCTTGGAGATAAAATGTATAATATTAAATAGATGGACAGCACAATCTAAATTATACCCCCTCCATCACAGCAGTACCTGAGCCAGTCAAAAGTGTTGCGGAGATGCAGTAAAGCACCACATGAGTAAGCAGCGCTGGCAGAGAAGCCTGCGGTGCCCCACCGGCACACTACCCAGACCACTGACTGTTAAATACACCGCTGAGTGGCGCAGGGGCTTGGGAAGGAGGTGGTCTGGAAGTGAGGAGAGGGCATTTCTGGGCAGAGGTGGATTGGGCCCAGGAGAGGGACGGGTCTCTGCTGGGTCCAAACCATCTCCTGCGCCAGCCAGCATTACACAGGGCTGCTCAAACTTCTGTCAGTTAAGGCTCCGGCCTTTCCACCAGTGAGTCTGCTGTAAATGCTTCCGAAAAGTGCTTTATGGTGCTTGTGCGACAGCATGAAGGCCAGGCATGCTAGCAAAACACATGTGCCACCGGTGCACCACCTAGGATCAGGCTATAACCGACCCATACATAGTTCAAGAAAAGCCATTATAGGAACAAAATAAGTAGTGCATACATGTCAAAATAAATTTGGAGAACAATTTTCTAACTAAATACAGGGAAATCCTCACTGAACTGGTTGTCTAGATGTAAAGGCACTACATGTCAGCCTCACCTTTAGGTTACCAAAACTTGTCAACATTGTTAATTGTCTTCAAGGATTTGGAGAAATTAAATGAATTAGAGATGGCATCAGGGGTTTGCCAGGTTGGGACTATAGTCCTGATGGTAGTGGCAACGCCCAATGTAGCATCAGAGAGTGGGTAGGGGGTACCACAAGGAGTTCAGTGCAAGGCTAACAACCTCATGTCAAAACTAACCTATTTGAAGAACAACTTCCTGCATTTGTTCCAGGTCTATGGGAATGACACTGGCTGAGAGACATCTTTTGCCTCTTAGTTTTAATCTGTGTTGGAAACCTTTGGCTTGTGCTATCAGACAAGACAGTAATGGAATTTATACAGGGTGGTTATCACTTATCTGGACTGCTTGGGATGGAAAGGTGACTAGATTTCGGATTTAAATCCAGAAATAATTGCATAAATAGAATTAGAAATTCTTTCTCTTGTTCTTTTCACTATTAGCCATTCGGGTGTCTGCTGGCCTCTTCGATATTTTTCAACAATGGCACACACCACAAGCAGAGAATAGAACTTACAGCCTGTATGTGGAAATGAGCACACACCTTCTAGTGTTCACTATAGAAAGTTTAAAAAAAAAGTCTAGGACAAAAATGACCGGATTTTGGATGTCTGGATAAGGAATCATCTACCTGTATATCAATTAATTTAAAATTAGTTTTATGCAGTTTATATTTTATTTATTTCTGAACCTCCATAATTATTTCAGAATTGCTGAAAGTGATGTCATTGGAGATTTATCTTAATATTTGATTAATTGGACTAAATCTGAATTGGTGCCACTCAGCAAGGCAGATGGCATGATGCCATATTGCACAGAGTGTATTTAATGCTTGGCAATTTCAATGGTACCCAGATGTCATTAAGTATTTAGGCATATTGATTCCTGGAGATATAACACAGATGATTGCATTAAACATTAATAGACTGACACACGAAATATGGTTGGATTTAGACAGATGAGATCCTTTAAATTTGTCCCTTTGGGACAAGGTTAATACACTAAAAATGAATATTGTTCATATATGTTCAACATGTAATTCCGTTATAGCTACACACTACCTAGGTAAATCCATAAATTTTATATATTGTTTAGGAAATTTCTGTGGGCTTCTTTCCCACTTAAAGTAGTCCCATGTGCAGAGCACCAAGGCATTACTTGTGGGGTGACATCACATTGCAACATTTGCTAGGCAGACTTTGTTATACGGGGTGATTTGCCATTGCCATTGCCTTTACTTTACCCCCAGCAAGCTGGGAACTCATTTTACCGACCACAGAAGGATAGAAAGCTGAGTCAATGTTCAACCAGCCACCTGAAAACCACTGGATAGAATTCAAGTCATGGGAAGAGCTTTTGACTGCAGTATAGCAGCAGAGCACTCTGCACCACACAAAGCTCTTCCTTACCCACCAACGATGTCCATAAAGAGGATGCATCTTCCAATTGCTGTTGTTTTTTTCTTTATTGTTATTCACAATTTTTTCCTTCTCCTTATTATTTTTTGGTCAGCCCAATCCTAACCCTGTGCTAGAAACTCTAGTGGGTCTGCCCAGTGGTGGGATTCAAATAAATTAACAACTGGTTCTATGACGTCATAGCCGGGGCCAAAAAAACACCAAAGCCAGCCGAGGTAAGCGAGTGGAAGGGGCCCGGCCATTTAACAACCGGTTCTATAGAACCTGGGCAAACCCCCTGAATCCCACCACTGGGTCTGCCCCATATCTAGCACTGGGTTGGGGCTGCATGCGGTATAACTCGGAGTAAGGGAAATTAATTCCTCTTATCCTGAGTAATGCCCCAGCAGTTCCAATAGAGCTACTTGGAGCTACGCCAATAGAGTTAATGGCTGGCACGAGAGGGGTTGTCCCCTTCCTCTGGGGTAAAGATGCAGTACAGGCAATAGGTCTCCTCATTTCTTTGCCAGCTATTTAGCTAGCACAGAGGTGAGAGGCTCCATTTAGGGACATATGGCCATATATGCAGGTTGGGATCTAATGGTGGGAGTCACTGCTGGTTCCACCCCCCGCTCTTTCCCCCTACCCAGGAAAGCCCTCCCGCCCCGCTCGAAAAGGACACAATGCTGGCAAATGATGCACTCACCACTTGCCTGCTAGTGTTGCTGTCTCCAGGCAGCGTGGGGTGGCATTAGCCCAGCGCCAGTGGTAAAAGCTTACCACCGTCACTGGAGGTGCCTTATGGCATCTTTTGTGACACAAGCTCGGGCGGTACACTCGCACCATCCATGCTGAGGGGCTCAGGATTGTGCCCTTGCTTAGTTTGAAAAACAGCTGTTAAGTAGGGTGGCAACTGTGGGGAGGTACTGGCTTTTTGAAAAACTGCTGTAGCCTTGATGAAACCTATCCCAAGGGAGAAAATATTTCCACAGTAACTATGGTTTAGTACAAGGATTGTTTGTTCTACTTTCAAGAAATATATGAAAGTGCACATTTAAAAGTAAAGGAGGAAAAACATTATGTGTCATAACTGATCTGCAAAATCATGAAGCATGCAAGTGGAAATGCTGCGTAACTGAATTTCTAGGTAAAGATTTTATTTTCTGAGCAGTTTTTGCGCTGCCTAGTAATTGGGTTGCAGCATTCAGTTTTTGCTTAGACCACTAAGAAGATTAGAGCATTTACATCTACATTCAGGAGGTCACAGGGAAAAAGAAACATTATGTAAACAGGAGAATCTTGCCAGCTCCTCTTTGTGGGTTCATTCTCATTTGAGGAGGAGCCAAGCTCACTGAACCAGCCTGGTGTTAACAGAAATCACAACTATTAGGAAAGATCAAACAAAATTTCTGGCATCATGTGAATATACTTCATCAAGAGTAAAGCCAAATTACAAAATATTCACAACTGACTGATCGGTCAGAGCTTACTTGGCTTCCACATAAGTGATCTGCAAATAAAGACTTGAAATCTGCACCACAACAGCTCAGTTTGACTGGGATAAGAGTTCAAAAGATACAAACATGTTCCACTTCTCATCATAGTCTGAAAAGAGGATGTATCACTGCTCTCTATTCTCTTGGGAGTAAGCAAAAATTCTTTCCCATGGGACCGAAAAAACCTGACTATTGATGCAAGCAATCCAATGTATCCAAGCAGCAACAACATTGCCTGAATGCTTCTCAAATATTTGCAACAGTAGGAGGAATCTCAAACACATTTCACCAAATCGCAACCAAAGAAGCTTCATGTGAGCTCCTAACTTCAATCCTAGTGAATGGAAACCTGCCATACACATCGCTCCATCACTTTGCAAAAGTCACATGTTTTTAGCCACACTGGCATTTGTGATGGGAAAAGCCGACACTGCAATTTCCTCTAAACCTGTGTTTCTCAGTGGGTTGCAGCTGATTTTAGGTGGGTTGTGAAAAGTTTTAAAAACATTTTTTTAAAAAAAACTTTGCAAATCCTCTTGGCATCTAAATCAAAGCCCCAAATTAAAATGTCACATTTTCCTCTTTTCTCTTGTCATGTTGTAGATAACATGTGAACTCAGTTTCAGCATTTTGTCTGAAACTGGAAGACCTTACATGCACATCTTACTCTCCATTTCAGCCTTCTGGGTACCCTAGAATGACTGTAAAGGTTTGGGGGGAATAGCCCTTGAACTCTTATTTCCAGGGAGGATCTAGCAAATGTGTACACACACACACACACACACACACACACAATGTAAGGTCTCTAGCAGCCTTAGGGCCCCTATTATTATTATTATCATTATTATTATTATTATTATTATTACTATTACTATTACTACTACTACTACTACCTGTTCCTTGCTAGATCTCTTTTTTGTGTGTCTAGTGGGCTAAGATAGTTAATACACTAAAAATGAATATTGTTCATATATGTTCAACATGTAATTCCCTTATAGCTACACACTACCTAGGTAAATCCATAAATTTTATATATTGTTTAGGAAATTTCTGTGGGGTTCTTCCCCACTTAAAGTAGTTCCATGTGCAAAGCACCAAGGCATTACTTGTGGGGTGACATCACATTGCAACATTTGCTAAAATGTGCCTGGTGCCAATGGGTCCTGGTGCCAAAAGGTTTGGGAAGCACAGCTCTAAACTGCTTCTCTGTCCACTGTACACAGCTAAGCTTTTCATATGTCTCTTCCACAGAGCACCTAGGTGCCCAGATATTGGAAGCACTATTGGTACAGACTTAGGGCCAAAGTATATGAATCAGTGTATGACTGCAACAGATTTCATTGTGGGGTTGTTTTTATTTTTTTTGGCCACAAACAGCCAGGATAGAGTGGGTCCTGAATCTGAGATTTGCCTTCCCCCCCCCCAAAATGTTGCTCAGGAATTTGCTCAGAGCAATTTGCCCTGAAGAGGAAAACAAAGAGGTTTCTCAGGAACCTGTGGCATACATCTAATCTAGACTTTGTGAACACTGTCTGCTTTCTCTACTGTCCACTTCCTGTTAGTGCTCTCACTATTCCATCCTCTAGCATTTTTGAGAAGCTATGAGTCTAGGTTCTCACTGTCTGCTTCTTTTTCCAAAGGATTCCTTTTACAAAGGATTTGCAAAAGGAGGGAGGTGAGTCATGAGCAAAACATGGAGGAATTTGAGTAGGGTTTGGTACTCTCTGCAATTTCAGATATCTGTGGTAGTAGCCGGAATACAAACCCTGCGAATATGGGGACGACGACAGATGCCTGAATATTTAAGTAAAATGTAAGGATAAAAGGGTACTTCAGCTCACCTGCCCCACCAATTTCATTACAAAATTATACAATTGTTTAAGCTACACTCCTAAACACATTTACCATGAACACAGTATGACTTATTTCTAAGTAAACATGCATAGGATTGCACTTATCTCTTCAAGGTAACTAAGACCTATCCTTGGATAGCTTTTACTATAATGCCATATAAAAATGAAAATACCCAAGTAAGATTAAAATGTAAGACAGACAGATATCTCAACAGAGAACAAATTGCAACTATATAATATAGTTTCGTAATACAACATTGATCTAATTTATATATCTATATTTAAGACATTAAAATGCTGCTCTGTACATAGAACAACATGCTTTGTTCTTAGCTTGATTTTTCTCTTTAAGTCAGGACAGATTTCCAATTGCATAACCAGATGCAAGTCAGGGGTTTTTGTTTTTTTGCTTTTAGGAGACATTAGAACAACAGAAATCTATTTCTGTATGCATGACATAACATCTTACCAGCGAAACCCTTTGTTCAGAAGGTTTCATTTATTCACTCCAATTCTATTAATTGGGTCCAGAAGAAAATGCCCAAGTTTTGTAAAACAACAACAACAACAACAACAACAACCACACACTGTTATTTTATCAATGAAACTATAACAGCTGACTAATACAAGACATTAACTGAATATTCTCTCAGAAAATGATGTGAACTTTCCAAACTTTCATTCAAGAACAGCCTAAACAAGCTTTGTAGTGAACGGTTTTAAACAATGGCCCAGGGCCGAATCCTATGCTGGGGCAGAGCCGACAGCTATGTCAGCAGCCGCTGCATTGCCCCAGCAACCACCATCACAAAAGTGCCATAAGGTGCTCCTGTGCTGGCGGTGAAACTGCAATACTGGTGCCGAGGCCAACACCAATTGACGCTGGACCTCAGTGACTGGAGGACTCACCATGGGAGCACCAGGTGGTACGTATTACTGCCGGGAAGTGGTAAGGTTTGTCAAGATGAGGGGAGGGAAAG
Organism: Lerista edwardsae; assembly: GCA_029204185.1. Classification (NCBI taxonomy): domain Eukaryota; kingdom Metazoa; phylum Chordata; class Lepidosauria; order Squamata; family Scincidae; genus Lerista; species Lerista edwardsae. Next base: position 14,564,238 of record JAJKFI010000031.1, read on the forward strand.
GAGGGGGCAAGAACTGGGTGAGGGGAGGGTGGGCTAGAGGGAGGACCAGTTGGAGACAGTGGCAGACTCAGCCACTGAATTCTATCCCTCCCTTAGTTGGAAAGGCTGACATGGACCTCCTTAGTTCAGCACCTTCTAAATAGCGAGCACAGGTCCAAGGAGATCCACTGGGGCTTTACTGGGGCTAAGAGAGCTCCCTTGCCCAAGGAGATTCTGTCAGCTGCTCTGGCCCCATAGGATTCAGCAGTGGCTATTTTGGCACTCCTGCTCCTCCAGGCAGCGGGGCAAGTTAAGATTGGGCTGCCCCAGCCCAATCTTATGGATGTCTACTAGCAGCAACTCCCATTGTGTTCAATGGAGCTTACTCCCAGGTAAGTGTGCATAGGAGTGCAGCTGAAGTCAAAGTAGGCCCTTGGCAGAGGCATACTACAGTGGGATCAAACAACATGACATTCTATTCTTCTTTTAGATGCATCTCTGTTTGGTGCATTTCTTAGGGTTAATGCATTCCTTGTGTGGGAGAAGGGATTAACCACCTAGGAGGCGGCAGATGGTGTTCAGACCCTCTTAAGAGGATCCATGGAAGCCAGCATTAATTCAAAGATATAGCTGCATACGAACTGCACTAGCTGTACATGCCTAAGAGATTACCTGGACAGTAACAACATTAAGTGGTAATGACTGAGACGATTATCTCTATCCAAAGATTAAAGTGGTCCCATCACACTGAAGACTACTCTTGACCAGATGCACGAAAATCAGTCAGATGTACAATTTATAAACGATAAGCAGGATCACAGACTTTAACTCCATGACAGCTGCCTAACTAACACAAGGAAGTACTGTCCTTTTACACTGGTACAAAATCAGGCTGGATAGAGGGTCATAATTTCTAAATCTGTGCTTAAGACGTTTTATATTATCGCATCCCAAGTTATCTTTCTGCTTGCATAAGGCAGTTTGCGTGCATGGACATGATCATGCAAAGTTGTTGTTCACTAAAATCTACATGGAATCCTGACTAGACTTTGTGTGAATGCACCTCATTGTGTGTATGCATCATCTAAGAAGATATGCACATATTGAAAATGGTTAGAACAGATATCTTTGCTTGGTATTGAAGCAAGACTGCTCATGAGTTGGATGCTAAATATCAACTCTAAAGCTTGGTACTAAAGTGTTGAACTTTCCATAATGACATATTGAGAGCTTGAATGTCTTTGAGGATGGACTCTTTTCAAGTGGCACTGGTCTAGGAGGCTTAAATACTGTTGATTAATTATGTCTGGGCCAAGGATTCAAGTCTTCCTCATGAGTATGAATGCTGCCATCTCTCCTTAATGAGATGGCACCCATTAAGTCAGTTTTAACAACAAAGACTGATGCCCAGGCCTTGACTGTCCATGTTTTAACTTCCTGAATAAAAAATTAGGAATTCCTTACCTGGGAATCTCCTATTCTGGGGTGAGGAAAGGGGGGGCATTCTGACCAATGGGAATGCCCCTCTCTCTAGAAGGCAGGGTCGGATCACCGGATCTGTAACCTCCGCAGTGAGAGGGCTTCCTAGTCCCCAGTCCGGACTGAAGAGCAAAGGAAACAACTCCCACTTGATAACACTCCAAGCCGTTGCCGGAACATGGCAGCTGTCACCTGACGCCGTACTTCGAGCTGAATTGAGCTGAAAAACTCAGAACACATGCAACGTGCACACCAAACATACAACACGCCCAACGGGGCAACAAATAGACAGAGCAGGAAAACACAGGGTATACCTCCCCTCGAACCACTCTGCTCTGTTTCCCATTAGCCAGCCGCCGAGCCTGAACAAGTGGCGGGACGAATGCCCCCCCTTTCCTCACCCCAGAATAGGAGATTCCCAGGTAAGGAATTCCTAATTTTCTCTGGGATGAGGAAAGGGGGGGCATTCTGACCAATGGGACATACCAAAGCAGTTCCCCCAAGGGGTGGGTCAGGCGAGGCCGACGCCTAATCTCCAACCACCTTCTGCAAAACCTTTCTTCCGAAGCTAGCCTCAGCTGAGGCCATAACATCTATCTTATAATGCTTCGTAAAAGTATGTACAGATGACCAGGTGGCCGCTCTGCAAATATCTCCCAACGAGCCTACCCCCTCAAATGCCGCTGATGTGGCTGCCCCCCGAACAGAGTGCGCCATGATACCCTGTGGAGGTACCTTACCCATTGCCTCATAAGCCCCTGCAATAGCTAATCTAAGCCAACGGGATAAAGCTGACACTGGGGCTCTTTTACCCTTATTAGACCCTCTAAAAGACACAAATAGAGCATCCGTTTTCCTGAATGACTCCGTACGGTCAATATAAAACCGCAGGGCCCTTCGCACATCAAGGGTGTGCCATAGTTTTTCCTTTGGATGAACTGGGTTCGTGCAAAAGGTGGGAAGCACCAACTCCTGTGCTCTATGGAAAACCGAATTCACTTTGGGTACGAATGAGGGATCAGGCCGCAGCACTACCTTGTCTTGATGGAATACGCACAAGTTAGCATTAATTGAAAGTGCACCTAATTCTGAGACTCTTCTGGCCGACGTTACTGCGACCAAGAAGATAGTTTTATATGACAACTCCGTTAAATTTACTGTAGCCAAAGGCTCAAATGGCTTACCTGTCAACCCCTGGAGTACCAGATTTAGTTTCCAGGTTGGGCATCTATGAACCGTTGGTGGTCTGATCAAAGATACCCCCCTCAGGAACCTACGGATATGTGGATGGGAAGAAATTTTGCTATCCTGCCCTGCTCCCAGAATGCTGCCCAAGGTAGCCACCTGCCTTTTGAGAGTGTTGCTACTAAGGCCCTTCTGCAGTCCTTCCTGCAAAAACTTCAGAATGTTCTTTGTTCCTGGTTTTAGCTCATTAACTTTGTTAGTTCGACACCAGAATGAGAATCTTTTCCACGTTCTGTTGTAAATAGCATTCGTTGAAACCTTCCGAGAAGCCATCATGGTCTCTAGGACGTCCTCAGGGTATCCGCATCTTCTGAGCGCCTGCCGCTCAACCTCCAAACCACTAAGTGGAACATTGCTGGTCTTGGGTGCAGCAATGGGCCCTGTCTCAGTAGATCGGGATGTTGTGGCAACTGCCAGCTGTCCGCCACAGACAACCTGAGACGTTCCGGGAACCATGGCCTGCGAGGCCAACGTGGTGCCACAAGAATCACTTCTGCCTGCTGTTGTTTTATTCTTAGAAGGACTTTCTGAATGATGGCCACAGGCGGAAAGGCATAAAGCAGACCTTTTGGCCAGGGGGTCGACAGCGCGTCCACTCCCTCCGCCTCTGGGTCTGGAGACCTTGAGAAAAACCTCTTTACTTGACGGTTGTTTCTTGACGCAAATAGATCCAGCTTTGGCTCTCCGAACCTGCGCCGTATCTGGGCAAACACCTCTGGACTCAGCTGCCATTCTGATTCCTGAATCACCTGTCTGCTGAGCCAGTCCGCTGACTCGTTGTGAATGCCCCGCACATGCTCCGCACGAATCGACGCTAGGTGCTTCTCTGCCCAGTCCATCAATCGACTTGCTTCCTGACGAAGCGTCCGAGATCTCGTCCCGCCCTGGCGGTTGATATAAGCCTTGGCGGTTGTATTGTCCGTTCGAATGAGAACATGACTCTTCCGAACCTTGTCCTTGAAGCTGAGCAAAGCTAGTCGGATAGCTTTCAACTCCAGAAAGTTGATGCTGTTTTGAGCGTCCTGAGCTGACCACTTTCCCTGAGCTACTGCTCCTAGCATGTGGGCTCCCCAGCCCCCCAGGCTGGCATCTGTGGTAACCACTATTCTTTGTGGATTCAATAAGCTCACGCCCTTGGAGAGATGATCTTCCTGTAGCCACCAGCGCATGCTGAGAGAGAGTTCCTCCGGCACGGGAACTACCATGCTCTCCCTCCTCTCTATTTTCGCCTGGAAGGGAACCAGGAAGGCCTGTAGTGGTCTCATGCGTGCCCGTGCCCAGTCCACCACATCTTGGCATGAGACCATCATGCCCTGCAAGGACGCCAGAGTCATCAAGGTTATACACTTCGACCGACTGACCTGGAGTGCCATCTTCCTCAGGGATGACTGCCTGTCCAAGGATAGTGACACTTGGAAACCTTTCGTGTCCAACTGAAGACCTAAGTGCTCTAGACGTTGGCACGGCTCCAGAAGACTCTTGCTGAGGTTTATAACAAAACCCAGACTTTGTAGGCAGGAGATAGTCGACTGAACATCCTGTCTCACCTTCCACTCCGATGTCGCTTTCACGAGCAGATCGTCTAGATACGGATAAATGAATATCCCTTGCTGGCGAAGATAAGCCACTGGAGCTATAATCAGCTTTGTAAAAACTCTGGGCGCTGCCGTAAGCCCAAACGGCATTGCTCGATATTGAAAATGGCGCCCCCCGTAGGAGAATCTCAGGAACCGCCGATGGCGCTGTCTGATTGGCACATGGAGATATGCCTCCGATAAATCTATTGAGGCCAGGTAGTCGTCTTGTTCCAGCGCTTGCACTATCGATCTCCATGTTTCCATCTTGAATTTTTGTTTCTTTAGGAACCGGTTGAGCCATTTGAGATCGAGTATTGCTCGGGTATCGCCGTTCTTTTTCGGCACCAAGAAAAAGGTGGAGTAGACTCCTTTCCCCCTCTCTCTTGGTGGCACCGACTCTATAGCCGCAATCTCCAGCAGATGTTGAATCGCCCTGAGCTTCGCCCGGTGCTTGCTCTGATCCTTTGATCTTGGGACAGGCCAAAACCGGTTTCGTGGCTTGTGAAGAAACTCTAACGAGTATCCGAGCGACACGGTTTGTATCACCCATGAGTCCTGGGTGACTGATTTCCATTGCTCCGCGAACTCGAGAAGCCGCCCTCCTATAGAAGCGGAGCAACCTTTTGGCCCGTAGTCACGCTCTTTGATCCTTCCCTGGCTTGGAAGCTGTGGAAGGATGGCCTTGGGACCTGTTCTTGGGGTAGAACTTTGGTTTGCTCCATCTTGGTCTGGACTTATTTTGGTTGTCTCTGAACCGTCCTCCAGATCGAAAAGGACGAAAATTTTGAAACCTACTCTTGCTGGGTTCCTTCTTCCCCGAGGGAAGAACCTTACGCTTGTCTTTGCCTTCCACTAGCAAGGACTCAAGAGCTTGTCCAAATAACTTCGACCCTTGAAATGGTACTGCCACCAGTCGAGACTGGGAAGATGCGTCCACTTCCCAAGATCTAAGCCATACATTGCGCCGTGCTGCGACATTAGCCGCCATTGCCCTAGCACACAGCTGCATCGAGTCGAAAGAGGCGTCAGCCGAAAAAGCCGCTGCCAGGGCTATCTTTTTCAGAGTACTCCTAACTCTTCCTGGTAGACCTGGTTCTGATTTAGGAAGATCTAATGCCCACTGATAAGCGGCTCGTGCCATAATTGAATTAGTTGCTGACGCTCTAAGCGCTTGAGAGGTTGCCAGGAAATCCCTGCGCAAAGCCGTTTCTATACGTCTATTGCAGGGGTCCTTAGGTCCACCTTCCCCCTCGGATGGGATCACTGCCGCTGAAGAAAGAGCCGCCACCGGGAGATCTACAGCCGGCACTTGTAAGGTAGAAAGAACCGCTTCCGGAAGGGAATAAAATTTGTTTATCAGCTTTGAAGAATGCTTGGCTAAGGTAGGAGACTTCCACTCTGCTTCCATAGCCCTCTGAAATTGAACCGGGAAAGGCACTGTGACCGGCCTAACCGGGCCTTGAGGAAAAAGCGTATTCTCAGTAGAGGTGTCTTTCTCTTGGGGAGTTTCAAGGTTTACTGCTCTTGCCGCCTTAGACAGCATTGTGGAAAAAAGATCAGCAGGGAACAGGCGGTCTACCTTACGCCCTTGTTCATCTGCCTCCCCCTCCCCTGACAGTTCACCTGACTCCTTGTCAGAATCAGACAAGCTGTCTGCACTTACAGAATCCACTTCAGAAGAGGATGACAGCTCCCTGTGCTTCCTCTTATGGTGTGACTTGGACTTATGCTTTTTGCCCGAGTGCCTCTTCGAGCTGTGTTTGTGCTTATGTCTCTTGTGAGGGGCCCTGACCTCATCATCAGACTCTGAGCTACAGCCCGTGACCGATAGTACTGCGCTTCCTGAGTCCCCATGAGACCTCTTGCGCTTCTTGGCACCTGAGTGTCTCTGCTTTTTGTCCTCCTTGCTGACTTCCCTCATAGCCCGTCTCACCATCTCTGTGATTTGGGACTGGGACAAGGACCCTTGAGCCCCCACACCAATGGATCCTTCCCCCTTTCCCGCTTGAGGGGTACCCGATCCACTCTCCCCAGCTGGATCCGCCATAATACTTTTTTTTTTTTTCAAACCTGTGGGCCACCAAGCCCTGGCAACGTCCCAGATGGCGGTTGCGTTGTCCTTCGCGCTGTGCCGGGATCTGCCCTCACGCCTCCCTGACCAAGCGCCGGACCGTACCAGCTGGGCCACACGGCGTCCCCTCTGCTTCACAGGCGATCGCCGGTGAACGTGCTCTGGGCCCCAGGCCGCTCAAAGCACTCCAAGAAAAGGCCTCTGCGCGGGGCGACGGGCCGCAGCTCCGCTCCTCCCCTTCGCGCCAAAATCACCTCAGAGCCACAAAATGGCCGACGCGTGCGGCGACGGCCCAGAGGGTCCGCTCTTCCGCGGCGCGCAGCGGTCAGGCCAGACAGCCGGGGTGAAGCTAGATGCCTCCTCCCGCTGTCTGCAGCAGCGAAGACGCTGGAACGCCTGCCGCGGTCCTCCCCGCCCCAGCCCGAAGCGCGCCGGTCACACTTGCAGCGGCAAGCCGCTCACTGCTTCAACTCAGCCGCGCACGTTGTCAAACGGGCTGAGGCGATCTCCTCACTCCACCCCGTCACCAACAGAGAAACACGAGGGAAAAACGGAGGATGGACTCTAACACACAGCAGACAAGACAACGGTGAGTCACACGGGGAACAAAGAACAACTGGGGAGGACCATAGAGCCAACAAGGCTGATGAAGTAAAAATCTCTGAGATCCGAAAAAGCTGAACCCACGGAGCTCAGCAGACCTCGACCTTGTCCTCTAGAAGGCAGGGCCGGACTGGGGACTAGGAAGCCCTCTCACTGCGGAGGTTACAGATCCGGTGATCCGACCCTGCCTTCTAGAGAGAGGGGCATTCCCATTGGTCAGAATGCCCCCCCTTTCCTCATCCCAGAGAATAAACTGAGGTAAAACCAAATTTGTCTCTGCTCTTATCTTACTGTAGTCTTGGTCATTTGGTTCAAGGAAGCTAGAAAATGATATTGGTGGTGACAAAATTTAAAGTCAGAGACTTACTGTGTGTGTGGAACTTACTGTGTGTGGTGGGAGGGGAAGTTGAGCATGAACTTCCATAGTACAGGCTCCAGGCAAAGCTAACAGTTCATTCTCCTCCGTTACAAGATTTCCTTCTAATAGGTACAAAAATCCTTAGGTGAGTCCCCGTGACACACTGTGGGCAGATGGGTTAGTCCCACAACTGAGATATTTTTCTAAATAACTTAGAAGTATTGACACTAACAGAGTAGGACATAAAAATAAGGTTTAAGTGTAGTTGTTCTGCACCAGCGAAGAAGTAAAAGACAAGCCAGAAATTTTCCTCACGATGTCGGTTCAGTAGCAGTAAAAATGGAACTGAGAGATATGGCTTGAGGCACACAACCACGCATGAGGCATGTTTGACATAAGCTCTGTATGCTTTCAAGGTTGGTTCTGCACATACACAGAACTGCAGTATCTGTGACTGCACAAAGACCATGAAGAAGTAATTTTGCCTTGAGTCAAAGGTCTACACTGAAAAGTTCAACAATATGAAAAGGGTACTTCTTGTTTTGTAGCATCTTCATTTTGGTCTTGATTTTATAGAGAATTACTGTAGCATTTTATTTCATTTGTGTTAATATACTCGCACTGGACCAACAACGATTACTGAAATTTTGCATAGAGCTGGTCTAAGGATATTCTTCAAATGTTCTAAGGATATTCTAAGAACAAGTGTCCCCAAAGCCTAAAACAAGAACAATAATTTAATTTCAGCTGGAATGACATTGCCATGGTGTTACATGGTCAACATTTTATTTCTGTTAATTTCTGCTTGATTCAAGGCATGCAGGGAGACATGCATTTAAACATGTGATCTTTGAGCTGGGGGCCTTCCTGGGGAGGAACAGGCAGTACCATGATTATTAGAAGGATTGCTGGCAAGATCCACAAGCCAGGAAGACTATATTTCTAATCTCTAACAGGAATCATGTAATAACCACGCCCCTTCAATGGTATGGTTTAAGAGGGAGTGTGCTAGTACAGTATATTGAACTCTCACTTCAAACCCCTTATTTTGGAACTTGAGCACTTTTCGGTACATGATACACTTTTGCTTCAGTCATCCTTTCACCACCAAAATGCATGTGTGCGCTACTGTCCAGAACTCTAGGTCATGAACACATTTGTTTCTCTCTGTGTATGCATATTACTAGCTTTTTGGTACCCGGCCTTGCCCGGGTAAGAAATGTCATCGGCATGTCACCAATCATGCCATGTCACTTAACGATCCTGAAAAGTATGGATTTCGACCATTTTCACGTGGGGCCCCCTGCATACCCCCACCCCTGGGGTCGACAGGGGGGTTGTGCCCCTGCAGTGTTTGTCGCCAGGCCGTAATGTGTACGTGTGGTGAGTTTGGTGGCAATTGCTCCAGGTGTTCCAGCGGGTCAGTGTGGACGTTTTGTTTCGCACCCCTTCTGGCCCCCCCATGCCGAGAGGGGTCGAACCGGGACTCAAACGGCGTCGGGAGCATCGCCGCTCTTCCCAGAGACCCTGGAAACTACAGATTCAACGCCGATTTCGGCCACTTTCGATCGTTTTCATGTGGGGGCCCCTGCATAACCCCACCCCTGGGGGAGCTAGGGGATCTGACCCCCACAATGTTTGTCTTCAGGCCGCAAGGCATGTGCATGCTGAGTTTCGTGTCTATCGCTCCAGGCTTTGCGGAGCCTATGTGGAACATATGTACACACGTACAAACACACGTTCTCTTTTATATATATAGATTTGGCTTTAAAAAAAAAAAAAAAGCACTGTCGGTAACAATGGACAGAGGATTGTGGGTCATTCAACTTGATAGTTGGTTGCTCCAGATACATATTACAGTATATGCTCATTAGTATTTTTCACAAAGGTATTGTTTTTGCTGCTGACCATCCAATGTTTATGTTTTGACTACCAGAAAGCTCAGGGGAGACTTTTCTACACTACAACATATATGTAACATACACCACCTCTAACCTTTAGGTTTCCTGCTGCATTTTATAGCAGATAAATAAACATTTTATAGCTATACAAGCACAACTTCTACTTTGTTTTTCTAAAATAATGGAATAATGCAGATGTTCCAAATAAACCGCTTACCCCCAATGTAAGTCATAGTGGTAATCACTAGAAGACTTTTTTTGCCACTTTTACTATTTTCTGTGAAATTTTGCTTCAAAGACACTCTTTAACTAGGAGAGCTATACCTTTAAGGACAACAAAGTCTATGCTCAGGAATGAGGAGAGGATTAAGTTGCTGATCCTGAGTCCAGATTATTTGTTGTCTTATCCAATTTGCTTAGGTAGATTTAATGCCATCATCATGCTGATAGTGAAACTGAAAAATGCATCACACCACATACTGACCTTATTAGCGTTAATGATGGGGCAGCAAAAGTGTTTGGTATAATAGATGAACTTGGCGACAGATCTGCTCAGCTTTGGTACTGATCAGTCCTACTTGTCTATTTGAAAGCCAGACATGTTGGTCTACTTAAGTAATTAGGAAAAGCTTTCATCATGTATACTATGTTATGAGTCATTGCAGCATTGCAATGAAAGATACGGCCAATGTTGCTTGTACAGGTCGCTAGGGTCAATTTTGCTTATACGGGTCACTATAAGCATTCAGGTTTCTAGAGACACTAAGGCCAGATTGCTGTTTGCAATCTGAATGCTTGAAAAAAGTAAACTTGGTATGCTTGAAAAAATGAACTTGATGCTAACAGAAAGCAGGAGGAAGTTGATGCTAACTGGAAGCAGTTAACTTAAGCCATTAAGCTTAAGCAGTTAAGCAGGAAGTTAACTGCTTCCTGTTAGCATCAACTTCCTCCTGCTTTCTGTTAGCATCAAGTTCATTTTTTCAAGCATACCAAATTCCTCAGCGAATGAAATCCATTGGGGGGAGGGCGAATGTGGTGCCACAATTACATATCTGGCGTTGTGATGGTCTCTCCGGAGGTCTCTCTGTGATTGGCTCTCTGGTGGCATGTGGCCACCTCAGAAGTGTCCCAGTAACAACTGGAAGGCACTTCCCGTTTTAACCAGCATTTGGGATGCTTTCACTTTCAGCCGTGTCTGAGAGACCGTCTGAGCCCACTGAGATGCGGGCTTGGCATTTGCAAATATTCAAATCTACAAATGCGGATTTGAATATTCGTGGGTAAGGAGGGCCCACTGTACTAGATAAACACATCTATGTCCAGAAATTTGATAGTTATGTGTCTTGCTTCATTTGCTCTTTATCATATAGTTAACTACAGTTCTGGAATGTGATGAACAAGTTTGGTGAGTATACAGTCAGTCAGTATGTATGATTGACTTATGCCAATTCTGCACCCGGCCCCTCAAAAAAATGACAGCAAAGAACAGTAGTTAAATAGTGCAGGTGATTCTGCCCACGGTTAGACGTAATGGGTTTATGCCTTGGAGCAAGCTGGAAATGAAGCTGCTATTCTGCCAGACACTGCCTGTGTCTCATACTATGCTTTTAGTGATTGAATTAAAAGAGACAGTACAGTATGTATTTTTGCATTTAAGGGACTATATGATTTGGGCTTTACATGCCAATCTCAGTACATACTTCTTGCATAAGATTCAGGCCAATAATACAAGATGGCCACAAAGTTGCTATGCAGGTTTAAATTGTGTCAATCCCCAGCCCACAACGTTTCGTACACAGGGACTTTGTGGCCCCTCTGTAAGGGGGGTGAGGCCCAAACCCCCCTATTTACTTGAGTGAACCAAGTAGAAACTGAAATACAAAGACTAGTGCATTACATTTTCAAGGAAGGAGAGGGGAAACATGAAAAAGCCTACATGCATTTGGTAATTTATATTCTTTCCTAAAAGCACCTAGAAGGATACTGTCTAGTACTTAAGTCTTTCTTTGAACAGAAAAGGGTATTAGTGAATGGTGGATCAATAAGCAGTTTGTACACAAGTCAGATTTGACCCACATGCCACCAGCTGCCTGCCTTTAGCATACATACTTACATTTGTATCAGATGCATTAGCAAAAATCAATAAATGGTGTTATATACATCATAACCAGTCAGTAATAAAATATTAACAAAATAAAACTGACAAACACGACAAACAGAGTTATCCACTGTGACTGAAGCACTTCCTAGATATATTTTTCCAACTATGATATAATGTTGGAAATTTCTAGGGGCCCTGATAAAGTCTCCAGAGTTACGTTCAGCAATCACCTGGCAATTGAGGATGATTCCTGGAGATTCCAGGCTACTCTTGTAGGGATCACAAACCTAGTCAGAAAACCAAAAAGTTCCACCAAATGCCACTACAGTGCAATAGTGTATAACTTTAATCATCTGCAGCCACACAATGACAGCATTTAGAATCTCATTTAAGATATGCAGCGTTCCCTATTAGGAGTTCGTAGGAAAGTGGAATGTGATGAAGGTGTGTGGGCTGGGGGAGAATATTACATCAATGCAGTGGTGAAATTCCTAAGAGGCTTTCACTGGAGTGACTGCATCTGCAGTCAAAACAAATTATTTCAAAAACAAAAATAGAGCAAAATAAAGGTCTCCGTAACTTTAAAGGGTAATGGTTTGATGAATGGAACGTTTCAAATCAAAAAGCAAATATGTTCTAGGAATCTCTACCAGCAAAAGGAGAAAAATCTGCTGAGGGGCAATTACCTATAATAGTCTCTTGTCATAAGACCTCATTGGGCTAGGAGATAGCTACTGTATACGAAAAGATGTAGTAGGTACATTCTTTTCAACAGGATATAAATATACTTCAGTGGCACACCCAAAGGTATTCTTTTGCCTTCCCTGTGAAGGGTGTGGTAAACCCCAGGATGTACAAATAATTCCATATATCTCATTTTACATGAAGAATGTGGCCAGATAATCCTTTTATGTACAGCATTAGCTATGCACAAAAATATAGTAAATTACTACATTCTTAAATGAACATGTCACAGAACCAAGTTTCATTGGTTCAAACAAGAAGTTAGGCATAAAAACTACATGTTCATCAGGACCACAGTGCAAGGACAAATTGCTGAAAACAAACAAGCAAACAAACAAACCTCTTCCCCCCCCCTTATCATTGTCCTGAACTTTTTGATTCCTCCCCCTGCCCCCTGCAGCTCCTAAAAGTCAAGCATGCGGGCACCAATAATGTGATAAAAGCCATGTGTAGTTTGACCCTTGGTTCCCTAGAACTGACACACATTAACTACTTCTCTTGCTTACTTACTCTGATTCACATTACAAAACTTTCCATTTAAGCATCATAATGAAGACTGTATCAACCGTTCACATTATTTTGCAAAGACAGGAATTCCTATAATTTTTGGCAACATGTACAGTATGCTATTCCATACTGCAATATTCCACTCTTATGCCTAATTGTGTTGACATAGGAACAAGAAATTGTATTTTAATTACAAGAAATACAGTTACATACTTGACATACAGTGGCGATAAAGAACCACTGAAAAGTTAGGCATATGATAAAATCTAAAATAAAATTTTAGCAATAGGGTTTAGTGCACATTACCCTATGTTAAGGTGAGGCCAGAATGTGACCTATGATGAAGCAAAATTCCACCTGACAGTATCAAGAATAAACTAACTGCCTTTTAAATACCAATATCAAGCAAACATAGCAGTACTGTACCTTCATGACATCTCGATAAGACCGTATAACTTCAACAGACCCTCTGTTGTCGTCATCATCCACACCTTCATCCAGAGCTTCATAACCTTCATCTTGACTTCCATCTGCTTCTACGGTATTAGTCATGTGATCAATAAGCTGTTCCAAGGGAGGACTTAGCTCTCGCTCTTCATTCTCTTTCAAGCCATAGTCCAGGGCTTTATAAATGATAATTCCCAATGACTCTATTACCTGAAAGAAACAATTTTACGCATATTGATAAAAAATAGTATTTGAAACCCATATTGGTGGTTAGTTGTTTGTTTGTTTTTTACTATTAGCATATATGAATAGCAATCAGGGAAATACATTTTCTTTTATATTAAAAAAATTCTGGTACCACTTGTATTAGAACCACACACATCCCAAAATGAGACAGAAAACCTTATGAAACAAGCTTTCACATTATTTAGAACTCTTCATCAAACTGGATGTTTAAAAAAGCAAACAAAAGAGGCATATGAAATAGATTTATACAGGCTCATGTTGATCAGATTTACGGAATTAGAGGTGTGGAGGATGTTTTCAAAGCCATCTAGTCCAGCCCCCTGCTTGAAACAAGAATATCCTCTCTAAAGCATCTCCAAAAGGTGCCTGCCAAGCCTTTGCTTGAAGACCTCTAAAGTGAGGAAGAACCCACCATTTCCACTGGCAATCAGTTCCATTGTCAAACCATTAAGAATTTCCTCTTGATAGCCAACTGCAATTTCCCCTACTACAGCGTAAGCAACCAGCCATGATCTCAGGAAGCACCTAGGGTTTCTGGCATGGAAATGACGCAGTGAGAGATTTATTTTTTTTAAAGTGACCATAAAATTAATCGATGGCTTCATATTCTCTTCCTCTAGTACATACATGTGCACATGTATGAGAGATATATTCATGTTTTCTGTTGTTGTATCAGTGTGGCACAAGAAGCGCATCATATGCAAACAGGAATAGAATCAGAAATAAGGGGGTGTCAAAACCTAAATTTAATCCCTTCAATCTTAGCTCCTTGTGCCAGAAGTTTTGAAATCCACAGAAGAGGTCCACATGTGCAGAATGAGTATGTGTGTGTTGAACATACACCTTGAACTATGATAAGACAGTATAACAAAGCTGAGCGCCTTGAAGTAATAAGGAATAAAATGTACAACGAAGTTATTGGAATAAAATTAGATTATTGAAACTAAATTAACCAGAGTGATGTGCAATTTTCTATGAGAAAAGTTCTAAGTTCTCTAAGTTATCTAGTAGCAATACGGAGGGTAGAATAATACTACCTATCTTACTGCGTTGTTATAAGAAGAACATGTTAAGTACTTTGCATACTCAGAAAGTGCTAATCAAATGCTAGTATTACCAGGGCACAGAGAAACTAACGTCCAAATAGCCCTTTGGGACACTGCTTTTTATACGTTTAATGGACAACAATCTGGGAACATTTTGTCTGGACACACACTTTTGTTTTTTAAAAAAATTCATGCATCAAGCAGGGGATTAGATTGGATCCCTTCCAATGGTATGATTCTAAGCAATATAATAGACTATCTGCTATATTGCAATATCAGTTTTGCCCATTTAAAAATATTGTTTTCCCACAGTAATTTTGAAATGTGCATTAATATTTGTCATGTGTCCCAAACTCACAACACATAATAAGAGTATTGTCTATACACTTGCCCTCTTTCCAAAGCTGGGCCTGTCCATAAATAAAGTAACAAAGCTCTGACGCATAGCTGTACTTGTAAACAGGCTGTTTTCAGCCAAAATTCCTATTAGACTCCTAATTTTCCTCCTCCTCCTCAGAGTATGCAAGAGTATGAGGGCCAAATGATCCTGATAGCAAGAACAACTCATATCCTTTAAACATGTTTCTACAGCATAATCTAGTCTATAACAAATACATATCACTACACCATATCAAAAGATATACATGTAGATCACACTTTATCCGAAATCTGGACTATTCTGAAATCCAGACAGTTTTGACCAAGACTTAAAAAAAAATTTTTTTTTTGTATTGCATTAGAAGGTCTTATGCCCACATACAGTGAAGGAACATGCTGTAAATTCTATTATCTGCTCCGTGGTGTGTACCCATACAGACATTGTTGAAAAATGTCGGCCAGCAGACACCCACATGGGCAACTGTGAAAAGAGTAAGAAGCAGCATTTCCCATTATATAGGCAGTGCCCTGGTACCCACTGGGGTTCCATTCCAGACCCCACCATGGATACCTGAAACTGCGGATACTGGGGACACCTTTTTAAAGATAGGGGAGCATCAGTGGTTTTGCTACAAGGAAAAAAAGAGATTGGTTTTAATGTTTCCCTATCTTTTTAACAGGAGAACCAACATCCATGGTATCCGTGGATAACTGAAATGGATACCAAATAAGTGGATGCCTAAATATTGCATGCCTATATTTGTGCAATTATTCTGAAATTCAAGAATCCAAAGTAGCCCGGATAAAGGATAATCAACCCATCAAACTTTGTGACACTTGGTTTGTGTGCAATTTAAAAGATCACAGGCCTTAGATTTGAAGAAAAAGTATACCAGAGGGTAAATAATTTCTGATCTAGCTGTTGTTTTCACTAAATATGGATGCCAGGGGCATAACCATATGAAGAATAAGGAAAGCATGTCTTTATTTGAGAAGATTTTTTTTGTTTCCAGTCTCAAATTCCTGACTCTCTAATACCACTGCAGGCTCAGACGTTAAGGATTCCCTTTCGGTGTATATTGCACACACTGTACTTAATTGGTGCACTCTATGTAAAATAAAACCAAAAGATTTTCACCACTGTCTCTTTTAACTCTGCCAGAATCGGTTTAGTGCAGTAACAGCCCAATTCTATGGGTACCTTCCACTGACAGAATGAATGGTCAAGACAATAGTAAAAAAGCAACAAGAGGACGGAATCATTGAAAGTCAGAGTTGGAAGGGACCTTGGACATCCAATTCAATACCCTTCTCAGTGCAAGTGAGTTTAGCATCCCTAACAGGTAGCCATCCAACCTCTGCTTATAAACCTCCAATAAGAAAGAGCCCACAACTGCATGAAACAGATCAATCCAGGGCCAGGCAACCCTTACAGTTAAGAAATTTTTCTTCATACCTAGCCTAAATCTACTCACCAGCATAAATGAGGGGGGACAACTGGGATCATATGACACAGGTGGCCTTCTTCGGGGGTGGCCCTGCCCCCTCGTTTGCCCCACTCCCTCTGGACGCGAGTGGAGCATAGCTCCAGTGATGTCTGGAGTGGGCAAGGGGGCGGCCCTGGAAGGTGTGCCTCTGAGTGGCACACCTTCCAGCTATGCCACTATAGCGCAATCCTAAACTGTGCTGGAGCAGGCAGGCTAGCGGCCCTGTGCTGCATTCAACATAGCTTCCGAGGCAGCTGGAACCTCCCCAAAGCACTGGGGGAGGCACCAGTCTCCCTGATGTGCTCCTCAGATCTGTGCCCATGAAATCAGTGCTTTGCGGACTGGGGATGAGGCCTTGGATGAAGCCTAATGGTATTAATTTTTTTGTGAAGCAATATCACAGCTGGCCTGTATTCAGTTTGTGGTCCACTAAGAAACATATCTTTTTGACAAATGCTCCTGCCACCGAAATGTTATCTGTTTATCTATTAGAATTTTACATGCTTCTGAACTGCTAGGTTGACAGGAGCTGGGACAAGTGATGGGAGCTCACTCCGTTGCATGGTCTTGAACTGCCAATCTTCTGATCAGCAAGCTCAGCAGCAGCGGTTTAACCCACAGTACCACCACGTCCCACTTGTATAATTTATGTTAACTAATTCCAGGCAACTATTCCAGCACAGTCATTGTTATCTTTATTGGTGCATTACTTTTTCCAACATCCTTGAGAATGGTATGTGCAAGTAGAAAAGCTCTGTGTTTGAACTCTTCAAAATGAAGGACTGTTAATCTTTCTATTTGGAAAGTATGCAGGTGAACACCTTCAGCAAACCCAGAAAGAAAGCAAGAGTTTTATTAGAAACAAGTTCTGAAAACGTTCTTCCATTAACCCCATAATGTAACCCTTTTGCTTGTGTAATCATGGATAATAGCATTTCATATTAACATGAGTTCTGAAGAATGTTAGCCTTATATTATACTCCAAATTATGCCCAGCAGCACAAACTACTTGTAGAAGTTTCTCATTCCATATCATTATCATGTAAACAAATTAAAAATATAAGAAAAGTTAAAATTTGTCATCTAGCACCAAGTTCAATAGAAATTTGTGTCTTGATCAATAACTGCGTGAGACAATATTTTGAAGAAAAAGTATAGTTGATCTTTTTGAAGGACATGTCTGCCATTATATAATTCTTAGGATGACTCTGCATTGGCCCAAATCAAGTACCTATGGATCTGCCATCATAGCATGATCAGTTGGATCAGAGACAGCCCACAGATGTGGCAACCTGAAGCCCTGGCATGGAAGGACGAAGTTTTTGCATGAAAATCAGAAATGCGCTCCGATCCCAGATCAAAGCTATTCTAAGCATTGGGGAGGCCCGCGGAGGGGGCTGTGGGCCTCCCAGACCCTGCTAGAGGCCAGCGCAACTCCGCAGTCCAGGTATGGCGCTCCTAGGTGCCCGTAGCAACATGACTGCTGCGCTGCTGTAAGGCACCCATCCTGGGCCACTCCCCTTAAGGGGGAATGGCCCAGGAAATAATGCCAATAGTGGGCCATGACCCACAGATTGGGAAAGGCTGGCTTAGGGTGGGTGTACTGGATGCAGCCTCCATGTTCACCAGGGCCCTGTTGGTGCTGTTTCCCATCCTCTGCAATCAGGTTGGTGGACATCCTATCAAGAGTAATTTGATTTGTTTGGTTAAGAACTGTGTCTTGCTGTCTTGAGGTAAGTTGTGCCCCCTCAATATTACAAGAAATGGAAGTACTCCAACTAAGACCTGTAGGCCTGACATTTAGGCTGAGAATTGGTTCCCTTAAATGCCTGGTCTGTCTAAGAACTAAACTGGGAATGTAAGCCCTGGACTGAAGTGAGTTTGGACAGTGGGGCCAAGGGTGGAACCACCATAAGTTCCGGTGTCTGTACTGAGGGCCTGAAGCTTATGACAATCTGCCATGGTAAATTCTGAGTGGCTATCAATGTGCCACACAGGACAAAGCTCACAATGCCAGATTATGCAACTAAGCATGTTAAATAACTTGCATTTAAATTCATAAAGGCACATGATTCATAAACTGGGTGTCTGTATTCCATATTGTGCAGCAAAGAATCCAGACACTGGCATACTATTTGACTTCCTGAGAAATAAAACTTTTTACACTCTGCATACAAATATAGTAGCAGGTTTGTAGATATGTAGCTGCAAATAAAGGAAGCTTTCAAAGCCTTCTTTCCTGCTGTTTCCCACAACTGCTTCCCTCCATGTAACCTGTTATGGAACACTGTAGTTCCTAAAACAATATATTGTTCAGCTTTTCGGTAATATTGTTGGATAACTCCCTATTTCCACTTTTTCAAAGTTAGTCAATTGCTGGGGTAAAATTAAATTAAAAATTCAACTACCCATTGGTCATTTGAGCAACTACACCAAATACATGATTTGGTGAATAATGAGAAATCACATTTTAAAAGAGAGTATACAGTGTATCTATACTGGTATGACAAACCCTCTGATGTACTATTTATATTCAACAAACCTGAAATCCTTTTTAATTGAATATAACAGGTTAGGAATTGACACACGCCAATTCATTGCTTCCATTTTGAGGATGTTTGGGCTATAATCTGTTCACCAGGAGATGGTTAACACAAGGATTCAGTCAACCAGAGTCTTTATAACAAACCAGATTTTTAAACTAGTCATTTAGGATTAGAAAGATCTCATTATTGAGCCCAGGAAGAATTAAGAATACTTGGACTGCAATCCTATACACCCGTTTCTGGGAGTAAGCCAAATTGAACACAGTGGACTTCTGAGTATACAGGTATAGGATTGTGTGCCAGAAAGACATTTACCCCACTACCTGAGACATGAGCTGTTGGATAAAAATTTCCTCTTGAAGGGAGACTGAATGAGCACCAGTTCTCTGGCTAAAGCTTTATAACCAACTGCAACTCAATAAGACTCAGAAAGTCACTCTGAATGAAACCCAAGGGGACACATTGGAATGCACTGGTGGTATTTGTTGGTTGCGTAACTCCGGGTTCAAATGGGTTGCTAATCATGGGAAGCTTTGACTATGAAGCATCCACCCACCCTTGAAACATGTTCAGGGTGCACCTCTAGAACTCTTGACTAGATGAGAGGCTTGGTATTATTATACATATTTATTTACTGCCATGAGTGCACATGGTACTTCACAGAATGACAAGCCTTTGCCTCAAGGACGTTACAATTTAAATTCAACCTGGAGGGCCAATAAAAGAAAGTGAGAATTGCAGCAAGTGATGAGGACTACTTATTTTTTGCCTAGGGATTTGCAAGGGCGGGGGAGAGAGAGAGAGAAAGAGAACACGAACATAGTATTCTGGGGAGAAGGTAACCAGCATCTGTAGATACAGGAATTTGGGTATATCAAGAAATATTGCAAAATTGCTGTATAATCACCATTATAATAAAAGCACACTTACACATGTACTGATCTCAAAAAGGACTTACTTAATAACTCAATGGAGAACTCTACAACAATCCACTGTTCTGCACCCAGATCAGAACCACTGCATTCCAGGAAGAAGGTCTCATAGAAACATCCATTCCCACTATTTATCAGAAGACAAGCAACCCTGATGCAAAATGCTTCATTCTAGAACAGTGTTTAAAATCGGCATTCAAAAAACCTAGACAGTCCACCGGACAGCCTTTCACTCTTGGCACAGTACTCATTAATAAAATTGTGTTAAAGTCCATTATGTAATTTTAACTGCATGAAGCTTTTGCTCTCAGCTGATAAAAGCTAGAAAATCCTTAATGCTGCACTGGTTTGTGTTTAATACTATGACATAGTGTTACATTACTAAATGGTTGTAAATCAAGTGAGAGATGAAATTGCAATTTCAGATAATTCAGGGAACCAACATGTCATAGCATATGGTTACAATGTAACTTTGATATATGGTACCATCTATTTCCCATAAGAAATTTCCAAATCACTGGTTCAGGAGCTTTACTATCTGTACAAATAGAGTATGAAGGAAAAGCACAGTGCTTTTTAACACCTGAACAGTCCCTAAAATAATTTTAATATAATTTTAATATGTTCTGAACAAGAAATAATGGCCAGCAAAAATTGTAAGAGCTCAAGAATTTGTATTAATTCTACAGGAACCTCATCATGCAGGTTTCAAGTAGAATCATCTTCCTGTATAAGAGCTTTAAGGCTATAACTGCCCTAATGGCTTTCAATAGTATCAACCATAGTATTCTTCTGGACCACTTGACCAGGATAGGAGAACAGTGTGGCAGTGGATGGTCAGCCAAAGGGCATTCAAGGTAATGACAAAAAAACCCAAACAAACTGATAAGCAGGTCATCCGTTTTAAAAGTATAATCATGGATTTTAACCAGCAGTTCCCTGTTTCCAACATTAATCCAATCTGTCACTTTATCCACAGCATCCTAAGGAGAGATATCTGAGTAGTAATCAAAGCACTCCCAGTAAGCAGAAGGATGAATGGATGCCTAACAAGTCAGACAAATAAATAATCTCCTTGCCAGATGGAAGTGCAACACTTCATAATTGTTGAAGATAAGCAGCTGACTACTCTAATTATGGTAAACTGAAGGAAAATGGGAGGCAGTGTTAGATAATACACGCTATTACTTTTACAGCCCTTGCAATTGGATGTCTACAAGGTTAAAGAATAGAAGTCTCCATGCCAAGAAAATAATTATTTTTCACAAGAAAATACCATTTCTGAATTACTGTGCCACATTTTTAGTAACCCATTTGACATATTCAGGCCTTCATCAATCTAATGACTATTTACAACTAACCATCTAATACTTGCTTGTGGCCTGTGAGGAAAATTTTCTAGGAGTTTGATTTCTGGAAAAATCTAGATTTAATTTATAAATGCAATAGCAGGCTTCTAATAGTAATAAAAGAAAATAAAGAATTGACATATTAGCAAAGAGTCAAACTTAACACAAAACTTAAAAAACCTTGTGTTGAATAAAATAATACCGAATAATATAAAGAGCCCAAATAACTATGCATACACATTCTACAGCAAATTATAAAAAGCAGAAAAATCAATTAAAATCGTGTTTGGTGTCACAGAGCACATACTCTTGCAGCTCTCAGATAAATAATATTTTTGAGAAATTATTCACGTGCCAAAGCCTTTCTACATAAGTAAAAAGAACACTATCCCATAGACCTGGCAACAGCTACACAACTAAAGTACAAGTAGCCAATTGTAATTAATACACAATGACCAGACTATGAGATACAATCTCTGGAGGTCTACACTTGCTCTTCAGGATTTTGATCTGTCAAGCTCAGATATCTCATAGGCTAGTTGCAACCTGAATCCAATACAGTGGGGTAACTGCAGTTACTCAGAGAGAATGCCCAACTTCCTTCCCTTCAGCACAGTTACATTCCATTGCCTTTACAAGCAAAACTAAACAACAATTTATGTTTCTTTCCAATGAATATCAATTTATTTATTTCCATATTCTAAACTATGCCATTCCACTTCAAATTCAAATTTAAGACATTTTCTCTTTTCCAAACCATTTCACCTAAACAAAGCAATTCTAGTCTGTAGTATCTAAGATTTTCTGAGCATAATGATAAACCTGAAAGCCATGTTGTTTGCAAATAGCTTTCATATATTTAGACTCCCATGAAGTTTTGGAAAGTGGGAATAATGGTCTATGGAAACTCTTTTAGCACTCAGGTGGCTTTTTTTCCAATTGGACCTTAAAAGTACTCCAGATGAGCTACTTCAATATTTTGCAACATTGCGTACAATATTCTTTCGAAAGCCTAATCTAGAAATGCTGAAGAATAATTCCCTCTGTTGTGACATTTCATTTAAACTGAAAATTCAACTGGTTATTGCTTATAAGTAATTTGATGGTCTACAACTGTTTTAAAATCAGAATGTTTGGTGGTATGTCCAGTATTTTTTATTGTTATAATCTACTCACTAGGTAAATGCACACAATACAGTAGTTACATACCTATGAAGCCTATAAGCTTTGATTAAATCCATATAATAGCCTTGTCACATCTAGTTGTGTGCTAACATCTCAGCTAAGGTCCTGACTCAGAGCTAGTTGTGTGCATAAACGAGTGTATTCAATTAGTCAAAAGGGCTGTGACAAAATGGAACAGAAAGCAAAATAGGCACAACAAGCTGTAAGTGACAATTCTGTTGCTTTTGCTTGCTCGTATTCGTATTCGTATTCATACCTTTATTTGGCATACAATAATATAAAAACATAAAATACATGATAAAATTACCAATAACCATATCAAGTTCCGTTTAACTATATCACCTATTCAAGAGAGCCGGCAATACGATGATTGTTAGTGTTAATAATGCGCACCAAAAAGAGAGCCAATTGATTGACCACAACAAGATCCTCAGAATCAAATAAGAAATTTAAGGTCACCTCTTCTCTGTCCAAACCTAACTTGTACATAAGAGCTTGGAAAAATAACTCTCTGCTCTTTAAATGTAAAGGGCAGTGAAAGAGTAGATGCACTAGAGTTTCAATACTATCCTGTTGGCAAGGGCAGAGTCTTTCAATATAGGGTACACCTTTAAACCGCTTGCTGCTTCCCTCTCCTTACTGGTTAGCCTACGGGTTCCTGGAAAATGAGTAGTCTTCTTGCTATTCCCCAAGACTAGGAAGGCCTGACAGAAAGAGGCCACTTTGAGAAATTCCCTGTCTCAGGTGACCAGAGGGCCCCAAAATCTGGAGATCCCCTTAGTGAACAAGCCAACAGAGGAAAATGGTAGGCATGGAATAGCAACCTGCTTCCTTCCCAAGTAAACCTAGGCCAGGCAGGTAAACTAATAAAAATAGGCATTTATTTAAAAGACTGAAAGAACCAAGCAACAGGGTGGGGAGGTGCATGCAAAAGATGAAAAAACAAACAGGAATGATAAGGGAGAGATGCTAGCAAAAACTGATGCAATTAAAATGCAACTAACAAATAGAACACATGTGTGATGTGGCTCATTGAACACTACTCCTATTCCAGTTATTCAGATGCTTCTAAGGTCCTGGGCAATGAGGGAGGCACTAAATATCTAACTGGAATGTGACATGGATTGTCAGATGTGGATTGTCACTGCAGCCCCACCTCCCCTATCAGAGATAAGAAAGGAATACCAACAGGACACTTCCACCTGGTCAGCCTGGATCCTTCACAATAGCCAGATTTTTTTTAAAGACAAAAGGACTCCTTGAGGAGGGCACAAGCAGGGGCCTAGAAAAGGATAGCAAAGACCTGAAAGGGCAATAGGCTGACAAGTAAATGCTGGAATGAAAAGCTGAGGAGAAGGGAAATAGACATGGCCAGGGAGGAGAGATGAACATGGCCGGTGATTAGAGAGGTAAGAGAAGATAAACTTTGCTTCTTTCTGAAAGCTTTCATAGTGGGCCTCTACTTTGAATAGTACAACATACCTATTTTGCTTAATAGGACAATATGAAACATTTCTATTTCACTCACATGGTATTTTTTTTCTTTTTTAAACCAGAAGCTGTTTTGGATTTTATGCAGAATGTCATATGACAGGAGTTGCAGTAGTTACTAGTATGGTATAAGGTTACAAAGAATGATTCACTAAATTCTCCAGGCCTTGGTAAATGCAGCTGTTTATCATCAGCCCGTATAAAATTCTAATTCTAGTTACATTTATCCCTGGAGACACATACTTTAAAACTGTATTTTAGCAGTTTTTGTACAATGTGAAGGTTACCTTTTTGAAATACTGTTGGCCCATTTATCTTTAAAATACAACATATTCAGACAAGTTCATTTTTTGTTCCATTATACTGTACTACTTGAGTACAGTATTCCCAAAATGTTTTCTAAAAGGTTTGAAACTATAAGTTAGCCAATAAAATGTTATCCCATAACCAAAGAAGCCCTTCTCAGGACTGTTCAATTTGATTATGTATGACAATAGCCATATAACATTGGATAAGCACAATACAACTTAAATTGCACTATGGTAATTTGTCTCTTAGCTGAATCCCATAATCTACTCAAGAAGCAGGCTCAGAGGATCAGATGTTTTTAGTGACCACTGCATTCTTGTCCATTGTGTAATGTCCAATACTGAGCACCTATGATCCCCAAGACAACCACCATATCAACAGTGCCTTGTTCCAATGGGTATACATTAAATCCTAATCATTCACAGCTTCAGGAAAAAATAAAACACAGAGATACAGATCAACAGAGAGTCTTCTAATCTTCCTCCCCTTCTTAGATGAGCTCTGAAGTGGTAAGATTAAATGAACTATCTCAAAAAAATACACCCCCATGGACACATGCATGTGTGAAGCAATGTTATTCACACTCGATTGAATACCACATTGAAATCTGGAGCACACTGTGTGACATTTGAAATTCCAACCATGGGAAACAGTCAAAGTATCTGTCTAGGACGGGAAGTATAATAAGATACACTACAAGATTAGTAAGTACAGTAGGACCTTTGGTCCATGATCCATTCCAGGACCCCCCATAGATACTGAAACCCGCAGATAGGTGAATCTGCTGGTCTGGTCCAATATGATCTCTGAATGCAGACAAAGATGTTCTCCAGTCACGTCCAGAGGTGTTCTGAGTTCCAAAGAGACCACATGTCCCTGAGGTGCCAAAAGGCACTTTCAGTTTTTGTAAAGAAGTGTCCTTCTGACACCTGGAGGAATTTCAGTGGCCCAGAGAGGTTGCACAAAGCCTCTGTGAGCTTCAGAAAGTCTCCTAGACACAACCGGAGAACACCGCTGGTTGTGTCCAGGAGCTCAGGTTTGGCTGTCCACCCCAGATTAAATCAGCAGTTAATGAACCCACTAATAAGCAGGCCATACCTATAATCTCCTTCATTCACACAAAGGCAAGGCATGATAACATTGGCAACATCTTTGCAATAAATTTCATTTTAAACTATAGTGAATGTGCTTATGCATAAAAGTTATCTAGTATGATCATCTTAAATATATATTTTTAAAAATTAAGAATCACAATTAAGAATAAAAAATTAAGAATTAACTGCACTGAATGATCAACAGCAATAACATTTGTGGCTTGCGGGTAGGCCTTCATTTTTAAATGATATAATGAATATCAAGTATGACAGTTCATTTATCTGAAAGAGTTGCACACTAGCTTTAGTTTCAAAATAGAACACTCTAACCTGATAAATGTAGTTTAATCACTACTTTATGATACTTCTGAAGCATTTCACATGGTAACAAGTTGCTACATAATTTCAGCAGGCTACAAGAACAACTTGGCATGGAGTATTAAAAATAGCTGTGAAATATTTTGTCAAGCAGTGATAAAGACAAAAGTAGTACTGCTGAGTAAAGACATTAGTTTATTTTTGATATTACTTTGTGGCTTTGGCTTTTTAAAGACAATATACGTGCACAATACACATATGGTATTAAAAACTGTAAGCTACAAAAATCCCCATAAAAACTCAATGACAGCGCAATCCTAAACTCTGCGCAGCGTCCCCTAAACCCCAATCGGCACCCCCTGTCAGCGCTAAGGCAACAGGACCAGTGCTGCAGGCAGCGCCAGCCCTGCTGTGCCCACGCTGAGCCTCTCTTGTGCTGACCGAAGCCGGTCGATGTGAGGGAGGCTCCGTGCCGAGGCAGCACGGGGATTGGAAGGAGGGAGGGAGGTGGGGGCGGGACTTGGGTGTGACGTGGGCGGGCTTGGGAGGTGGCCATATGCCACTTCCTAAGCCCGTCAGGGAGGCTGCACAGCCCCAAATCAAGCCACACAATCTTCTTGGATCTTCTCGGATCTGCGCCCACTCTTTGGCGGGCGCAGATCCGAGGAGCACATAGGGGAGGCTGGAGCCTCCCCTACAGTAAGGGAGTGCATGCTCCCTTGCCACAGGGAGGCTCCAGCCTCCACCTACCCAGTGCTGGATAGGGCGCTGGCTGGCCAGTGCTCCTACCCCAGCACTGGGTAGGATTGCGCCCTAAGATTGTTTTATAGTGTACTTTGTTCTCAAAATAAACCTAGATGAGGATGTCACATGTATAACTCAAGCATGTATTACATTATTTCAAGGCTTCATTTGTAAAGAGGGAGGTGGCAATGGTCAACCCTACTTTAGAAGTACACTCCCTAACCAGGCATACAGATTTCTAACCAAAGATATACAAGGACTGCTTATGGCAGGGGAGGCCAAACTGTGGCTTGTGAACCACATGCAGCTCTTTGACATATAATGTGTGGCTTTTAGTTGAGTTCCATTTTGCATCATAATGAATATAAAAGGTAAATAAGAAATGTTCAAGTCTTATAATTATTTATCTGGGATAAACTGAGAGTCAATTGGATTAATGTTCATGGTGAGTAAATATATTTAAGAATTCAAATGCTTCTTAAATATTGTGGCTCTCAAACATCTCATCTTCGGCTCTCAAAATATCTGAAGTTTATCATGTGTGGCTCTTACGTTAAGCAAGTTGTTTGGCCATCTCTATCTTATGATTTCTGGAAAAAGATGTGTGGACAGTATTTCTTCCAAATGCTCTAGGCATAGTAAGAAGAAGTCCTGAGCTCTAACCGCCTGCCCCCCCCCACATTAGAACATGAACAAACTTGTGCTACAGGATCTTTTGGTCCAAACAGTACATTTTATTAGGCCTGGCCCCAGAGGAAAGGGCACTTGAAGCCTGTGATCTCTCTGTTCTGCCTTCCAATTGCTCTCCCTGCTCCTGTTTTCATTTAGAAGCAGAGGAGGAGGAGACACAATGATCTCTTAAGTTACCCAACTCAGCTACCCACTTCCTCCTCCTTCATAAGCAAGGAGGAGAAAACCCCAATCACTGTGATGGCAACAGTGGCCCTTTTTCTAGTCCTCCTCCCAGCTTACCCATTTTGAAATCATGCAGATTTCCAGAACTGGACAGAACAAGGAAGCCAGTAAAATGGAAGTGGAAGAATTTTTGTTGTAGTCCCACTCTACTGCTCTGTTTCCAAGTGGAAAAGGAAGTTCAGATGAGAGCTAGATGAGATGGCTGATGGGCACAGAATGCCTTCTGTGCCCATCTGCCACTTGAGGCAGGCCGCCACATCTTGCCTCATGGCTGAACCAGCCTTGCATTTTACATACAGTGAATAGGCAGGGAACAAGGGCATGCACAAGTCCAAGAGTTGTTATCCATCTCACCATGTGTAGAGATTCTGCACTGTGAGTATCGTATCCAAAGCAGGTGTTAAGCTTCAAAGATTGGATACAACAATAAGGGTATTATATGGATAGTTTACAAATAAAAACAACACTGAAAAACTCTGACCAACCCTGTACTCTTTTTTTGAAATCCCCATTCCTGCAGTAAGTCAGATACAGTTCCAGATAGTTATCACTAGTACAGTATTTTAAAAAGCTTTCTGGAAAGCCGTGAGAAACTGTACTACTTTTCACTGACTTAGCAAAAAACAAAAAAAGAACACTTATAAATTCTCCTTACCTCTGTTTCTGGACAGTGCAAATGTTCTGATTTACCTGAAATTAAAAAATAAAGTTTTATACACTTTTTCATGCTTATCTTTTAAACACATCAAGTCAAAAAACAAATTTAGAAAATCTGAGCCAAACCCTTTCCAGACACACAATAAAAAAGACAAAAGCCTATTCAATACACACAAAAGCATTCTAAAAGGGTTGCTGTGTTCCTTAAATTATCAAGGTCAGTTACTTCAGGATACATAGTCTGTCTCTGTATACCTATACGTATAAATAAAATACACACACGCAGCCAGCAGTCCAAGGATATGGCTGGTGAATTATAATAAATACGTGAAACTCTGCCCCACTAATTGGGAGAAGGACATGCCTCAATCACCATGTATCCACTCTGCACTATACTTGCAAGGTGTTCTCCAAAAGTGCAGCATCACACAGCAGATTCCTCACCCCTGTCCTCCTTCTAAGCTTAGCCCTGCCAAAGTTGTTGCTTCTTCTGTAGTCCCTTATTCTGTTCATCTCTGCAGTAGCCGTTACTGCAGTCAATTCCTCCTGTCTTTATCCTGCCATTCTTTCAAGAAGCCCTGGGTGGCATACATGGTTGACCTCCATCTCTTCTACCCTCACAACAAAACCTATGAAGTAGGTTAGAAGGAGAAATCATTACTGAACCAGGGTCATCCTGTGAGCTTCACAGCTTAGTGGGAATCTGATTCCAAGTCTTTCTAGTCAAGACCAGTACTCACTACCTCATTGCTTGCAATCCCAGCATCAGTACTGTGGGGCATACCAGCCACATCTGCCTTCTGTAGCCCCACCAACAGACAGTTTGCTGTTGCCCAGTGCATGGCGTACAAGCACATAAGAGCACACAACACTGAAAAAGGCATAGATGCAGTGATGTCATGTAGGGGGTATGCGGGGGTACGCGAGTACCCGTTCCTAGGATTACGGCTGGCCCCGCCCATTCGCCCGCCCACTCGTCAACTCCATTGGCGCTCTGCCAATGAACGCCTGAAACGTTTGAATTTCCTGCACGTTTGAGTTGCCTGGCAGCGAGCGGAACGAGGGAGACCGACAGCGGCGGCAGCGTGAGCAGGTAGGCTGCCTGGGGCTCCCTCTCCCGAGGAGGCGCGGCGGTTCCTGGGGGTTTTGGAATTTGGAATTTTGGAATTTGTCTCCAAAAGAGTTTGGAATTGCTGAACTGAGCTGGTGGCTTTTTAAAACTTGCCTTGCCTTCCCAAGCCAAGCCAGGCCTTGCCTTGCCACTGAAAAATGAGCTGGTGTCTTCGTTAAACTGCTGTGCTGTTGCTCTGAAAGATTTTGGAACTGCTGAAATGAGCTGGTGGCTTTTTTAAACTTGCCTTGCCTTCCCAAGCCAGGCCAGGCCTTGCCTTGCCACTGAAAAATGAGCTGCTCAGGGGTTGCTCTCGAATACTGTTGCATCTGTTGGGTTACTTTAACATGATGCCAGTCCTCCTTAACATGTTCTGGGGGTGCTGTGGAATACTGTTGCAACTGTTGGGTCAGTTTAAAATGGTCTGAGGCCTCAAAAAGGGCTTTTTTCATGTCACTTCCTGCCACGACATCACTTCTGGCTTATGATGTCACTTCCGGTGGGTGGGTCCCGACACATGCCAATTAAAAGTGAGTACCTGTTCTTAAATAATTTAGATGACACCACTGCATAAATGTGTTGTGGAGGGCACCCATGCACTGAAAGCTGGTTAGTGCTGAGATGAAGGAGGCTCACATGCTCAGAATAGAATTGCTGTTGGGAATAGCCAGAATTGCTGTTGGGAATAGCCAGAGAGAGAGAGAGAGAGAGAGAGAGAGAGAGAGAGAAGCCAGAGAGAATAGCCAGAGAGAGAGAGAGAGAGAGAGAGAGAGAGAGAGAGAGAAGCAACAGCAGCAACTGGGAGATACATGTCAGTCCGTGTAGGTGAAATGGAGAGGGAAGGTGCACTTTGAACTTGCCATGGTTAGTGGAATTTTAGGCTCACACTCTTAGAAGTGATGGTTTGTTGTTTTTTTAACAAAACCATGGAAAACCCTTACAAGCAAGACTTGCAAAGTACTGCAATTTTAACCATGCTTTTATTTTTCCCACTTTTCAGGATGTTATGACTGTACATTCGTCTGACAGCTTGTTCACTTTGAAGACTTGACACTTGAGTCTTACAAACATATGGCTTAATTTCAGCAGAGTAACTTTTAAGAACTCAGACTCTGCTCTTACCCATGTTCCATACTTCCCTCAGTCACACTTACACGGTCCTGGTGCACATACTAGGAATACATTAATTGAAAACACACGAAGTATTTCCCAATAATCGTTTTAATGTAAACCAGAAAAGGTTATGAAATCATATGCACATATACTATCAGAGAGCTGCATCCTTACTTTCTCATGGATCTGGCTTTAAAATCTTAGCTATGTATCTAGTGGGTGGCCTTAGGAAAGTTGCTTTTTTCAGCTGCAGAACTAATACTTCAAAATACAAACTTTTCACTCACTGATTTGAGTACACACTACGTAATTACTTTAAAAATGTATGACTCTCTTTAATAGCCCCATAAAGACTATGTAAAATGTCAAAAACAGACATACCAGATTTAACTCTCTGGTTTATGGTGCACAGTGCATTGTCTGACAGTGACGAGAATCACTGTTTAATACTTTGTGCCATCAGTTATTGAGGTCATCTGTGTCACATGCTAAAAATGTACAGAAATGCAACACCATGTTTTAGAATTTAATGCAAAAATTGAAACTGCTGCCAGTCATAGAACCAACAATAGAGTATCTGCATCAAATCCATTTATCACATAGGTTAAATTTTTGAACTTATTTTTACCTAAGATAAAAACTGAAAATTCATTGTGATTTTGAAGTGTCTCAAAAGCAACCTTTAACCTGCAATTAACTTAAGAATTCACAGAACCAAAGTGATTAAGTTGCTTCCTGACCAACTTGAATCACCCTTGCTTCCTAAATTACTGCAAAAACTTAAAATGCAACTGGGAAGGAAGATCTGAAAGACCAACTGCACATATGTGTGCGTGCGCGCGCGCGCGCACACACACACACACACACAGGAATTGAAAAGTCACATGGCTTCTTAAATTCTGGCATTAGAACCTGAGCTTTGCCATGTTTATTGACATCAGCTGACAAACATCTTTTACCAGGCTGCTGCGTAAGCATTCTGAGTATCCTTTAATTTCCCCCTCTCAGGAACTTTTAATATAACGCAAACCAATAAATCTATAGTTCTATATATTTCCTGACCTATACATGAAAAACAACGATCCTGTAGTTTCGGAGCCACTGTCTAGCCTTCTAGCCTGCACTCATAGTTGTAATTACAGTCCTAAGATTCAGCTCTGTAATGAAAACCACAAAGCCTTGTAGCATGTGAAAGACTAACCTATTTATATCAGCATATTTTAGCATGCTGTAATAAATTGGTTTGTCTTTAAAGCGTTCCAAGACTCTTTGCTTTTACTGCAACAGCCTACCCCTCTGAAAAACATTGCTAAAGTCTGCCTCTTCACACTCCTGAACAAGAAAAGGCACAGCTAAGGCCTCATTCTCACATGATGAACTTGGGTTTGGGCAGAGCCACTTACCTTCACATGTCAGAAGAAAGGGTTCTTTCTGGTCTAGCTTCTCTCTGACATATTATTTGTCTGCATGCATTGTTTTTTTAAATAGAGCAGCACTCAATTATACAAGCCTCTGCCTGCAGTGGTACAATCCAAAGTTTACCAATTCAGTGAGAACTAGGACTAATAACATTATTATGAGTAGGATAACTTAAATTCAGTTTTAGTGTAGCCTAGAATACCCACTACATGTTCATATCTCACTCCTTTTAGTGTGTGTGATTATCTGATTAATACTGAAAACAAATACAGATACCATTGCAACCTCCACCACTATCTCAAGTAGTGAAATCATATAAACTTATAATAAAATTATCATCTTCCTTGTTTAATTCAAAAGTAACATAGAACTTTGGCACAAATTTGGAGAACTTATTGCTTCCACATTTAAGGTAGTTTTAACTAACGTTTCATTACAGCACTGATGCCAATTACAGGAAGTCCCCTTTAAAAATTGACTGGAAAGGGACTGGAAAGTTTAGAATTATAACAAAGTTATTAACAGCCCAATTCTATTTTCCTATGACTGCTGTAAGGCAATTGTGGCAGCAGAACATGCATTCCACTGTTGGCTGGCCCAGATAGGAGCTGTTAGAATAGGGAATTTTCCTCCATATGAAATAGAAGTTAATGGGGACCATATATCCAGCCATACTCTAAACTGGACTAAAAGTGGTAAATTTTCTCCCATAAGAAAGGATAGATTAAGGTAAGGATAGGGGTTACAGAGAGTGGTATACGTTCCTAAACACATATAAAGCAATATACTTCTAGCAGGGGCAGTCTGTCCATGACATGACTGATGTCATGGAGAGAATTGAAGGAGACGGTGATGGCACCCCGCACTCATCCACCACCTACACTAGGCTGCCGCCTCTCCATCTCCGCCCAGACCAGCTCTATCTATTTTTTGTGCTTCCTATTCCTTTTCTAATGGGGGACTAGAGTCCCAGCAGCAACAGATACTGAGGAAAGTAATCCCTCTTTCTGACTTCCAGCATCGCTGCTGCAGCACAGCTACTTCTGCCTGTAATGGCCAGAGGAGTGAGGGAATGCTGGGCGCCAGTGAGGGAATGCTGGACTCCTAGCATTCTTTTCACCAGCCATTAGAGGAGACAGTGAACTCCAAGAGAAAGACAAGCAAGGCTTACTACTCTCCCTCAGTGTCCAACACCGCTGCTGCCGCTGCTGCCGCTGCCGCTGCCGCTGCCGCCGCCGCCACCTCCTCCTCCTCCTATGGCTGGAATTAGGAAGCTGGCCTCCAAGCATTGTCCATCTTCCAATAAGGTCATCATTTTGCCCAAAGGAGTTATTGTTTCCATAAGAAGTTTCTTCTTCCACTCTGCTTTTATTGGCACACTTAAATATAACCAAAATGCTACCACCAACTTACATAAAACTATTGATTTTCAGATTTCATAGGTATAAACATTAACTTTCTTCATTGTCTTTAAGTTGCCTCTTGTTTTTAAAGATATAGTAGTACTTTAAAATGAGCTACTACCATAAGGCTGCAATTTTTTACATACTTACTTAAAGTAAGCTTCAGGGAACCGAATGAGAATTACTTCTAAGCCAGCATGCATATATGCGTGCTATGAGAGCTCATGTAATTACATATGCCAGATACACTGAATTAGGCTGCAATCCTACATAGCAGCATTTCCCAATTTGTGGGTTGCGACTCTATTTTTGGTGGGTTGTGGCCTCCCAAATCCAAGAAGCCCTGTAGGCATTATGGTGGGTTGCAGAGAACAAGTGGCTTGGTTGTGCTGGTGCGCAGCCCGCATCATTAGCCATGTCGTGCCGCATCACGTCCTGGACTGCCCTGCAGCTTCCTGGTTGCAATGGGCCTACAACCAACTGAAAATCGGGTTTGCAACTGGTGGATTACAACACAGAGATTGGGAGTGCAGTGTGTTGCATGGCATGATATGACCAATGACACAGATCGCGTGTCTTTCATGGCCCAGAAGTTGATTCTGTGTTGTACACCAAAATATTTGCCAAGTAGGATTATTTTACCTGAGACTTAATTTTAAATAGATGTGTATAAGATTGCACAGGTTCTGTTATCAGGTAGCCCAATCCTATGCCCCATGGGTGCCATGATGCCACATCCTGTGGGGCGGGGGCAGCTGCTGGAGTGTCCGTAGGGTAAGGGAACATTTGGCCCTTTATCCTGTATAAAGCCCCAGCAGCCCCAATGGGTTTCCTGAGATCTGTGCCCGCTATTTAGTGGGTGCATAATAGAGAAGGACTAGGTAGGACTCTGTGGCTTGGGAGGGGGACTGGATTCTGTGGCAGATTTGACGGCCATTGTTGCCCCCCTCCTGGGACTAGTCCTCTCTCTGGTCCTCTCTGTGGTCACTCCAGCAGTGAGTCTTCCCAGTGCTGTAGCCTACTGCCGACTGGCAAAGCACAGGCAATACATTCATACTGCCAACACCGGAGTGCCTTAAGGCACTTTTATGACACCCAGTGTTGGCGATACAAATATACTGCCGGGGCTGCAGCCCATAGGATTGGATTCTAAATCTCCTTGTAAGAAGACTGAAAAATATGCCTTCCGAAATACTGCTCAAATTAGTATGAGAACAATGAGATATCCCAGATATTAATGGCATACTCTTTCCTACCCTCTACTAATTATATAAAACTTTCACATGATTCAGTAAAGGCAATCAAAACACCTACTGGCTAATGGCCATTTTTCCAAAACAAGCTGTAATCCTGAAGGTCATTTTGGAGCTACCTGTTTTCTATGTGATTTATAAGCTCCACCATCTTAACAAGTTGCATATTCTGAAGACTGTAGTTAATCATCATTAAGCCCTTAAGGCAATTCTCCATCCTGACACATCTGTATGCATACACACATCCTACCAAATTCTTACTTTCTTCTTATTCTCTTGCAGGTGGCTTGGAGAAAAGAAAACCATTTGATGGTTATCTTAAGAATAATAATTACAAGATAATAACTAAAGAAAAATTATGGAAGTACTACCTGCATAGCAAGGACTTGAACTACATTTTCCCAATGCTTAAATCAACCAGCATAAGATTAGACTTCACAAGAAAATGCAAAAGGAACTGAAGTTTCTATTTGTACTTTATCCTGGATTATTTCTCAAACATTTTCCAATAGCAAAGAGAATCAGGAAGAAAATCTTGGCACAAGCAAAGTAACGATACACCCTTTCCAGCACCCCATTTTTCTATATTTTCAATATGACTGCTCTAGATGCTTTGCAGCCCACCTGAAATGGTCCCGTGACCCTCTGGTGGGTCCCAACGCACAGTTTGGGAACTACTGTCCTACTTGAACATTCTACTTGAAATGCATAAATCATTCCTGCCTCACACAGGAAATCTACATAAGGAAAATCTGAAAAATAGAATGGTTTGAAAAAATAGACTCTCTCGCTGGTGTCCCAGGACAAGGAACATATCCCTAGTGTACATGGGTACTTGCTCAGTGTGTAAACATAACCAATGTATTATTTATATAAAAACAAACATTTTAACAACCTTTCTTTTACAATGTAACTATTTGTATTTTAAAGAAAACAACTGCTTTACTTTCTATCTTGAGATGCTCCCATTTTTAGGGCACTAGCACCTTTAGTATTTAATTCAAAGTAATGATTTACAAAATCACTCACTAATTGCAACAATATGCTTTTCAGGTCCTTTGTACAATGTTTCTTGCTACTACTC
Organism: Lerista edwardsae; assembly: GCA_029204185.1. Taxonomy (NCBI): domain Eukaryota; kingdom Metazoa; phylum Chordata; class Lepidosauria; order Squamata; family Scincidae; genus Lerista; species Lerista edwardsae. The sequence goes on from JAJKFI010000031.1 coordinate 14,599,330, forward strand.
CCTGTTAATAGTCAAACTATATGAGATATCATGGGTGAAGACAGCGTTTGAACAATACACACAGAGAATACTTCCTTTTTTAGATGAAGAATGGGTTGGTGGAATTCTCCTTTCCTTAGAGGTATCAAAGATAGTACAGAATTGTAGATGGATTTTCTTTAACAGGGTGATCATGCTAATGACAAGTTTTATTGACTATAAGCTAATTCATACTCATGGTCCAATCTCCCCCCAGATTATATTTGCCAACAATTCTGGGGTTTATTCACCTCTTGCAGTTTGCATTATGGCACAGCTTGCTTGGTTCAACAATCTGCTTTGCTTAACACTCTTTACCTTCATTCATGCATGTTGCTGTTTGTGGAACATTGTGGTCTGAATGACAGATATAATCTTCAGGTAAAGGATTTAGGCAACCAGTTCTTCCAATTCCTTTCCAGTTTCCCCACATTATCAGATTTAGCAAGATGGCCATCATTATTTCATAGTCTGCTGCATTTGCTATTTCAATACCTCTGATGACATATACAACTGATGACATCCTCTTTCAGTATCCTGAACAAACCCTGAATACTCACTACCAAAAGATACAGTAATTTGACTATTCTCAAGAAGTACTGTATATTTCTTGTAAACAATGGCCTTAATACAACTATAGTTGCAGATAACTACTTCTATGCAACAATTACAATTACCATCAGAAAGGTTTTTTCCTCCTCCCTCAACAGTTTTTGAAATGTTTCCGAGGGATTAAAAACTAACATCAACATTCTCTGTAATAGCAAAGATTATTATTGCTCCATCCCATGTCAAATTAAGAGGGTATTCATCTACCTGTTTAGTAAAGGCCATTTCATGGGAAATCAACTGCAGCTCTGTACATGCTACAGTATTATGCAACCATATACAGTATAGTACAATCAGTACTAAGAATGGACAAGACTATTTCACTTGTCAAAGCTATGTTTCAGAAGGATAAATCTATATAAAATGTGAGTAGAACCATACATTTAAACTCAGCTCTGCCCTACTGTAGGAAAGGGGGCCCCAATTTTAAGAGCAAAAGGAATCGCGTTAGCCCCTACCTCATGGTTTACTTCCCTGAAGCTTGCCCCCCAAGTAGTTTTTTGTATTAGCTTAGCAGGCTGGAAGCAAGTTTGGCTCTCAGAGAGAAAATTTCTTGGCAGAAGGGCTGTTGGGAGATGTAGTTGGCAAGGGACGGGAATGCACTCTTCACTCACATGCCCTTTTGCTATTAAATTTGACTCTCAAACATGGGAGAGCTTGGTACAGAAAATAGGAAAGTAGAAGGTAAGAAATAGTTGCCTCACCAATGAATGCTATGACATGCAACTGAGTCACACAGTGTGAACATATAAAATTAACCAAAAAATTGTTAGTTCTGGGCATTCTCTCCTCCTTGGAATCTGTTCAAGATACTGAAAAACCTAAACTATTCAAAAAGACTTGCTAAAAGACTAAGGGCCCAATCCAAAGTCCATTACCACAGGCGGTACGCTCATACCACCCAGGCAACTGTTGCACATGGCATCATAAAGTGCCTCCAACGACGGCAGTAAGCTCTTAGCACACGGCCTTATTCGGAAGCCCTTGCTTCTGCACTGGTTAAATAGCCGGGGCAGAAGTGAGTAGACCCATTGCCCGCCCTGCACACTTACTGCAGGAAAAGGGGATGAATGCTGTGGTACCACTGTGCTCCCAGGTAGTCAGGCAGTTCAGGACTGGGCTGCCCGAGTTCTGAGGACATCCCCTATTCTCTCTTACAGTACAGTATATGTTGGAACTAAAAAGTGTTAGAATTATCCTAGCCAAAGCAATAACAAGATCAAGAAGATGATCTGTCTTTCACAATCAAAGCTAACCCTAGAAAGAATTTTCAGATATAGAACATTCCCAGCTACCCCCCCCCAAAAAAGCTTTCAAAATACCATTGACATTTTCTGTTCCTATTTGTTGTTTGTCATATTAGAGTAAAAAGTGAGTGTCCCATTTTCTAGCTTGACATGTGAACATTCACTTTAATCACTCTATGGCAACATAAAGCTGTACATATTCATAACTGCTCCCCTTATGAGGGGACCTACACACAAGATAAATAAACTACAGTTTAAGATATCATACTACAGGGGACTCTAAATATAAATGTTTTAAGTTTCACACAATCTGTTGAAAAATAAAAAGGGACTAGAGAAAAGGGCTCTCTAAAAATGGTTATGTTCCTTTCAACATGACCCACCTTTATTTGTAAAGCACCAAGGTTAGAATAATCCACATTATATTATGAATTATGGTGCTAACATGAAGGTGCAGCTGTCATTTTCCAATTGCGTTGGTGATATCATTTTAAAAAATAACTTTTTGGGGATAATTTAAAAAAGGAGTTGAGAATAAAACGGCCAATGTTATTATGGCACTGAATAAATTGATGGTAAGGCCGCATCTGGAGTACCAAGTACAATTCTGGTCACCACATCTCAAAAAAGATATAGGGAAACTAGAGAAGGTGCAGAAGACAGCGACTAAAATGTTGACAGGGCTGGGACACCTTCCATATGAGGAAAGGCTACAGTGTTTGGGGCTCTTTAGCCTAGAAAAAAGGCGCCTGAGGGGGGACTTGATTGAGACATACAAAATTATGCATGGGATGGATAAAGTGGATAGAGGGAGGTTCTTTTCCCTCTCTCACAATACCAGAGCCAGGGGACAGCCACTAAAATTGTTGGGACTGTGAGAACAGATAAAAGGAAATACTTTTTTACCCAGCAGGTAATTAATCTGTGGAACTCCTTGCCACAGGAGATGGTGATGGCATTTGGCCTAGATGCCTTTAAAAGGGGGCTGGACAGATTTCTGGAGGAAACATCCATCGCAGGCTACGGGCCATGATGGTTAGTGCAGTCTCCTTACTTTAGAGGTAGACTACCTTGGAATGCCGGATGCAGGGGAGTGGCAATGAGATGCACATATCTAGTTGTCTTGTGTATTCCCTGAGGCATCTGGTGGGCCACTGCGAGATGCAGGAAGCTGGACTAGATGGGCCTTTGGCCTGATTCAGTGAGGCTCTTCTTATGTTCTTACGCTATGAGTTTCTTGGGTTGAACAAAGTTTAGTGCCCTAGAATGGCTTAATCCTGCCCTGCCGCCCAACAGTTAATGCAGAGAAATTATAATATGCTCTGTGAAACTAGCAGCTCAATCCTAAAGTTCCTTTGTGCCAGTGTAGGCTTCCTTACACCAGATCCAAGTGCACTTACTTGGGAGCTGGCATTGCCAATACAAAGACTTGCACCGGCCTACCGGTGCCACATTCAGCAGCAGCACTGACCAACACAGGTAGTATTACACCAGGCAGCATGGGGGATGAGAGAGGGTGGCGGAGAAGGGGCATTTTTGGGTGGGGAAATGGCAGAACATGGGCAACCCCTCCCAGCTGACCCAGAGTTACCCCAGGCTTCCCAGATTTGTGACAGCTAAATACCTGGTGCAGATCCAAGAAGTCCCATTGTGACAGCTGGGGCATTACTTGGGGCAATATATTCCCTTATCCGGAGGTGACCTCCAGCCACTTCCTAACCTTAGTTGGATATTGCACAGGCCTTGTGGCCTGGCTGTACCAGTTCAGTTAGGATTCATTGTTGACATCTGAGAAAGATTATGTGGGCACTAACATTAGATTGCTAGGCTGAAATAAAACCGTTCAGTAGATGCTCTTATTGTTCACAGTAGAACAATGGACAGGACACATTTCATACTGTGTCCTAATCCACCAATCAGCTACCCCCATCCTGATGTCTTAATACTACCCCTTGTTGCATTATATCCACTTTAAATCCACAGCAAAATACATGCGATGTCATTTTTCATATATAGGATTTTGTTAGATCTACAAGTACAACGACAGGCACTATATGTGTATTGCTATAATAATTTTATATTGAGTTGGCTTTGAAAAATGGTTTAGGTAGGATGTTGATGTTTAAAACTGTGTTTATAGTTAAGTAATATAATTGCAGATATTTGTAGTCTTACATACCTAAGTATGTGTCTTCAGTCATATGGTACTGCATTACTCAGGCACATTTAGTGCATAGTATACATAACTACTCAATCTGTTCAACATATCACACATAAGTATACACGCCTTCTACAATTAAGAGGAATTTGCCAAGTCACATTTTATTTAATAAAGCATTTCTTCTCACCTTCTTGTTTCCTATACATTCCTTTGACAAATATACGTGTAGGATCAGAATTCTAAATCCCACGGATATCAGAGGAATTTACTCCCAAACAAGTTGATTTGGGATTGCAGCCTTAGTTGTTTTGGATAACAAAGGCATAAAGCCAACAGACATTAAAACCTCCTGCAAACAGCATGCCTTGGTTCTGACAGCTGCTCTCTTTGTTTTGCTTTGCAGTGCCCTCCCCCATCGTCATGCTGACCTACATGAACAGCTTTGCATCATTTTTTCTCCAAGCAGGAGCAAGGAAATTTCCTATCTCGAAGAAGGAGTTGGAGACATTCTGGTTCATACACAAAAGATACGTCCTCCATCTGTCTGATGCTGTCTATCTAGTTCAGATATAGCCATCTACGCAGCAAGATCCCTTTTTTTAGGTCCTCTATCCCAAAATGAAACCCTTTCGCACACAAACCAAGGCATCTGCTCAAGTAGAATTAAACCATCCTGCAGCCTCAAAACTGGTTGCCCTCTCCATCAGCCATAATGCAGCACCAGGAGACAGGAAAGATTGCAAAAGGGTGTATGTGGATATAATCAGACCTCTTAGCCTTCAGCCCAATAGCTACCAAATTCAGAGTGTAAGGGTTCTAAGGAAATACTAAACGGCCGTAGCTTCATAGGGATCACGGGAACAGTTTATGGGGAGGATCCAGCCGTTGTATAAATAAGATGAACAGAAGGGTTTTTGTACCGTGGATGAGAGAGAGCGAGAGAATCTCGTCATCCTGTGGCAAAAGGAGGCAGCCTGTATTCAAGCAAACCGTGAAAGGATGGTGGAAAGGAGGCCAAACTCCCCACTGCTGGGGATTTGCAGCCTCCAGATTGCATGGGCGGGAGAGGATAGCAGATGGGGTGGAACAGGAGCGGGGGGGGGATCTGCGCTGTGCATTCCCTGTAGGAAGGAAACAACAGCGAGGGTGGCGGGCGGGCAGGCAGTGCGACGGAGATGGCCCGCAAAGGCTGTGCGTAGCGGCTGCACCCCCTACCTGCTCCGGGTGGGCTCCGAGCGCTGCTGCCCCCACCCAGCGTGACGGCTCCGTCCCTCCAGATGCGGATGTCCGCGGGGCTCTCCACTCTGCCGGCCCGGGAGTCCCCTCGACGGCCTCGGAGAGAGCCGCAGCACTGGTAGCAAACGGCCCACGCCTGCTCCTCGTTGATGGGCTGGTTGTAGAGCTTCAGGATCTCTTCGAGCGACAAGGCGTCTCTCGCCGCCGCCGGGCCTCCATCGCATCCTTCCTCGTCGCCGGGGCTGGAGGTGCCCGGAGAAGGCTCGTCGCTCGCCGCAGCGCTCGCGTGAGCCATTCCCACTGCGGGGAGAAGCTGCTGGGCTGCCCTGTTCGTCCTCCGCCTCACCTCAACTGCTGCTGCTGTTGCTGCTGGCGGCGCCGCCGCTCCCTTCTGCCCGCCGCCTTCATCTTCTCCCCACCCCCCCTCCCTCGGCAGTCCGAGCGCGTGAGCCGCTGAGTACAGCCCCAGTCACCGGCAAGGAAGCCAGCGCCGCCGCCGCCGCGACCACAGAGCGAGTCGGGCAGTGACTGGGAGAGAGAATGAAAGGCAGGAGTCACCTCATAGCAACGCAATGGCGTCCCTCCTCCTCCCCCCACCCTCCGGCGATGCCGGGCCACCCTGCCTCCTGCCTGCGGGAAGCAGGTACGACAAGTAGAGGGCGCCATGAAAGCGGGGAAGAACGTAGAGAGCGTAGGGCCATCACTCGCCTCAGTGGCACTGGGGAAGAAGGAGTCATAAAGTGCACCACTTGCCCACCCAGGCTCAAAGCCTTGACTCAGGGAGATCTGCCAGGCGACCCGAGCTGACTAATTTGGCCAACGTGCCTCGTTCCTGACTTCAAACAACAACAACAACTGTACAGTACAGGCGTGCTTCGGTATCCACGACTACCATAGATACTGGGATGGCTATTAAAAAGACAGAGGAACATTAAACAATCCTTTTTTTTCCTTGTTGCAGCAAAATCACTGATGTTCCCCTGTCTTTAAAAAGGCATGCCCAGTACCCATGGGCAGACCTAGTCAA
>JAJKFI010000031.1:14605637-14741178 GCA_029204185.1 Lerista edwardsae
TGTGTCTCCACTTTCAAAAATCTGAGTCAGTGTCTGAAAAAGCCACATGTGAGCAAAGACCATCATGCAATGCTTCCAATTTGCCTATATAACTAGGGGGGGCACATGCTACTCTCCCATGCAAATTAGAAGCATTGCATGATGGTCTCTGCTCACATGTGGCTTTTTCAGACACTGACTCAGATTTTTGAAAGTGGAGACACAGGAATTTCAAACTGAAGTCACCAAACATAAAGAACCAACTACAAAAAAAACTAAGGCTGAGCTCACTGTGACCTTGAAAGTTATGAAGATTAAAGATGGCTTGGTACTGGAAAAATGTTTGGGTGGGGGAAGGCCTGTACTATGGATGCCTTCCTGATCTGCAGAGTGATGGTCTATGGCTGGTCCTGATGGGCATCTGTGCGATGTTGTGCAGGTACCACTGGCACCCCCCTAAACTGCTTAAGGACACGGCAAGCTCACATCTTTCAGCATAGACATTACAAAATAGATGTCTGTTTATGGGTGATGAATACCCTGTTCCCCATTTCCCCCCCCTCCTGTTTTTGGACACTTCTAAGCCTCAGAAGCTCCTGTCCCTGTTCAGCATCCTCTGCCTGTTTGAAACATTATTATCAGCCAACTATATGCTGAATGTAGATTCTTTTTTCATATGGAAGTAGCTAGTCAGCCTACAAGTAGGCAGGCCATATCCATTGAGTAGCAATCTGTTTATCAAAGTGAAGGAGTAGGATGGAGAGACTAGGTGGACTCCACTTCTTCAATTAGTCAACATCAAACCAAAGTTCAAAAATAAGGAATCTTCCTGGATATTCTGCCAGGTGGCATATAATGCTAGTTAACACACCCACGTGAATATGATGTTAGTGAATATGATGCTAGTGACACCCACACTCCAGTAAGTAGGCTGGAACAGTATTAGCAGATAAAAACTACCCAGGTTCTCTCCTATTCAGCAGCTGGTCCAATAAAGTAGGGAGCAGGAAGCACGGGCATGCTAGCTTCTAAGCACTTCTCCCTTCATTTAGCCCCCCTGCTCCTGGTACACTCCCTGACAGCATATGACAGCACACCTTACGATATTTACTAATCAATCTATTCAACAACAGTGCTAAACAACACCCAAAGCACATTTTTCCTAGTATCATTCATGAGGGAATTTCTAAACAGGTTATAGTATTAGCACTGGCAATACCAGCAAGAAAAAGAGCCACTCTGCCCCTCTTCAAAGCATAGTTTTGATAATTATGCCTGTCACATGGCCAAGAACTAAGAAAAAGACTCTAAAAAAGCTTCAGTGCTAACTTTAGATATAATAAGCTCATCTAATATTAAAACTCTACTGTCCAAGAATTTAAAGACATAGTTCAGAGACTAGGTTTAGGACAGGGATAGTAGCAAAGGCTAGTTTCACCATCAGAATTTTGTGCCTAAAAAAAAAGAATGAAAATTGTAAGAAAGCAATACCCTGGACTTTTTCCAAATAGCTTTTAGCTTATAGTCACTGTATAATCTCATGTCAAAAACAACAACAACAACACTGGCTTTCTTAGGTCACCAGATTTCTCTAATGACTATAACTCAAGGCGGTTTACATAGGCAGACTTTATCCTGCAACAAACCTCAGTTTGCTATAAAGATTGCATTCAAGAGATAGTCTCTACTAATCCTTGGTTCTCATCAGTTTTACCTGTGCCTTCAAGCAGCTACATGTCTCATTTGCACACTTTTAGTGTATCCCTAAACAAAAATAAGTATATGAACAGGCCCACAGCAACTAGGTATTGGTTAGATTGTACTATGTTCTGTCTTGCCAAGTCATTTCTTTTCCTGGGCCAGCTGTATCCCATGGTACGATCGTGTCTGATTTTTCATTCCATCTGGCATATATTAGTCCAATCTAGTTGGATAGAACACCATGGGCATGCTGCAAGACAACAGTATCATAACTTATGCTTTGAAATAAGAAGGTGCATACATATTTTTCTACACTATCAGACAATACAGTTACATGAATAAGAAGTATTGTTACACTCTCTGGGGTAGCTGACATCACATCATCACCACATGAGGCACATACTCAAATAGAGCGAGGAGGAAGCAAATCATACTGTAAACAAAGTATGCCTACATTCGACAGATAAAAGATTTGCATATACAAATGTTTTCAACTAAGGCAGTAATCTAATAATCATAGCTTTATATCCATACAACAATTAGATACTTTTAAAAGACTCTGTGTTAATACAACAATTTTTTCTCTAAATGTATCTGCGTAGTGGTTCTGAAGGAGGATGGATATTAGCTCTACAAAGCTTCTTTTAGTGTTGTTTTGCTGTAGTGCTCTTTGTCTTGGGTTGCTTAACAGCTACTGCAGCCAATAAGAGCAGTGTATTCTGGACAAATACCACTGGTTTGTCTCATCTCATTTAGAGCTGTTTCAAACACCTCTCAGCTTTCAAGGAACAGATCACCCACATAGCTGGAAATATTATTGTAGTGTTTTTAATCTGTAATAAACTAGTGTCTCCAAAAAACATTATCTGCAAAGTACTTCCAATGCTTCACAAGAAGATACTTAGATGTACTACTCTAATAGGATATGTTGCTCTAAACAACCAGTGTTAAAATGAAACAATTTTGAGGGTAGTAAACTAATAGTTGACAGTGATAAAGCAAAGTGTCACAAGCCATGTCAAATATACTCCATGCTTTCACTGAAAAACTAATCATGCTCGGCACCATTTGTTCTAGAAAGCCATATTATATGCGTTTTGTTTCAAATGTCATTTCTTTTTTCTAGAGAAGATTCTGATCAGCAATATAGCATGGCAATTCCAAAAAGTTAAAATAAAACATGTTATGTATTCATTTACCAAGTACTGCTATTCGTATGTTAAATAGCAGGACAAATCTCAAGAGGTTTCAGGTAAAAGCCATTAAGAACCAAAACATGCCCTTAGGTACAAATTTAAGCTAGTATAAGTAGTATTTTAAGATATTGGGTAGCACTGCAAATGCACTCTTATGACTATATTTTCTTATCAAGTGTCTGGAATAACTGTGTACCATGTAACTATAAAAATTCAAGTTAAAAATATTTTCCGTTAGTTTTAAGCTATCCATAATTGCATCCATGACAAAAGACATGATCAGTATGTCTTATCTTCTTAGCAGGCAGTCATATCAAAAGAGCTATAAGACTGGCATCAGGCAGTATATCTTCTTCTAAGGTGTGTGTGTGTGTGTGGGGGGGGGGGGGTTATCAGCTTTTTAATTTATAAAAATGCTGAATTTTTCTACTCCAGAGCAGTGGTTTTAGCATCAGAACCTACTTAAAAAAAAGTTTCACTTTATCAGCTGCTCAAGCCTCTGTAGCTAGACAGGTGATTGGTTAGCAGTGCTCCCCAAGTAGCAGGTTGTTAACCCTTGATGCACATAACCTAATCTGCCTTGTCAGTTTTGTAACCTACCAAAAATTGGGCCACAGACCCACAGTTGGGGAACAGCTGCTCTAGAGTTATTAAAATAAAAGATCATTAAATTTTCCTGGAAGAATGTAGAAACAGCTTTTATTACAATAAAATATAAAATTTATAATACAGTCATTACATTTTATACAGGATTTTTTTCTGCCATGATCTAAAACAATACCATTGCCAATATTCTAACATGATTGTAGTTGTAGCCTTTACTCCAGATAAACAACTGTATACTAAAGAGTGTATACAGTTAATACCATTATTAAATAGTATATTCCCTTGTGTAGACACACTAATCCAAGCCTATTATCCCAAGCATTCACAGAAATAAGTTCCACTGAAATCAATAAAACTTATAGTCAAGACAGGATGAAAGAATACAAGGCTGTCATCAGTTACATATACTCAAGGCTCTGACCTTAGTGAGGTTTTTGAATACAGTACAATTTTATCCTAGAAATAAAGGGACTTGTCAGAGTACACAACGGTATTTGCAAGCAAACATAATCCAAACAGCACATGCAGATTCAGGATATGTAAATACTCTGACCCGAACTGCAAGTCGCACTTGATCTCCTCTACAGCACACTATTTCTTCACAAAAAGGAGACCTGTTTGAATAAACATAAGCATGAATAAACTACAGGCACTTTGCAGTTTTATTTGACTTATTACATATACAAATGGTGGGAATAGTCATTGTAGAAACTTCTAATTGCAATATTGTAGCATTACTCATATCAGGTATTTGAAAATGGTGTTTGTGATGTTTAACAAGTCATCACCATGAATGAAGTAATTCCAAACCAGGTTGACTATGTGTGTGGCTACAATGGTCTTCTTGTTCCTACCATCAATAATATTGTAACACCTAAAACGCTGTATCATAGGACTGATAGGCAACTCATGTTCACCCCGAACGCTAAGGACCACAAGTGGATTTAAATGTGGAGTTAGATACAAAGGTGGCAATGACTGAACAACCTAAATATATCAATCCTTCAGCTACATACTCAGAAAGTTAAAACATACTTCAAAAATCAGAATAGTGTAAAATAGGGGGCTCAAAACTATGGCCCGCAGGCCAAATCCAGTGCCTTTTCCCTGGCATAAGCAGAGGCTTGTGTTCCACCAGGGAAGGTGTGAAAGACCCCTGCTACAGCTCCCAGGGGGTCTTCGCAGCCAGGTGCTTCTGGGGTCTGCCATCCCAGGAAGCCGCATGCATGGCCTTCCATGTGTATGCAGCTAGCTGTGAAGACTCCTGGGAGCTGTAGCAGGAGTTTTTTTGCACCATTGTAAAGAGCAAAAGAAGGATAGGCTATGGCTTGACTCCATTTTGTCAGAATACCTCCATTTTGTTAAAAAAGAGCTAAAGCTGGTAAGATACCAGCTGGTGATAATCAGCTCATTTCCTAAGGTAATTTCATCAGGAAGTATAATTCCTATTTGCTTTGTTTTCTGCAGAAAGGTGTGAGGTCATAGCTAGGGTTAGGAAGGAAGTACCTAATCAGGAAGGTTCCATCCAGCTAGTGCTGCAATTAAGAAGATTCCGCACAGCTGAGACCCATCACTTAGAATTAGTGTTTTGTTTACATAACCTTTTCTGAACAGGATGGAATCTCCAAACATCCCATCAGGAAGAGGTCTGACCTTTATCCTGATTGGATAATTAATTATACTAGAGGGGATAAAAAGATACCCAGTTTTGGGGGTACAGACACACATCTTCAGACCTTCAAGACACCATCAAGACCATCAGACCTTCAGGTCACCATCAGAGCATCTTCAGAGAAGATAATCAATCCTTCAGATCTCCAGGACTACAGATCACCTTCTCTACGTCAGTCCAAGATGCCCCAGCCTGGACCTGCTGCCTGCTTGGAATTGAAAAGAAGGTGAACCATCAAGGCTAGCCACCTTGCATGTACTAGGGCCTAGTCTAGTGTTAGAAAGCTAGTTTTCTTATTTTAAGGTGTATCTTAGTTAACGTCTCTGTTAGCTCTTTTAAGCCTTTCCTAGTTTTGGTAACTGCTTGTTTTCTTAATAAATTATAGTTAATCTATAAGCTTTATTTGTGGTTATTTGGAACCAAGCTAAATTCAGTTTTGCTGCTTGGGCACCCTACCAGTTAAGCTTTATAGCTTTGGGACAGGTCCCTGTAGTTGGGACTAGTTTAGCCTGAGGATTTAAAAAGTTAAGAGGCCGTTTATTTTTATTAGAGGCTTTTGCTCTTAACTATGGTCCCAGGCTGGTAGCAGAGGATGTATGCCTTGTCTTGGAAGTGCTTAATGACATACTCTGCTGAATGTTCACAACTCATATGGGCCCTGGGCTGGTTATAGGGCATATGAGCCTGTGAATTACAACCATCCCCAGTGGAACGCAAAGCACTGTTTGCACTAGGGACGAATTTCCCCATTACAGCCATCTCCAGTTCGGAAAATAAATGTGGTCCCGAGTTTGGAGACCGCTGGTTTAAAACGTAGATCGTAGCCTTACCGGAGACATGTAGCAAAAGCTCTCCTTGCATTTTTGTACACAAAATGGATGGGAAATCCTTTGAAAGTGTGACCATCCGGTACTGCTCTTCTGATGGCATCTTGAAATTCTTCATTTCCTGCAGAAATGCTTGTGGCACGTTCAAGTTCATAAGCTGCCAAAGCTGGTGATAAAAGATAAGATAGCTGATCGTCCCAAATTGTTGCAAGACCAAGGTCCTATATGATAAAATATAGAATACAGGATAGTTAAGTCAATACACTTACAATACTCAAAGTTAATTTTCTGAGGGTGCAATCCTAACCTGGAGTGTTGCAAACACATAAAGTGCACTTGCAACACTCTTAGAGACAGGAAGCACAGACATGCGCTTCCTGGAGTTTTAAGATTTATACTATAGTCCAGGAGCTCTCTACCACGTTTTCCCCACACACTGAATCAGCATTACAGTATCTATTTACTTTTCTGCACTACAAAAGAAAGTGTCCAAACAGGACATTATAGGAGCTTGTGTGTTTGTTTTCTTTTCTTAAAGTAAACCAAATTACTCAGAAAAGAAAAGCCACTCAACAGTAAACAAATGCTTAATGTCTTTAACTGCTCTTCCTCAAATGAGATGCAAGTTTCTTGTTGTGTGCTCCCTGAGGCATGTGGGGGCCACTGTGAGGTACAGGAAGCTGGATGAGATGGGCCTTGGCCTGATCCAGCAGGGCTTATGTTCTCAAATGCATCTACCAGTATTTTAGCTTATTAAAACATTACTCCTTGCATCAGCTTGTTCAGAGATTCAGCACAAATCGCACATTTTAAGAAACTGTGCCAGTTTAGTTATTCTCTCATAAATCAGATATTTTTCTCCTATCTTAACAACAGAATCATATAATTCCTTCTGGGATGAAAAGATGACTATCAACTTGATGAAGCAAGGATAACTATTGCATATGATGATCAACAGGAAGTGAAAATACAATATACTTTGAAAGAGGTTTTCTACTATTGATGTTTTCAAGGCTAAAAAAAATTAAGATAATTATAGAAGTTAATTTGAATGCACCCTGAAGTTTCCAATGACTAATCAAATTGTTTCTTATTCTAGAGGTTGTGGAGCTTAGTAGTGTGTGTACAGAAGAGTTGTGATCCAACTTGGGCAGGATGTAAAAAGTAGTATTCAGCTTCTACTCACTAAACACTTTTTAAACTCCATGCAAAGAAAAGTCACTGTAAGTTAGAATTTATCTGCAGTGCATTCCTGCACTTGCTTTGGAAACCAAGAGGGATTAACAATGCATAGGCATATTTTCACACTTCACATATTAGTACAGGCGTCTCCCAGTATCTGTGGAGAATATGTCCCTAGCTCCACCGAAACCACAGATAAGGGGATCCTTAGTGGTCTCCCACACCCCATTACCTTTGTCTATGTTGATTATATTCTTCCATAGTGATAAGGTTCCTTGCTTGAACAAATTCTACAAGCAAAAAGCTTATAGCCAGAAAAGCAGGCAAGCAGCCTGCAGCCTTGAAGGAAACAAAGTAAAAACTAAGAGAAAACCTTTTGCTTACAGTGTTTGTTCAAGCAAGCCACCTTACCACTTCAGGGAAATGTAAACGTAAACAAAGTAAAGGTAATGGGGCACAGGGAACCACAGGGAACCGGTGCCATGGATAACAGAGCCACTGATACTGGGGACATCTGTATAGTCAACAGGTCTTATCCCTAGGAGTATATGTGGAAACGTGATATTTTGCACTGTTCTGCTTGCAGATGCAAGCATATGCAGAAAAAAATTACATAATTTACATAATTAATTGCATTCACAATTTTATGTGACATTTTATGCACAACATTGCACAATGTGTTGTGCAAGCACAAAGCTAAGTCAGGATTCCAGTTGGATTTCTGTGCTCAAGAACCTTGTGCTATCAATTCTGAGTATTCAAGGCACCTTTTGCAAGTAAAAAATACTTAGAACACAACCTAGTGGTCAACATCTTGAATAGCAAAGGTAAATCATATCAGGGTTCCTTAACAAACTACAAACGTTGGGAACTTAAATAAAGAGGTTCCTTCTTTAAGAGCTTGACAATGACCCCACAAAATCCAGATTCAAGTTCAAACCATCCAGGTCAATATCCTGGCTTGTTCACAAACTATGGTTAGAATGAACCGCAATGTGCTAGGCTTAAACTTTACAACAAATCATGATTTGTTTTGAACCACAATTGAAAATTGCAAATGTTCTCCCTCGTACATGAAGAGGCACAAACCCAAGTAAAGCTTAACCATGGTTTAATGACATTATGTCTGACATGAGTCAAAAAATGACAAGTACCTTCCGGTGTTCTGCCACCAATATTCTCAGCTGTAATTCTACTTCATTACTTGTTACTGCAGCATCTATTATGGAAGCACAGAGAGGAGGAAATGGTGGAAGCGCGCTGGTGGCACCTGGTGAACACACAGATTTTATTGCTTCGCCACTCATTGGTTTCCATTTGGATTCATCATGCAAGTCGAAAACACAGACTTCTACAGCGTCAGAAGGTTGGGAATTTGCCAGAAACTTTTGATGGTTGAAGATGCATCCTATTGTTCGATAAGGGTACAGCGGCTTGGGCTGCTCAACAACTGGAGGATCATCAGGCTTAATAGGATTATGGATGTATCTGAAGATTAACAGAAATGCTTTAATAATTGCTTAACATTTGAGCTAAGGCAAAAAAATAAACCCAGTAGACATTTTCAGACTTTTACACAGTAAAATGCAGCGCTGCCAAATAAGAACATAAGCAATGCCACAGTGGATTAAGTCAAATGACTATTTAGTCCAGCATTCCTTTCCCCCCATAATAGCCTACTAGCTGCTTGCATAAACAGGAGAGATCCCTCTCTCAATATTGCTTTTCTGCAACTGTAATTCAGAGATTGCCACTGAATTTGAAAGTAGCATATAGCCACCTGATTAGTAACTAACTCCCAAACTATTAAGTAAAAGCAGAAGTCTCCGTTTACTGCTCAACCATGCTGAAGCAGCTGAAATGTGCACTCATTGTTCACTCCTACCACCCACCCCGAGGCTTCATAGCAGTTAATAGTACATGGGCAGGAACAAAACTTAAATCCATGTTGTCTATTTCACAATGCAGCACTGAACCAGAAGTTACACACTTTGCTTTCTCTCTTGTAGCTGCTGTATTCCTTCATGTCACTACAACATTCTATTCTAAAACAGTTTTCATTAGGTAGCTACCCATCCATGCCAGTGTGCACTGCACTGAAAACAGCTTTTAAACATGCTGTTCAATTCTTATTATGACAGTTTTCCCTTCTGACTATTTTGTCAGGCTTTGAAGAGGGAAGATTTCTTATTCTGTCTGCAATACTACCTGGTCAAAGTCTGGAGAAGAGGGAAGTGACCGATTATGTATGGTGACACTGCAGCTTGAGAGATGCTTTTGATATAATTTCTAGAAAAGCAGATTATGAGGAAAAAACATCACTGCAACATCTGCATAGTTGCAAGGATTTTGTGAACAAGGGATGGTTAGTGGTGCAGCGTGTTGTTAAACAGGCACTCACTGAGCACAGATTACAGACTACCTTTTCCTGGCTCAAGTAGTAGTAAAGTAGTCCCTTGTGCGAGCACTGAGTCATTATTGACTAATTAAATGGGGGTATCATCACACTGCAACCTTTATCAGGCAGACTTTGTTATACAGAGTGGTTTGCCATTGCTTTCCCAAGTCATCTCTAGCCCCAGCAAGCTGGATACTCATTTTACCAACCTTGGGAAGATGGAAAACCAAGCCAACCTTGAGCCGGCTACCTGAGAACCTGACTTCCTCCAGGATCGAGCTCATGTTGTGGGGAGAGCTTTTCACTGCACTACTGCATTTTACCACTCTGACCACACGAGGCTCAAGTAGTAGCACAGTATAAGCCATCTTAATAGGGCCATGTATTTGGGCCGCCAGCTGTATTTTAGACAAACAGTTCAATATAGTAAACACCACTCAAAGAGCATGCATCCAAATGAAGCAGCACAAATTACGGAACATAAGCCATAAAAATGGCTAAATCAGCATCTCCAGAAATACGTCTGCTGCAATTTTGCCATTATCTGTTTACTTACCTATGTCCTGTCAAACTCTCCCAGAAAGTGATTGTGCCATCAATCCCATGAGTCATTACCCATGTATGAGGAACTCCTTTAGCTTTGGTTCCTACACATACAAAAGCTTCCAGACCAAATCCCAGCAGAAGACTGCACAAAAGGTTAGCATGATCTTCACAGTCACCCTAGATATATTAAAGATATAAACCCGAGTAAATAAATACAATGACATTTAGTGAAGATTTAATAGGCAATAGCACCAAACACTTCACATTTAGAGACCTTTAAAATAGCACAAAATCAGATCTGTTGTTTGACATTAGTGACCTAAATGTTATCAGTTAAGTTCACATTGTTATGGTATATATAGCTGAAATATGCAAAATCAAAAGTTTTGGGGATTAGGTTATATAGAAGCAAGTACTTCAGAGCCATTTTATAATAAGCTATATAAAAGACTGCTCTTATCTAGCATTATAGGGAAATAAGTGGAAAACAATATTCAATACTCAGCAAAAACAATATTTTGGGAACTAAACCTGTAGATTGAACAAGCTATAAAAAAGGGTTCGTGGGCAGTGGATTACACCAGCAGTTTTTTGAAAACTTTCTGATATCACTATAAAAGCATATGAAATTGATGTCTGTGGGACCCAAACATGCCTTTCCTTTTGCCTCAAAAGGAAAGACAAATCTCTTTAGCTTGTTTGTGGGTTTAGCTGCTGCTAAACTGTTTACCAGTTTAGCTGCTGCTCACTCAGCACCAGTAACTCCTGCCTGTTCCTCCTGCTGATGCATTCCTTATCACCACCAAGGCTGCCACTGAAGCTGCTGTCATCACCACTGGGGATGCTACAGCTATTGTAGCTTTATGCTGTGCTCATGCTTACTATTGCCCTACCCTTGCATGTCTGTGGGACAACTTTTATGCCAAGGATAGTAGGGTGTCAAGGCATAACTTTTACCTTGACCACATTTACCTCCAGTTAGGCATCACAAGGTGGCAAGGTATTTAACACAAGACAGAAGCTATGGTATATAATAAGACTTGCAACTTGTGAAAATTTCCAGAAGGATAGCCTGATGTTAGTCTGATCTATCTTTGGCTCAAGCTTATACCACAATAAAGCCAGTATACTTTAAAGGTGCCACAAGAATTGTTTCCATTATGAACATTGTAATACTTTCTGCAAATTTACAGTAAAACCCCAAGAAACAGTCAGGCATTTCTCACCTTTCATCAGTTGCTCCAAACCTTCCGACTACAGTATTTTCTTTAGAAGTTCTTCTTTGGAAGGTCAAGCTTATGGAAGGTAGGAGGTTTTCTGAAATTTAGGAAGTATCAGCTTGGACCCAGAGATGTCTTTGCATTAATGGATCTCTGGATCCAAGCTGCCCCAAGTGCAAGTGTGTCACCATTTCTCTCTCCATGAATGCAGCAACTTGAATCCCTCCCCCCACAAAAACATAATTTGAAACTCAGAAGATCTTTCACGGCAGTGTGCAATATAGCACAAGCTCTGCAGATGAAATAAAGGGGTAATTAGTGGCTCTCCTTTCCCATTCACATGTGGAAGCAACTTCTGCTTGCATTCAGGAACCAAACCATCATCTTAAAATAGCTTTAAACCATGACTATACCATATAGAAGAATTAACAATTTTAAATACAGAATTATTTATCATTTTAGTTGACGTGCTGTCTGAACAATAGCAATAAGCAGATACCTTATTTCTACACAGAAAAGCTAGCAGAGTACACCACTGTTCTTGTTTACCACCTCCTCCACCAATCATATGGGCTCTTTCATAACCAAGCACACTGATAAATCTTGCGGCTTGCCGAGGTGTGTCCAGAAGTCGACCTGCTCGAAGCGGTCTGATGTATGAACATACTGGTCTGTTTATCCCATTCTCATCCTGAATATTAAAAAAAATGAAACAAATGATTAAATGAAGTTCAGTAGAACTTCAGAAATGGGTTGAGACATCTAAAATATATTTTCCTATCTAGTTAACACATCAACCTACTTCATTTCAAGACTCCAACTATTGATCAATAAAACTAATTTAGCACTAGAAGCTTTTTAAAAAAATGACAAGGAATGGGGATAGTTATCTCTTGTAAAACTGTGCTTATGCTGCAACATTTTCAACAAAATCACATATTATGTGACCAAAGAAGCTACATACTCTATTAGAATACATATATACACAGGTTGGCTCACAATATCCACAGATTAGGAACCTGCAGATTTCAGAATTTGCGGGTTCCAAACCTGCAGGGGAGGGTCCCAACGGCTTTTGTTGTCCAAAAGCAACAAGCTGCGCTCCAGTCACCGCCAAAGGGTGGGAGTGGCTCAAATTGGCAGGTTTGAGCCTTCAGCTAGTGTTAGTCCTGCCGTTAGCCCATGGGCAGCAAATGGTCCGGGGAGAGCAGGGCTGTGGGGTCAGCGCCTGCCACCAAGCTGCTCCTGTGAGTTGCTGCCACCTGCCTTCCGGAGCCTTCTGGAGTGTCAGGCAGACCATGTGTGGCATCCCTGGGCCCTCCAAAGGCATGCTGCAGCCTCTGGAGGGCTGTTAAACAGTACTTCCAGTTTTCCGATTGCTTCAATATATCTTTGGATGGCCCAGGGATGTTGCGCAAGGCTCTGGAGCGTATAGGTGACTCGGGGTGGCAATCTGCAGGGGATGGGTAGCAATTTGCAGTAGTGAACCCTGGGTCAGGGAGTGACTGTATGAAACTAGAAACTATTAAGTTTACCTGTGCAAAAATTTTCACTAGCCTTGTGTTGTGTGAAGTTCTGATCTGCAAATATTCTCTCCACCACTGCTTAGCATACACAAGAAACAAACGCTCTTTTTCTGCTGTTTTTTGGCGTTCTAAATCAAGCTGAAGTTCAAAAAAACATATGCTGGTTTTTGTTCTTTATAAATCTTAGTTTGATTCTCTGTTAGGCATTATTTGCCATCCTAAATTGCAGCTAAACACACACTCAGGTAATAGAGCAAATCTTATCATTACATGTATGTATTGCCTGAATAATTTTAAAGTTGAGTAAAAAAAAAAAATACAGCATGACACGTAAGTAACATCTATATAATTAAGAATAAGGTCTCTGTTATTAAAGCTGAGAGATAAGAACGCTAATGGCATGATGCCTAGATGGCTACAACTAATGAGGAGAATGGGCAACTTCAGTAGCATAATTCGTGGCAATACATTAAAGCCTGAGAAATTAGTGGCGAGTACCATGCACCCAGTGAGACTTGGGACCCCCACCCTCCATTCTGTGCCTGTATTTGCAACTGCCAAACTAGTTCATTTTGAAATTCAAAACGATCTGAAGAATTTCTGCAATGGGCTCCAATGCAGCACAAGGACCTATAGTTTAAATAAGGAAAATATCCCAGGGAATTTAGTAAACCCAAGGAGCTTTTTCAATTCTGTTTCCTATAACTAGAGGTGTTTGTTTCCAGGTAGTAAGATATGATTACAACCAAAGTCTCACTGAACACAATGGGCTTACATCTGAGTAAAATAAATAACTTTTCAAACACCCCTACCCATAAAACCTGATATAGTTAGTCGGAACTGTACATTTACAGTTCAATGCTGTAACTGGCAGTGAAATACTGTAATATACATGTGTCCCAATATTGCTCTTCCCAACACAATGTGCTCAGAAATGTATGAATTAAAACATCCCATTGAAACAATGGGATTCAAAGGATTCTGGACATGGAGCTACATTACATGTTCTATGAACACTGTTCCTAAAAGCAGCGGGACCAAAAGGTCTAGGAAAAAGGTTCAGCAGTACACCAGTGCAAATTCCTCCATGCATCAAGCTCACTGACAGTAATGTACCCAATGAGCCAGAAAGAGATCAAAAGCCATCCATGTGCACCTGAACAAATAATTTTAAGAGACCCCTGTAAGCCATGATACAAAGGGGTTTAAGGCACAATACCTAAAGTCACTTGCCAATCTAGCCTGAGAGAAAATCCTTTTTCATACTCTCATGTATCCCTTATCTTATGTTTACATAACAAATTGGGAGGGCAGAGGGAGAGTAGAGAAGATACAG
The DNA here is from genome assembly GCA_029204185.1 of Lerista edwardsae. Lineage (NCBI taxonomy): Eukaryota > Metazoa > Chordata > Lepidosauria > Squamata > Scincidae > Lerista > Lerista edwardsae. The sequence continues at coordinate 14,619,827 of JAJKFI010000031.1, forward strand.
AAAAAGCTATTGCTGTGGTCTGGAGGACCTGCTAATATTGCAGTTTACAGGAATTTCCCAAAAAGGATGTCTGATAACTTAATATAGCAGCCAACAAAACTAGTGGATACATATACAAAGTGGCTGAAGAAGAGTGCCCTTTTGCGATAGTCTAGAGATGGTTGAAAACAAGAACAGGACATTTGTTTCCTATAAAGCTACACCTTCCAAATTTGCCCCTGGAGAGTGGAGTGCATTAAGAAGAGAGTAGGATGCCTCCTTCCCATCTGCATGGATGACACAAGTCAGGGCTTAAAGTGGTAATGTTAAGAAGCAAGAGAACAAGATGCATAGGAAGATAGAACATACATTTTTTAGCAATGCAAGAAGTGGTGCTGTCTTGATGGGTAGTATGGCCAATCATTCACAATAGTACAATTCCCCACAAAAATGTCAAATAGTATTTTAACAGAAAAAAAATGAAAGGGAGGGAAAATACACATCTAAAACCAATCAAGTTTGTTCTCTAGTTTTCCAAACAGTACCATGCATAAACCATAATTATTTCTTTTTGTTACATTTCATATTCACTGTAACATGACCCCAGTCTCGATTAGAAAGAGTGGCAACAGTATTTCAGCAGAACATTCATATCAGATTGCAATAAGAAACATTTCAAACTCCTGCTTTTTAGAATATTACATTAATCTAAATTGCATCAATACTAGATAACACTTAAAGGAGTACATATAGAAAGTAGGACTTACCTGAGTATTAACTATTTCCTGAGAAAGTGTCTTATTTAGTTTTGGGTACAATTCTAGTCTGATGTTAAGTACTCCAACAGAAACTTTTGATTCTGTACCTTTGGACCAAAAGAAAAGCTTGATCAGAAAACAAGTGTGTGTTTTAACAGATAAGGGAACAGTTCCCAAACTGTGGATTGCGACCTACTGGTGGGTTATGACCCAATTTTTGGTGAGTCGCATAGCACCTAGTATATATAGCAGGGCTAACTGCCCAGCAAAGAGCTCTGCTGCAGGTTTGCACACATGTGTCAATACAGGGAGATAAATAAAAAAAATATTAATACATGTAAATAAATAAAACACTTTTTTCCAGTTTTTTTTAAAATCTCATGAAGCTAGTGTTTTGTGAATTTGACAGAGTGCAAAATTAAAATGGGCATTAAACAATGGGTCCCAGTGCTAAATTGTTTGGTAACCACTGAGATAAGGTATTCAAATAGAGAATTAAAAGGATACACTTTTTAAAATATTTTTTTTAAAAAATATGAGACATAGTTTTGGTTGTAAACCCCTTCTTTTGGAGCCTAAGAAAGTTTTTCAAAGCAGTAGTTACAAACATATTGTCAATCAGACCTACTAGAAACTGTTATCGGCGTGGGTGGGAAAAAGAGAGACCCTACAAGTCACACTGAATAAAAAAGGGAGAAAAAAAATCACATAAGCTTATTTCTTTTTAATTTACTAGAAAAAAAAACAAGATCAAGGGAGAAAATGGAAGCTTTGAAGTTGTACCATGTGGTGTCATTCTATTTTGTCTCACGCAAGTAAACACGAGAGATGAAATGAAGCAAAAGTGCTTGGGAATCTACTTTTATAAAGTAAATTTGAATCATTATTACTCCAGTTTTCTTTTCAAGACTTGCACACTGGTTGCATTCAAGCACCACCACATGCAATGCTCAGGTTCAAATACTCCCCCCTACTTTGAACAAGAGAAAGAAATCAGAAGTTACTGTTCATTTGTGAGAAAATCAGTTTTATGCTTGTCAAAATAGAGAGAAGTGTGGTTTGCACAAATCCTAAACTGCTGACAGACCAGAATCTGAATATATTCACTGTGGTCACACTAACCAACAACAGTATTTGTTCCACTTTTAATGATGCCTGTAACTTACCTACACCCCGAAGTTCAGCAGCAACATTTGTGATCCTGTTCTCTGCACTAAGAACAGACCGCCATTCTAAGAAATAGGATGCTACTAATGTGATCTCCCCAGATGTGTCCGTTTTGATCAAAACAATATGCACAGGATCACAGATGGATAGCATAGTGGTGGCATCTGCCATTTTACTTCCCTCACCTGCCAATGGTACATCAAAACAAAGTTTAGAAGGCAATCCAGTGAAAAGTGTTTCCCAATAATATTGCCATTTCACATATGCAAAAATTGTTGAATGGTGCTTTTTTTTTTAAAGAGGCTATTAATAACTATTACACTGGCTCTTGTACCCAAGGAGCACTGAGAAACCTTGCTAATATAGTCCAAACATAATGCTTCTATTCAGGAATAGCAGCAGGTATGGGGGCTGGACATTTTCAATAGAACAGGACAGAACACAAGAACCCCATTACTTTCTCTTGTTCCTTTAAACAAAATAGGAGCCTACCACCCAGTCTTGAGTGGCATCAGATGTCAGCCAAGTTATGAGCTAGCAAATGGCCCATGAGTCCCTGAGGTCTACCAGGCTGACCCCAAAAGCTCCCCGTACCCACCTCACCTTTATGCAGGGCAATGCATATGGAGAAGCATGCTTCATCAAATACATTGCTCCACCTCCCCATTTACAAATGAGATTCCTTCAAAAAACTCATTTGCAAATGCTGGTCAAAGGAAATAGCTACAGCATGACTTCCTTAGATGAATGGTGAGGGCAGAGTAGATAAAAATGCTCTTTTCACTCACTTCCAACACTACTTGGCTGAGGGAAGTGCACAAACATATACGCCACGGGAGGAGATGACACAGTCCCGTGGTTTGCCAGGACCCACCACTACCTACTGCTGACCCTGCCTGCACTTCAGACTTCTTTCTACTTATTTGCATGTCTCATTTGCCCCTTAACTGCAGGGGAGACCAGGAAGATAGTGCATCAGCATCCATTAATGGTTTCCAAGAAGGAATTTTATATTATTTTCTTCCCACTCATTACCTTAACCTGCCCTCCCTCAGCAGTTTGCTTCTTTTTCCTCCATGATGAGATTTCATTGTTAGTTTATTTCATTGTTAGTTTATTTAGAGCACTGGGTAGGTAAAATATTGGAAGAAGAGAATGTTGATCACAATGTTTTTTAAGCTAGGAACACATTTAAATTTTAAACGTTAAGGGATTCCAGGTGAACCCCAAGACTACTACATGTGAGATTCTGAATGTAAATGACTCAATAACCGCTTTATTACCACCCATGCATACGACTGATATTGACATCCAGCAGCATTACTCAACTTGAATTCACACCTGTTTTCTGAAACACTACTCCAACCACCTCTTTAACAGCTGACTTTACAGAAACTTCACACATTGCTATGCATATACAGCCTGCTATTACATGCTTTACTATCAGTGGACTGAGGCATTGATCCAACACCCATTTTAGAAAGAAAGAGCTTAAATAGAACAGTCAAAAAATCTTCTATAAAACCATATCAATTCCATGATGACAGGTTGACAGTAACATGCATCTTTCTTCCTGGCATTTACAATTATTATTTTCTCTTCCACTAATAACAGACACCAGCCTGCTCAGGAGAAATGGAGAAAGCAGGGAAATAACATGTTCCCTCTCAGATGCTACAGGTTACAAGATAAGCAACTTGAAGATGCAAATTTTCAGTTCACAAATCAAGGGCAGTTTTGAACTACCATGCATATAAATTTTGCATCAATATGTGTCCCCCCCCCAATGATCCCAGGTTTGTAAAGCAACTTACAACCAGAAAAACAGTCATTTTGATTTCTGAAACCGCATTCTGAAAAACTTTGAGATCTCTCCTTGAAATTCTGCAGATTGAATATTTTTGGGACTGCTACTGTACTGATTATAAAACTATAGTGCATATCCCTGAAGAGAAACCCACCAAATCACTTATTTTTAGAGCACTACTTCCTTACCTAGGCTATCTTTGTATATTTCAAGCAGAAAGCCATCATTGAAATCTGGTTCACAGGCACATGGGACAGGTTTAGAGCGAAAACGTTGATTTCGAAAGTGTAAGCAGAGAGTGAAAGTAGAACAAGTTTGACCAGGTAAAGGTTCAGGTTCCTGCAGGTGTTCCAGAAAAGCTTTTCCACTCAAAACCTGAAGGTAAAGATACCTTCGTGTTGGGTCGATATTAGCTATAAAGTATGGCAATAAATATAAGAAACATTACAAAATGGCTTGTAAGGACTGTATTTAATTATCAAGTCTTGTAAATGTAAAAAAAACATGCTTAAGGACTTGGTAGCAAGTGTGCTTTAAAAATGTTTACCATTTATTCAAGTCAAATATTTAGGAGACTATTCCTATTAAATTCTCACATAATACACAACAAAAAAAATTTTTATTTGCTTTTTGTTAAACAGGAAACATTGTCTATAACAAGACTATCCCTTAAGACCAACTTTCCTAGGAATGTATCTGAACAAATATCAGCATTGTCCACAACAGAAGATATAAGAGAGTTGTTATTGGGACACCTATGGTTCTCATACAATATAAATCATTTTAATTATAAAAACAGTGTTACAGCACTATCAACTTCAGAATATGGCTAAAAAAAAGAGTCCAGATCAGAACAAATGCTAAAGATAAACACATACTTTTTTTGAACACTACTGGTTGTCTGTCAATAAAATGTGTAGACAGTTTTGGAGTTGAAGTCCTTTCTTCATCATCCACATTCTAGGATTACATGAAAAGATAATGAAAGATACACACGCTGAAAATCCATCTTTTTGGAACTCAAGCAATATTTCCTACCCTATCATGGATTCCCTACAAGAGTCACTTCACAGATGCAGGCCCAAACAGACAATATAGGACACACCCAGTTAGGGGTTTTGTGTTCATTTATATCAACACGATTTGACACTACATATTTGTAGTCACTATGTTATCCTGTCAAGAACAATGTAGTTAATATACATAAAGTAGCCATAGAGCTTCTGTAGCTCAAAAGTTTTCAAAACAGCAATTACCCTAAAGATAATTTAATGAAAAAAGATCTGAAATAAATTCATTTCCAAGTAAATGTGATCACAATTTATACCCTTAGAAATAATTTTTGTATTAGTGATTTTATGAGAAGCTAGCTATATTCACATTATGCCATGAATATTTATCACATCAGAAGTTTCTTATTTTGAACTATACTCACTGATACAAAGCGGAGTTCTTTCATAACATCATCAATTATTCCTCGCCGAATCAGGGCTTTTATCAGATCTTCTTCAGATAACTGTTGGTGCTGAGGTGCCAGTTCTTCACGTATGGTCTCAGCAAGAACTTCTCGAATCCTACTGTGAACATCCATCTGTACAGAAATATGTCTGTTAACGTACTAGAAAGATGTGGGTCCTGAATTACGTTCTGTTCAAGTTTTACGTAGGTGATTTTTGGCTAGGTCTCCTTGGGGTAGTGGGATGTTCTCTTGCCCCAGGGTGTGCCCCAGCAGTGACCAGGGGTCAACAGGGCTTGATCGCTGGCACAAGTCTGTGTTGACCCAGGAAGGCAGATCAGGCCCAAGAAGGAGGTCAGGATTTGGCATGTGCCACCGCTGCCATTCCTCTCCCGGCCTGATCTACCATCCTCCCAGCCCAATCACTGCTCCCTTCTGCCCAGTTCCATCTCCTCATTCCATTCTACCTCCTCTCCACTTCTTTTCAATCCTCTGTACAGGCTTACCTGCTCCAGGAGGTCTCCATGGATCTGTGATGCAGTTCGGCCTCCCCATCAATAAGCCCTCTTTGTGTATCAGCTGTTTTGCAATTGCTGTAAAGCAGCTTCAGCTGGTAGAATGCAAAATATACCAGAAGGGGAGGAGAATAGGATGGGGCTGTTACATTCTAACCCCCCTGTATAACTATAAAAGGAAGCACGCCCCACTGAATGATAAAAAAAAAATGTGGACAGGAGTGCAGCCTTCATTTGTCTGGTACACACTTTCGAAAAATATTGTATAAACCACCTAAAACAAAACAGTTCAAGAACAATTTCCTGGATATAATGCAGCATTATTCCTTTAAACACTGTTTTGTTCAGAGATAAAGGAGGTGTGACAGTTTACCTATAATCCTCTTTTTCCAAGTACAACTAGTAAACAACTGCAACTTGGCCACCAAATCTGCTTATTGTATGGATGACGTTTTTTCCTTTCTCCTTATGTAAAAATAAGTTATTTATAGAAAGAGTGACAAAAGTAATTAAACTCTTCATTACTACACGTGAATTATAACATGTTCTGCTAAATATATGAATCATAAAAGTTATGTGAGAAAGTATAAGGCCGCTGGTCTCACTACAGAAAGTTTCTAGAGATAAGGTAAGGTAAGCATAAAACTGAGAAAAGTGGAAGGAAAAGCACTAAGTGTACAAGGGTGTTTTTCTAGTTTGCTATTTAGTCTAGAAGCTTTTGGGGGCAGAGCTGAAATGTCCCAATTATAAATTTACTGACTGTAAAATGGAGAGTTAAGATGGTCCTGAGTCAATTCAGCTGCTCTCTCCATTACTGCACAACAATAATAAAGAAGCCCATGAGTCACCATCTGCTGCTGGCACCCAGTACTGTAGTAATTTATTGTAAATTTAATGTAATTTAATGTAGTTTATTTACTGTAGTTCACACTGTCAGACAAATGAACATTTAGTGGGCTTAAACTGGTCACAACAAGAGGACAGGAATTTGTTTGAGCTGGGTGACTAATAGTACAGGTATTAGTCTCACAGCAAAGTGGTATGAGGCTGTAATGCTATACACTAGTGGTTCCCAAATGTTTTAGCACTGGGACCCACTTTTTAAAATGACATTCTATTGGGATCTGCCTAGCTTTTGGAGGCTAAAAAAAGTTTCACTTTACCAGCTGCTCAAACCTCTGTTTTTATCCTTTTTACTATGGTGAGAGGGGGTGACTGCCTTCTGGAGCATTTGTTGAGCTCCAATGTTCATTGGATCAGGACCATTCTGGTAGTCTTTTTCCATTCTCTCAGTCTGCCCTTCGATGGGGATACAGTCACCTACTCGTGGGTGCACATACTGCTCTGCTTCACTTTCCACAACACTCAATACATTTTTCTTGTCGACTATCGACTTATCAGTTTCAGGTCGTGACCCACTGGTGGGTCCTGACTCACAGTTCGGGAACCATTACCTACACATACTTTTATAAGTCTCATTGAAGAGTAAGTCTCATTGAAAACAGTGGGAAATAAGTCTCATTGAAAACAGTGGGAAACATGTATAGGACTGCAATGTCGGAATTGCAACTGCAGTCCTGGGGGAACCCGGTACTCTGTGCCTCCAAGCAACTAAGTTGCAAACTTCCAAGTGACATCAGGTTCCACCAGAACAGGGGAAAGTTTTCTTCACAACCGAAACCCTTAGAGAAAAGCTCCTTATTGCTCCTTTGAGGATCGGAGCAGTACAAGCGTCATGACGTAGGATCGTATCGGATGCGCCTGCACCACTAAAGGTCCTCACCTTGGTCAGCTGCTGGTGAATGATTTGCTTCAGCTCGGAGGCCTTTCTCGGGGTTAAAGACATGGCTTGGCTGGTACAGTTTCTTAAGGGAGGTGAAAACTACTGCGGCGTTAACTGAAGAAAACCCCCAACAAGGAGGAAGACATTTGACATTAAAAGCGCTTAACCTCTTCTGCCTCCCGCTCACTCACCCGCCTGAATCCCTTCCCGCCTATGCAGAGCAGCCATTGGCTCAGCCGCCAGCCAACCAGAGTAAATGCCTCACTCGCAGCTGGGCGGGGGCTTTCTAGCCCAACCGCCGTTTAAACGTGCACAAAGAGAAGGCACGAGGCTGTCCTCTGTAATCGCCTGAGAGGAGAGGCACGACCCCACTCTCGTTCCGCATGCAGCGCTACTGACTCATTCTTCTCGCCCAGCAGGAGTTCTTTACGTTGTCCTCAAGAAATCCATTGAGTGAAAATGCAGATGCTGACAGGCGCTGCCTAAACACCTTATTAGCTTTTGTGCCCTGTCAGTGGCAGCGAATGGACCTCCGGTGCGGGAAAAGACCCGCCCCCTCCTGCTTTTTTCTATGAGACGAGCTGCTAACAGCTTCTCTCTCTGTCGGCGGTAGAATGTTCGTTCCTTGCGAGGGTTCCACCTGCCCGGACTTCAAGGGTTCCACTCTCCTGATGGTAAAAAAAAAAAAAAAAAAGGTTCCATTCCTCATCTGCACGCGCCACGCATCTCGTAAAATTCCAGCCGCCGCTACCCAGGCAACCAGCTCAAAGCGCGTGGCCTTTCTGAACTCTTCCCCACTTTGCCCGCGAATATGCCCCTCCATCAGGGACTCTGTGGGAGTCCTCACTCATGGACTGACAGCGGGGGAGGCTTGGCGTGCCCAAGTCTGATTTTAATCGGATATCTTGAGAGCGGGACTGGGATTGGGATGAATCCTGGCGCTGACTGCCGCGGAACTGCATGTTTTTACTTGGACAAGAGGCCTCGCTAATCTGAGTGGGACTCATTTCCAAGTAAGTGTGCTGAGAATCACCCCAGCTATTATCCGGGCTAGGAAAGCTCCAGGGTCAGGGCAGTATCTGTTGCTGTGTATCAGTACCTGATGTCAGTTGCGCCTGCTTTCATTATCTTGGGGGGGGGGGGCGGAAGGATTCTGAGTGTTGCAGGATTCTGATCTCCTGGTGTAATGTTGCCCCGCCACCTTACTTCCAGAGCCATTCGCGGCTCGGAGAGCCAGCTCGGAGACTTTGCTCTCCAAGCCACAAATGGCTCTGGAGGCGAGGGGGAGGGACCATATTACACAGGAGCTCAGGAGCTTCCGGTTTTTCCCCTCTGTGGGAACGCCAGTGTTTAGTCCTCCGTTTGTGGTCTTCCCTGAATAATCTGCCTGGCCATTATGGGAAGCAAGATGCTAGGCTAGATAGACCCTTGGCTTGATCCAATGGGATTCTTCTTAGGTTAGAATTGCACCAATGAGTAGGAACTCTAAGCAGCCTGGGAGTTTTATTCCCCAGTTGGGGTTGTGCGGGGTTGGGTACTTCATAGTTACTCAGTCACCCCAAATAAGTTTTACAGACATGCCCCGGTATCCATTGTTTCAGTAATCCATGGATACTGGGACACCTATTAAAAAGATGTGGGAACATTAAACAAATTTCGTTTTTTATTTTGTTGTAGCAAAACTACTGATATTCCCCTATCTTTAAAAAGGCATCCCCAGTATCAGGTATCAATGGGGGTGTCTGGAATAGAACCCACCAGATACTGGGGCATACCAGTATTATAGTTTCTCAGGCTCCAGAGTAAACCCTTATCCTGAAAATGTGGCTGAGGGCTCTTCAAAGATATTATATTAAGAAAAATTCCACATGCATTTATGGATGTGGGGAAGAAGGCAAACCACTATATGATATCTCTTTGTACTCCATCTGCTAGAGAAATTCAGTAACTTTCCAGCAGACTGTGAAATTAGTCACTGAAATTTTTAAAATATGTGTTCATTTTATTGATTTTTTTTTCAGATTGTGACACTAAAATAAAGACTTGCCCCTCCCCATAATTTATTCAAAAACAATTTTATCCCACCTTTCCTCCCATAACTGGACAGCAGCTCACAACAAATACATTGAAATACAATTAGAATGCTAAAAGTATAAATAAATAGAAACAAGGAGCAAAAAAAAAAAAAACCCCACTGGCAGTAATATAAACAATACTTACCCTACCTGACCTTGTACTGTGCATCAGTTTTAAAAGTTGGGAGACAGCAAGTAAAGGGAATATGCCGAAGACTGTAGCACATCTGCTGTGATCACTTATTCAGACACTTCAAATTATGTATTTCAGATCTGATTTATATTCACAGTTCTATATATATTGTGTGCATTTTTTCTTTTATCCTTAAGTCAAACTGGAGACCACTGCAACAAGGAAAATCGTCCCTGGCATAAATAGCGCTTTTTGTTCCACCGGGGACATTGCGAAAGACCCCTAATACAGCTTCCAGGAGTCTTCGTAGCTAGCTGCACACTCGCAGAATGCCATACGTGCAGCATGGGACGGCAGACCTTGGAAGCGCCTGTCACTAAGATCTCTGGAAGCTGTAGTAGGGGTCTTTTGCACTTTCCCTGGTGGAATGCAAGCCTCTGCTCAAGATAGGGAAGGAAGAGGGAGGAGCTGGAGTTTGGAGCCCCCTGCCTTAAGTCATGGAATGCATTCAGTTTAATACTATATTCAATTTTCCTAGATTTCCAATCTTATGAAATTTTACAATAGATTACAGCTAAATAAACATTTAGCCTTCACTCTGTTAAACTTGATCAGAATGTTTCTGTTACCAGCCTGGTCTTTCACATTTTTTAAAAATACATGCATTGTGAAACTTTTGTTCATTCAGTAATGATTTTGTCATTGCCTCACAAACTCATGTTTGCTTTTCACTAGTGATATATATATTCTGACTTTGTTACTAATAATAATAGCTGAAGATGTCACTCAAAAAATGTTTGGGAACTACTGTTCTAAGGGAAGTAATTGAAGAAATGTGTGGAACCATCCCAACAAATATGTTGGTGGATATCTGCAGATCCCTTAGCTGACAATGTCAGTGGTGTATAGATACTAATGGAGGACATATTGAGCATGATTAATTAACTGGGTCAAGCAACTGTTCCTATGGTCACCATACTTCAGAATGTCAGGTGCATGGGAGTGGCAACAAGATGCAGGTATCTAGTTGTCTTGTGTGCTCCCTGAGGCATCTCATAGGCCAGTCTGAGATACAAGAAGCTGGACCTTTGGCCTGGATCCAGCGGGGCTCTTCTTTTGTTCATATAGAATATATATGTGAATTTCACGCTATAAAGTGCATGTATGTTTTCTTGAGACACCTTGTAGATACATATGCAGTATTATGTACGCATGATTTTTCTATATGCATGTGCTATCCAGTAGAAGATAATTTTGTGTGAACTAGTTTCTTGAGGTTGAACTGCTGGCAAAACAGCGTGAGGTGCTAAAGAACGCTATGCATCTATGCTAAAAAGGGGTTCAAAGCCTCTTATTCGGCTTCAGTTAAGGCATAATACAGATAGGGTGCAATCCTAACCAACTTTCCAGCACTGACATAGCTGCGCCAAGGAGACATGTGCTGCATCTGCAGTGGAGTAGTAGTAAAGGAAGCCTCCTCAAGGTAAGGGAAAGTTTGTTCCCTTACCTTGGAGCTGCATTGTTCTTACTGGAAAGTCGGTTTGGATTGCGCCCATACGTTTTGATTTTGGTTACTGATTTCACACAAAACTACGATCAATAAAGCAGTTGAGATTATGAAATTCCATTGTGTCTCTTATGTCATTTCAGCCAGCTGTATCAGTGGGAAATGTTGGCCAGCTATCTGTAGATGTAGTCATTTCCACACTTGGCATGTCCAAAATTGGTTACTTTTATACTGACTGCCTCGTGCCTATGGTTGGAAACAATCCATATGCAACAACAGAAGAGAATGCAACAGAGCTTTGTATAAATGCTGAAGGTAGGTTGCTGTAAAAATAATCTTGCCAAGAAACTCTTTATTGATTTAACCTCAAATTCTACAATGTGTTCTACCATATAATTGCTAGTTCTTGCATTTGAAAATCTTTCCATGCTGAGTAGCATCTGGCCTGGTGCTTTCCAGGTTATAGCTGTTACTTTCTAGAAGGTTGGTACGTGTTTGAGTTGCAACACCAGAAAGCAGCACCTGTAACTGAAGATGCATTGGATCTTGCATCTCTCCTTCAGTCAATTGTGTCTTATAGGTTATCAGCGCGATTTTCAAATATCTGTGTCTGTGTAAATATTGAGGTTCTCTCATGTGGAGCTCCTTGTCATCAAAGTATTTTTCCAGTTGCAATTCAGAGTATTGGTGCTTACCTTTTAATAACCTACATCAGTGGTTTTCAAATTTTTTAGCATTTGGGACCCCCCCCCTAAAAAGACTGGAGATTTCATTGGCGATTTCTCAGATGATAACTTCCTGGGTTTTCCATGATAAGCTCGTGGATAAACTATAAAATGTGGACTAGATGGTACTAGCATTAGGTGGGTTAAAACCACCGAACAACCATTCCCAACAAGTACTAATTAATGTTCCATGTCACTTAGAGCAGTGCTTTTCAAACTCCTTGTGAGTTTGACAACCACTGTAAGTTGTTGTGGGGGAGGGGGGAAGGCAGCAACACCCTTAAGGGACAGGGGAACAGGAAAGGCAGCAACACGCTTGGGAAGATCTTGCTGCTGCGGAGGGGGGAGGTAAATGGTCTTTTTAGCGCCGACTTCCTGGGGGTCCAGAAAAGTCTAAGTATCGTGCAGACCCCTCTGCAGGGCTCCCCAAACCTCCCCAAAAGCTAAAAGTAGTAAAAAAAAATGGTCATTTCTGTTTTTCTGCATGAAACTGGAAGTGGCAGGCTTTTTGTTTTTACTTTGTTTACCTGTTAGGAGGCAGGGGGAGCCCTACAGAGGGGTCTTCAGACTCCCTGAACCTCCCAGGAGGCTGGCACTATGTGAGGTAAGTACTAAAAAAGACAATTTACTCCCAGCAGCAATGCAATCTTCCCAAGCAGGTTGCTGCCTTCCCCCATCCCTCTCATCCCTTAAGGGGCCAATGACAGGGCTTTTTAGGATGGAGTGTCATGATGCCCCAGTTTGAAAACCTCTGCTCTGGAGAGAGGTATCAAGTGTCACGGGTCTTTCCCTTGGTCCTGTAATGTCCACCATTTTTATAAATGACCTGGATGAGTGAGGTAGAGGGTACTTCTCAAATTTGCAGATGACACAAAAATTAGGCATGGGTGGGTGGGAAGTCTAGCTAACACCCTGGAAGATCGAGGTTTGAAATTATCTTGATTGGCGAGTGATTGTCCCATACAACAAGACTGAAATTCAACCAAGATAAATGTAAAGTCCTGAAAGTGAGCACAAAAAGTCAGACTTACAAGTCTAAGAAGGAAAGGACCTGGCTGGGCAGCAACACATATGAAAAGGATCTAGGTGAACCACAAGCCGAGTTTGAGCCAGCTGTGTAACGCAGCTGCAAAAAAGCTACTATGATGCTATGCCACATTAAGGAAGGTACAGAGTTCAGATCATGAGAATTACTCCACTCTATTCTGCACTATTCAGACCTCACTTGAAATATGGGGCATCATACTGTGCTAAGAAGCATACTACCTCCCCCACCCCACCCCCACAAACCCTACAAAACGTATTATAGAAAGTTAATTCAAGATCCCTGATTCTACATTGATTCCCAAACACTCAGAATTGTACACTCAAAATTTTACTGGCTATGTGGAACTAAAGCCATACAGAAAGAATTTAAAATAAAATGATCCTGGACAACTGCTATTGTGCTCTGAGGCTTGTTAGTACACTTTAAATGGCTAATCGTTTTTATTTCTCTTCACTGTGTTGTCAAAAATGTAGTGAAGATGTAACTGCTAAACACACACTGATCCATTTTGTCAGTAATTAGGTTAAACAACCTGGCATACTATATAAAATTAGATGTAATTAATTCTACTGTCTTTATATAACTATTGTTTATATTACTTCCTATAGTATATGCCGCACCTTCTAAAGAGCTGGTGGTTTTGCAGATCAGATCACCATTCATAAAGGTATGTATGTCCACTGAGTGTTTTTTTAAATTAGTATGAAGTGAATTTGGATATGAAAAAAAAATCTCTGCTTCCTGTAACTGGATAATCATGATTACTGTATGAACTGTAAAATTATCTAAACTTAGAAATGCATGTAAATACCTTTTAATGAAAGGATCTTGAAGAAAAGTTGTTAACAAACGGCAGTGATTTGCAATAAGTGCTATTTTAGCTTTGCCCTTTTGAGTTGTCATCTACAGTGACCAAAAGTTATGTACTTCACAGGCCGAATTATAATAAAAGCTCAAACTGAAAGCCATCATTTGGAAACATATTTCAAGTCACTATATAGGTGAACCTTAAAGTGCTCAAATCTTCTTCAGTTGCTGTAGATTTCTAGATAGTTGAATATGCACAACAGGAGGAAGAGGCATGAACAAGGGAGCAGTGGTATTCCTACCTGGGCGGGGAAAAAACGTTAAGTGCTGCATGAGCTTGAGCTCCTGTGTAATGCAATCCCTCCCGCTCACCTCCAGAGCCATTCGCAGCTCAGAGAAGCAGTTTGGAGGCTTTGCTCTTCGTACCACAAATGGCTCTGGACTGGAGGGGAGGGGGAGGGGCCACGTTACACAGGAGCTCCTGCAACACGTTCCTGCAACACGTAGTGTTTTGCTCCCCTCATAGGAATGCCATTGCAGGGGACCCATTCTGGGGGAATCTTGTCCCATGCACTTTTGTTGTTGTTCAGAATACATATTTTCAACAAACAAGTTCACAAAGTGGTTTACAAAGGGGGGGGGAATACATAAATGGTTCCTTTTCTCCATGAAGGCTCACAATCTAAAAAGATGCAGACAAAGCACCAAAACAGCCACTAGAAAAGAGACTGCACTGAGATGAAGAGGCACAGCTACTCTCCCTCTGCTAAATATAAAACGAACACTGCCTGAAAAAAAGCATCTCTTTGCCCAGTTAGTAGAGGTACTACTCTACTAACTGGGTACAAATGTTGTCCATGCATAACTCTAAAAATTCCATAGTAAAGTAGTGAAGAACAGTTTAACCTGTGCTAATCTGATATTTTACTTTTTCCTCTTCCTATAAAGAATAAGTATAGCCCTTTCTGTCAAACGCTTCTGTCCTGGGTGAAAAGCTGCGGATTTGCCAAAGTTGTTGTTTTATCCAGCAGTCATGCTTACCAACGTAATGATCAACAGCTTCATGGGTATGTCCATTTCTAATGATGTAATAGTTTTATGTACTAAACGATGTTTATTTTCAAATTTTCTGAGTGACTTTTCTTAACAGATGTTGTCCAAAGCGTCATACAGCTAAAATAGCATCATAAGCACCAACTATAGCACACACACACACACCCCCAAATATATATATATATATATAATTTGTTTAAATGAAAGTGCAGGTGATGTTGTCCCCTTATACTCTAGGTCAGCGGTTCTCAAACTCTGGGTCTGTGGCCCACAATCTAATTTTTGGTGGTTCACAAAACTGACAGGGTAGATTAGACTATGTGCATCAGGGGTTAAACAACCTGCTTCTTGGGGGTGGGGGGTGGAAACAGTGCTGCCCGATCACCATGATAGGCTTGAGCAGCTGATGCAGTGAAGCTTTTTTAAAGTGGGTCCTGATGATTAAAAAAATGAGAACCAGTGCTCTAGAGCAGTGGTATTCAAACTTTTTAGAGCGGGACCCACTTTTTAGAATGACACTTGTGTCGGGACCCACCGGAAGTGATGTTATGGCAGGAAGTGACATCATCAAGCAGGAAGTGCTGTCATTGTAACATAATAAAATGACACTCCTGAAATGCAAACTGGCATTCTTGGACTGCAGCAACTGCACAACCATGAAACATCTCTGGCAGAAAGCAAGATCAGGACAAAATATGATGTAAAAGCGCTGCACTAAAAACAAAATTTAAAAAAAATCTCAATTGAAAATTCATACTGTTGACACTTACGAAAGGAATAAAGCAAGGCCTGCAGTTTCCAAGATGGCTGCTCCCAGCTTTCTGTGACCCACCAAGCGGGTCCCGATCCACAGTTTGAATAACACTGCTTTAGGGTTTAACCTATATCTGGTGCTTGGATCTATCACTTTAACTTCTCTTGGCATCTTTTGCCAAGTAATGTTTTAAGTCTCTATTTGACAGAAGGTTTATAAGGGTGATACCATACATATCTGTAGAGTCTTTCTGGCAGCAGCAATGTGGTTTTGTCCAAGTGAACTGCTTGAGTCAGGCCAGTCACAGGACTGATCCTTTCCAAAAGAACATGTTCAGATGGACAAATATGCAATAAAGAATCTGGGTGTGTAGCCTGTCATACTGTTATAACCCAATTCTCAAGGGTGGACAGCAGTTATCATTTGCATTGTATCCCAGTTATTCTGGACACCAAAAGAACTCATGGGCATTTCACCTTCTGCCTGCACGTTTGAAATGTTTGTTCCTGAGGACTGGAAACTCCTCAAGAGCAGATATTCATAGGGTACAGGGGGCTACAAAGAGAAGATTGGTGAAAATTACCCCTCCCCTTGCATAAACAGAGCTTCTTCTGCAAATGGAAGAACCTAAATATCACCCTTTATGAAAACATATACAAAATAATTAAAACACTAAAATATATATATTAAAGTTCTGCCACAAGTAAATATTAGCCCAGATAAGCTTTCGCTTCTGTGTCTGATTGTAAGTTAGCCAAGATAATCCTGTCTACCGTAACAGTTGTTTTAACTGATTAGGATTTTTCCCTTCATGTATACATTACTAGTGACTTTTTTTTTTTTTTTTGCCACATAAGGCATATCATATTGGAGGTTTATGTTAATGACCCTCGTTCTTTTTGACTGTTTGCTTTATTAGTTAAATTAACATGCTTAAAAGAAACATCAGTTGTATCTCTTCTGCAGCTTATGTGTACATCTTATGGTTTATTGATAGTACGTCCCTGCGATACTTGCTTTCACCTGCTGTTCAGAAAGCAGATAGCGATCTAATGCAGAGACTGAACTGGAAAGAACTGGAGAAAATAGCAGCTTTCCCTGAAGTAAATGATGATGCAAAAGTGCTCCACATTCCGGGAGGTGGTATCACAAAACTGTTATTCACTGAGAGGTGAGGCAGTCGTGGAGTAATATTGAACATGACTATACAGTTATATTGGAATTTCTGCATTTAATAACGGTGTTCTGTGTTTAATGGTGGTAAGCAGTTCTTCACCAAATTACTTCCAGGATCCAAAGGACTGCAGGATTAATTCTGCATGCCCAGGGGGACAGCAACCTTGTTTCTCCAGCAATAGCTCTGCATTTTGGAAGGCAAACCTCTTTGAAGCGGAGGAGAATTTCAAAAGTGCTTTGGGGAAATCACATGGTGCCTGTTGCTCATAACAGGCCCTGAGCATGTCTAGTATAGTGATTTTGATCCCAGCCTTAGATTTTGAAATGAATACATTTGCTACGTGCCGATACAAAGAACAGTCTTAAACAGAATAGCATGGAAGAAATCGTGTTAGTTTCAGCAGAAGTTACTTCTACGAAGTCCATGTCATCTGGATGGAGAACTGGATTCTGCCTTTTGTTCAAATTCTACTTCTGCTATACATGTATCAGCTTGTGACCAAAGATGTATACAAACTACATCTTCCCTGTCTCATCTTTGCCATACAGTACCCTGCACCTCCCTGACAAACTGTTTCTGAGGCTTGGTTGACTCTGGGAAGGGGGCAGAGGTGGAGTGCCAGAAAATGGGGTGTAGGCATTCTATAGGCGGAAGTTTATAAGATTAAATATATATTTAAAGTTTTAGTTCAAGCCATCAGAATTGTTTAAAATAAATGATTTTAAACCATTTATTGTTTAATTTATATATAAATGATTTTAAACAATTTATATACAGCCTTGTCTAAGTGTATGTAAAAAGCATTTATGTAATATTCAACAATATTACTTGCTGAAGAATGTATAACTTAAACTGAAGTGCGGATAAGGAAGGCAGCTTTCTTTGTATGCACCTCACAAAGGAAAAACTGGTAAACTAACCTTGGACTTCTGAAAAAGTTATTTTTCAGCATGCAGCTCAATTTGGTGAGTATAAAAGAATTACCTGCTTCATGAATATGTTGGGTCTATTTCCATTCCAGCTGTGCAAGAGGAATTCAAATGGTTGTTTTGCTGAAGTTTTGCTCAGAGGGAGACAATATCCCTGATGCACTTGCTCTTGCTGACTATCTTAATGAATGGTTCCAATTAACTACAAAACAAGTAAGTGTGCTGGTCCCCAATAATATGGCACTTTTAATTTTGAAAGTTGAATGACAAATTGCTCTGGCACAATTAAGATATTATTCCCTTTATGAATGTTGCGTTACTGTATTCCTTGCCCTTGCGTTTTCAAAATCCATATATAGGGTTGTGTGAGAGAATATGATCATCCAGTTGTAGGTAGGCTGGGACAGATTAATTTGATGAGCAGCTTAGACTAGTAACTTTCAAACTCTTGCGCTTCAGGTTAGTTTCCACATCTGCTTCTTTGCTAAAGCAACCACTACAGAACCTTTACACACTGAAAATGTTATAGAGTTCATGTTAATTTACAAGGTATTTGCCAGAGCCGTAATTGAGCACATTGTTTATTGCGGATAAAAATCTATAGTAGTAGGCAGATTATCTTTATGTATGATGCTGCTGATCTTTCAATTTTTAAAGGAATTGCAAGGGCTCATAGAAGGCAAAACCTTTGTTATGGAGCTCCAGGGAAGTCCATTAGAATATGGCTTACTTATTAAAGCGATACCAGAGAATTAGCCGAGCATTTCTTTCACTTACCACTTGAGTCTAACACTTACGCTTTTTATTTTCTTGCAGCAGAAGCCTGGTAGTTCTGCATCTACATCTTGCAGATGGAAAATACCAAGTTCATGGAAATTACTCTTTGGCAGTGGGCTTCCACCTGCATTGTTTTAAACCTATATTGCTTTGCATCCTAGATGTAGAAACTCAGATTTTATACTTTAGATTCAAATATGAGCAGCAACAGTTATGAAAAGTCTTATACAAAACCGAATGACTCCAGCTTATCGCCAGGCATGGGAATATACTGTGAAGGTCTAAGAAAACTGTACCATAAAATTTTGAATTTAAATGTAAATAAAATTTGTTTCTGGATTATTGAAACATTTAAGACTAAATAATTCTTCTGCTCTAGTCAATACTACTGGGGATAAGGCCAGATCTTCTTCTAGAGGTGGAATTTGAACAGCATACCACCTACTGAACACAGGTTTCAGTTAATACATGATGGGAAGCACATCAAGCTCATTCTTTGCTGTAAGCTCTGCACATATAAAAGTAGCAGAAAGACAGCAATGTACAGTATTGACAGATGCACCTAACATTTGTAATGTTGTCTTCCAAATATTTTCAATTGTGCAGTAGTCAACTGGAACAAGCAAACTGAAGTTGGCTTGCCCTCAGAGAAAGATAGAACTGTTCCCTCTAGCTTCTTCCATAGCTACAGACTCTGTAGCGATGTACTTAAGAGCTTTGTTTCTTTATCTGGGATAGTATAGCTGCAAAGGATATACAGTAGGCATGCCCCAGTATCCACTGTTTCAGTTATCCATGGATAGTGGAACTACTAAAAATAAGGGAACATTTAACCTTCTTGTATTAAAGCCACTGATGTTCCTCTATCTTTAAAAAGGTATCCCCCGTATCCATGGTGGGATCAGGAACAGAACCCCAGGAACAGAACAGGCATATGGGGTATGCTTGTATTTTTATTGCTTCATCATAGTTAAGAAAGTGTTTGTCTACAATGAGTTAGGATTACAGCCTTAAGCTTACTTTTGAGCAAAATACCATTTTCAAATATTTAATCATTAACCATTTTCTCTGTTGCTTAATTAGAGCATCTCTGCTAGCTGCAGGGCCCAGTACGAAGCAAATTCAACCACCCCTCCATAAGCAAACCAGAAACGCTAAAAAAAACCAAACAGAATGCTCTGCTGTAGAAAGCTGCAGGAATTACATGTTTCATATGTAGTAGGTTTGATTTATCTAGACTAAAGTTGAAAAGGTACAATGTCACTTTCATACTAGAATGTTTGTTGTTGTGTTTACTGTAGAAGATTTGGGTCACTCTGGCCTGATGTTCAAGTAGCAATATTTGTTATGTCTGTACAGCAGTATCCCAGTGGACCTGGCATTTCTTCCCCCAGCAAGCTGCACCTGAATGTTTACCTAATAAACAATTTACCTATTAAGGAAGTAGTAATAGTATTGTGCAAGTTTATACCAATAGTGCGGACAGAAGAGCCAGGAAAACACTTGCTAGTAGTGCTGAGGTGGTTTCATTTTCTTTCTAGTGTCTAGGCAATGCTAACGTACAATAGAAATTGCAGTCTATACACTAATTCAATATTGGTCAGGGGATGATCTCTTTATTTGATGCTACTAAAGGCATATGAAACCTTAGTATATCATACTATATTTCCTAGTTAGAGGGAATAGCATAGGATCAGTGTTAAGTTAAATAGTGAGAAAGCATTGCTCTCTGAACAGGTTAGTATAGTACTACAATTTCCCCTGGAATTAGAATCATTTAAGCATTTAATCCTGAATTATGTTAGCTACCTTACTTTTGAAAATTGTGTTCCTCAAAATAGAAGGATCAAGGGAAAGCTAATGGATGGGGATGACTTGAAACAGAAGGCATACATTTTAAAGACACATGAGTAACACACCAACTAGTGCCAAGGTACAGTAGAATTAACAAATTTGAATTTCAAGTACATAAACAATGCTAAAACAATGTCATTTTTGTCTGATACTTGCATAGAAAGTGTGAAAATGGCAAACATGATGATCATCACGCTAACAAGGATTCATGAACCGACAGTGAGTAACCCCAGTTTTAGTCTGTATAATACACATACCTGAAATGGTGAACACGTTCTGAAACAGTTTCTGGGTATGTTCTTCTACAAGCTATCAAAGATAGTTAAGACTGCAGCATAGTTTGAGAAGGCTTTTAAATGCTTTCTTGCTAGTTGAACTTGTATTCCAGTCTACATTATAGTAATTTTTGAAACCACAAGTCTTGCATTGTATAATAAATGCAATTAAGAGTAGGCATTTTAGATAGTAAAAACCTCATCCATATCTGGAACTATATCCCAACTAGATTCCTTTTATCATGTGGAATAGTCCGGCTTTATTTAACCTTGAAGTGCTTTGAACAAAATCAGTGTAGGTACCAAAATCTCAAGTGTATCAGGAACAGTATATCAATAACTTCCTTATTAAATTGAAAAAGTACTTTTTTGTTCCAAATCACAAGCAGATTTCAAGTTGTATTCTTTTCACCTTGTATCAGCTGGAAGCTCCGAAGTGTATAGCTATTTAAATATAAATAGGCACACTAATGGCTTCTTCACCTTGCAAAATTTACACTAGTAATTAAGAAACCAATTTGAACAAGGTCAAGCTGGAATTTTCAAAACTTATCACCATTTAGCCCTTTGAGGTGTTGTAAGAATACACAAACACAGCTTTGCAATTTTAAAAAATATTTAATGCTGCCAAAAGTATAAAAATACAATAGGAATGGCAGTACAAAGTATTCTCAAATGTGATCCTTTTACATCTCTCTACAGTAAATACAAGCATAAAACACTTAAGACAATTTTATTTTGCAAAGTCTCTTGCTGGTGGTGTACTTCATTCCCTGGTTGTTTACGTTGTAAACAGATATTTATGAGGCCACTTGGGTATTGCTCAGACCTCACTTTTGTTCTTGGAGAAGAGTCATGTCCTGCTTTGCATGCCAATAGTATGCAACTTATAGCTGCAGAATATTCACAAGTCTTGGAGGTTTAGGTGTCCGTCACTCTCGGCCTACAGACACACAACGCAAAAGAGTCACAGATTCAATACAAATACAACATTAATGAGTTACAAAATTTCACTGCAATTGCAAAAGAATAGTCAAATTTTTCTGAAATGTCAAATGAAGATCTTATTCAGTTACTGCAGCAGGAGACAGATTCCTTGTCAGGCACAAGTGCTCTTGGAACACTTAATTATGAATGGACACTGCAACACGTATGCTCCAACTGATGTTTTCTTGAATGAATAGGATGTAGATTCAACAAAAATAGTTGAAAGCCTCTTGGCTCCCCATCATGAGCCAAGAATAATCAACATTAACACAATTTAAGAAGTATATTTCATAAGTGATAAGTTTGCAAGTCATTCACAGAAACAATTAAGCGAAGTTTTAGTTAAAATGTAAACAGCTGTTATGTTCAACTTTTGCAGTCTGGCAGGTTCCAAGCACAATATACTTAACCTGACATCTGGTGGTATTG
Organism: Lerista edwardsae; assembly: GCA_029204185.1. Taxonomy (NCBI): domain Eukaryota; kingdom Metazoa; phylum Chordata; class Lepidosauria; order Squamata; family Scincidae; genus Lerista; species Lerista edwardsae. Next base: position 14,641,822 of record JAJKFI010000031.1, read on the forward strand.
GTTTTCTATCAGTTTATTCATTTGAAAATTGTCAATGAAGTCAAGTGCCAGACTGAAATCCGCCAGGTATGCTTGAAACCCAGAGATTGAGGTTGGGAAAAGAAAGGATTGAGGTAAGAGCAAAGGCAGTCAAAGGTAGCTGTGCTTGAAGACTTCTGTCTGTCCCCTTGACAATGGAAAAACCATCCACATAGCAATGACAAAACAGCAGCTGAAGTATTGCAATGTCAAAAACTGCAAGGAGAGATAGGTTGCCACGATCTCCAGTTTTGTGAGGGTCACTCTCCAAAGTAGGAATGTTCTTTTCTCCACTATACCTTTGCCTTCCAGCTCCCCCAGATTTTCACTAAGACTGCTTTTTTTCCTGTACAGTACTTTGATACAGTACTTCCTGCAACTGAATGCAGGTTGCAGTCCTATACCCACTTTTGTGGGAAGTAAGCTTTTTGAACACAATTAAATGGAATTTGCAGCAGGTTAATTCACTGTTGCTGGGCTTTCCAACCGGAAGGTTGGGAGTTCAAGACTGTGTGACAGAGTGAGCTCCCGTTGCTTGTCCCAGCTCCTGCCAACTTAGCAGATTGAAAGCACGTAAAAATGCAAGTAGATAAATAGGGACCACTTCAGAGGGAAGGTAACGGTGTTCCGTACGCTACGGCATATAGTCATGCCAGCCACATGACCACGGAAGCTTGTCCTCGGACAAAACGCCCGCTCTACAGGCTTAGAAACTGAGATGAGCACCGCCCCCTACAGTCCATCATGACTAGACCATTCGGTCGTGGGGAAACCTTTACCTTTTTTAGACATGCATAGGATAGGGGAAACTACAAAAGTGTCCTGGGTAACATTCACTTTGAAGGCTCTGCCCTCTACTTTCCTACACACACAGATTTGGTTGGTGTTTAAAGAATATTTAACTGTGAATCTGTGCAAATGAAAGGTACACAGCAACTACTTCTTAGTTACAAAAGTGATTGGAGTTTGTGTTTTTGGCTTGTATGTATACATGACTTAAAAGCAGCAAGGGCAAGATCATGTGCGTCTCAAAATGCTCTCACAATGAACATGTATGGATGCCTGATTTTAGAGATAGGGTAGTGGGAAAAGATAGTATGCCTTGTAAATTGGCACTGGTTGATGGGTACACATATATACACACTTTCAAATACTGTATACCTGAAGAGTTCCAACTTGAAAGCCTGGCTAATCTCAAGATTTTAAAAAAGGCTGTTCCTTCCTTCTGTTGCAGTTCGATGTTTTCTTGGTAACAGAAAAGCTGATCTACATAGACATTCTGATCAGAAGCTTTTTCAAAGTTAAGCTGCACAATTCCATCAGGCTTGTTCTATTTACATTTAAATTTTCCAGGAGGTAAGACATAAGTTAGAATGGCAAATACACAACAACATTTGAGCCACAAAAGATCCCAAGTGTATCTCCACCACACAAACATGATCCATTACAAGACTTATTCTGCAAAAGAAAAAATTGTAGGCCGACACAAAATTCAACACAATTTCAATATTTCCTTTTATGCTGAACAGGATAAAGAGATTTTTACTAGTCATTATAAACTCTCCAACATTTTAAGTTTGTGGTGCAGCCCATTTCATTAGGAATTGAGTTTACAAAATCTTTAGAACATACAGTTTTAACTCTTCAAAGTTTTGAGCTAGAGTTACAGTACATTTTGTTGGTGCAGAAGCTACAAGATTCTAAACACTAACCTGCCCATACCAAGTATAACGCCAGGATTTTGTCTGTTGTGTTCAAATCCTGGTCTTAAGTATACTACGTTTTTCAACACCTACAATAATCACGTTTTACTGTCAAGCTATTATTCCCATGAGAATAATGGTTCAGTGGTTCTTTGCAGTATCAGAATATACCTTTTCTATAAAAATTCCTGTTTTATAGATATTTGCTTCTGACTAGTTTAACAGTTGATATGATCCACCATTTGTTTCAGATAATATGATAAGTTCACGTGCCATCTACACTCACCGTCAAGGATGCATCTTAAATATTGCAATGAATAGGACTCAAATCAAGTGACACACACAAAAATGTTTTCACATTTAATGGAATGTTTGAACGTTAACACAAGCTATGGCTTCCAACAATAACTGAATTCTTTAACACAACTTCCTTTCAAAATTGTTAGCCTTAAGAAATGGGCCCTAACTTCCAGTACTGTATTCTTAAGAAAAACAAAACATTTCAAGTCTCTCTTAAATAAACGGTTACTACAAGCATAAATACATGACTGCAACTTACAAAATAAAAAATGAAAAAGTAGCCCTATCTGCTTACATCAAAAGTGTCAAGGGGCAATGTACTAATCACTACTTTAAGAATGGTGAAGTCAGTGAATATCTAAATCACTCTTGAAATGCTGGAAATGGTAAGAACTTGAATGTATACTCTGTATTTGTCAGAGAAATTTGTACAAACGTATTTTTTAAAAATACAGTTATCTACAAAAAGATTAAATATAGAGTTATAAAATGTATTTATTCCAAGTCCGGGATAAGTATAAACAGTTCATAATATATTACACATACATATGCATTCATAGTGGACACCACACTGTTTATTGCTTATATCAGGCATGTGAATTGGCAGACTGAAGCTATAGCAACTCAGCCCCCTAGATCTAATGGCCTATCATTTAAAGTACTATATACACAGTTGCTGAAAATGAGCATTCATTTATCTAACAAGAGCATACAACTTTACACCAGGTGGCAATTTCATGTCACGAGTACCTGTAGTGAAAAGTCCTGAGACAGCAACTAGTGATCAGGTTCTTGTATGTTGTGCATTAATAAGATACGTTGATGTTTGATGTCGCAAGTCATATTCCCACTGGTGAACTGGCAGCACATTTTTTTCCTGCGAACTATGGTGCAGTTCAGCACCCAATAATATTCACTTTTGTCCCACTGAAATTGGTGGGATGCCAGCTTGCATTACTGGATGCAGGATTGCACTAAACACCCATAAGAATGCCTTGAAAATATGATTTCCAGCAAGAATAAACTCCAATGCAAATGGCTGTACCAAACCCAATCTTAATGAGAATAGGTTTCCAATATAACCACCTTTTTCTTTTTCTTTCAGCCTCACTCAGCCTATGTTTCATCTGCTGCACCATCTGTGCTGTGTTAACTCTTCTGTCCTCTCTCAGGCGCTTCCGTAAAGCACTAAAAAACAAGAAACTCCAGTCAATTCTGTTTAGGTTTCCAAATATCTTGTGTTCTCAAAACAAGCAGGAACACTTCAACATGAACAATAAGAGCAATAGAATGGGCACAATTCACACTAAATACATCATCCTTCATCAAATAAAAATTTCACAACACCAGCTTGACTAGAAGTGCTTCTGAAAGATGCTCAGACATTGACAAGTCTCCAAACCAAGCCAGTTCCACAACTGGGGGAAAAAATCAAGAACGTTGCACAAGGATAGAGCACACAACCGTCAAAATTAAGATTTTTTCCCAGTTACTACTTGTGCATATTTTTACAAGCAAAAGCTATGATTTAGGTACAGCACCTCTCCAAGTGGCTTTGTACATATATTTTGAAAATAACAAAGCAGACCTGAGATAGTAGAGGTATACAGAGATATGACATTTAATTATGGCTTGTTCTCCTTGTTCATAGTCAAACATATACAGTCATACAGTTAAATAGCATTCATAGCATCTGCTAAGGATTGCAAGTGACATCATTAAGTAGGAAGTGATGCCAATAAGCAAATGATGGCCAGAAATAAACACTTTGTTCTCAAGTATATGGTATGCATTGGTAAATAGCATCAGGACCTACAAATCATTATTAATATACCATATTATTAGTTATGGTAAAGCATAATGCCTGCACTCCTCTAAAATGTTTGGAAGTGTTTCTTAAAGTGACACTTCCAGCTGGTTTTAAAACTCGCCTAGCAGTCCTAAGAATTAGAAGCGTCCTTTATTAAAGAAAAGTCCAGATTAATTGTGAGATTTGTAAATTATTCAGCTCAGCTATGGTCTCTGCCTTATGGTCTCTGCCCTGAAACTCCCTGAAAATGGGCCTTTCAGTGACAGTTACAAGATGCTTTCAAGAATAGCCCAATGTAGAATACTGTTGAGCCTAACCTTCATAGTTAAACATTAATGGCAGTTACCAGTTTCAAATAAAAAGGAGATACAACCATCTGACAGAATAAGGCCCAAATCCTAACCAACTTTCTAGCACTAACATAGCTATTCTAACAGTACAGGGCACGCGCAGCATCCTGCAGTTGTGGGGGAAGTCATGGAGGCCTCCTCAAGGTAAGGGAATGTTTGTTCCCTTACCTCAGAGCTGCACTCCCTTATCCCGATGCTGGAAACTGGTTAGGATTGTGCCCACAGTCAACAAAACCTCCTGGCCACTGGCTCGCTTTCAAGCTCTTATATAAAAAGAATGCTTACATGTCAGCATTTGCATCAGCAGTATTTTGTATCGTAGAAGACAGCTCAGCATCTAATATATCTTCAATTTGCGCTTCATTTTCTATGCCCACAGTATTTCCATTGTACTTCTCTGTCATTGGTTTGGTTGGGTTAGGCGAACGTTCAGAACTTGGAGCTTGGTCCTCCTTTGAAAGTTCTTTCCACCGATTCTGAATGGGGAAAGGAACATATAGTATTTGACTAACAAACCCAGTCCCATTTTACTTAACATTTCACATGTGTTCCTTTGCATTTTGGTGCTGATGAAAATTCACTGTTGTGAAGTCAAATTCAGTATTTTTTCAGTTAGTGGCAACTGTTTTAATCTTTAATTCACAACACTGAACTGTAGATGAACTGCTGATTAAATACAGGCATTCCTGGTCCATTACAAAAAAAACTTTTAAAATACTCTAGCAGAATTGTATCCTCCATGCAAGGGAAGCTCATCTTGTTTCCTTACCAGGTGAACATCTACAGTTATGACAGCCATTGTCTCTGAGAATTTAGGGATAGTTGCCAAGTTTGGACAGTTGTGATAAAACCTAATGCAAATATGTGTACTGAAGATTCTTGAGTATAAGTCAATCTCACAGGTAAGTCAAGGGCAGGTTTTGAGCCAAAACTCATGGAATTTTTCCTGTGACCCTCAGATAAGTTGGGGAAATTTAGGAGGGTGTCCGACTATAATTTTGTCAGATTTTATCCTCTCTTGTTTCTTCCATGTTGGGAAAGTCAGGAACTAATCACTGCAGTGGAGGGGGGAGTGAGGGAAATGGTGCTTGTGAAGAGCAGCATAAAACACATCCCAAATAATGACACAAGACAGCACTGAATTGATGTAAAAAAGAAAACAGATTCAAACTGCAGGAAAAAAACGGGTTTTAACTGCAGAAAAAACACACCACAGCATAGCAACTTTTAGAAAGTGTTGGAAGTTAAGGAGTTAACAGCATGCTCAGAAGAAACAATGTAAAGCAGCTTACTATTGCTGTGATATACAACCCTTAAGGAGTTAACAGCATGCTCAGCTAGCTGCAAGCTCCAACAAATCTAACAATGAAATGGAACATATCAAAGGGAGTGTAATTACCACAGACACTTCAGCAGCTGACAACTCTGAACTGCCCTAACCCCTGACCAATCCTGAGATAATATGAGGAGACAATTTACAGCTCATTTACTGGTAAAAATTGCTCATAGCAGGGTACCTACAGTGTATTTTGTTTTGTATAACCAATAATGCAATATGATAGAACTATGAACTGGCAACGTTCCTTAACAGGCAGGAATGAACATTTAGAAATATCTGTATTCAAACTTCACAGTGTTTTTAGGAGAAACGCTGGAAACTTAAGTGAAAACATTAGTAAAGGGAACAAGATGCTGGTGCAATAAATCATAATGCCATAAAGCCTAGAAATAGAAAAATAGTATGCCGCAACATATACAAGTAGTCTGTCATGCATTTCTGTTGTACTATTAATCAGCACCAAATCAGCAAAAGGCAGTCAGCAGATTTTCATAATTAGAGCAACTCAACTGACTTAATTAACTCAGATATAATGCACATACCTGTCAAATTTGTACAGGCTGTACTTGCGTAAAATCCTAGATGAGACAAATGAAATTCAACTACCCATGGATCCCTAAATTTATTGATTCTACAATGTAATTTCATATCTCATAGCAGAACATGATCACCTTGACGGAGTAAGGTAGTGTTATCCAGGAAAGGTGCAAAGAGAAGTCAGCTGACTTCAACACACCATTGACTATTCTATATTTATAAGCATAAATCGATCCTTTCTTCCTTTAGAGCAATCAATTCTTTAAAAGAACAGTCAATTGACTCAAAATATGTACCTGTATTGTAGAATCTCCCATTATATATTTTGCTCCTTCTATTACAGCCATATATGAAAATCTTAGCTGATCAGGAGTTTGAATCAGCCCCATTCGATATTTTCTCATATTCAATAATACTTGCTTAATATCCACAGAAAATGGATCCTCTCTTTTTTCCATCTATAAAAACACACACAGTTTGGGTGACAGTGCAAGAGATCAGAAACAAAGAAATCACTTTAAAATAAAATATTCCAATCCATACATTTCATTGTAATTAATCACATGCTATTAACATTAAATATGCAAATACATGATTTGAAAAAAGACACATAAAAAGATGCTTGCGCCTTAACAAATCACTCTTATTGATGTGAATACCAAAACAGGTATTCTAAAGGAAAGGGGAAGTTGTATACACAGTCCAAACAACCGCCAACTACGAGTCAGTTCCCAAAATGGGGCATTTGGAACCCTCTCCCCTAGTAATACAAGACATTAAGCCAGCATTGTAGCAGTAGCCAGCATACAGGACAGAATACCAAACTGCATGAGTTTTGCCTTATGCTCTTTATGTTTATACAGCATGTGTGTTACTCCCACCACCACTTCAGCTGCATTCCCAATTGCAGACGTTTTCACTTTACTTTTCATTGAAGCCAATGAGAGATAGTCACTACCAAGGCATATAGAGAAGCCCATGATATGGTACTTTATTAGCTTAATACCTTTGATTTTTCTCATCAGAACAAATTAAACATTCTGTACATCCCATATTTTGCTACATTTTATTCAGACAATGACCGCACCCAAGGCATGGTGGGAAGTAAGTCATCATTCATAGCTAAGTAACCAAAGACAAACTTACCAAAACAAGACACGTGTCTACCAATGAAAATGTACCAGAACGCCCTATTCCTGCACTACAGTGAATGACAGCAGGTCCATGCTCAGGACTCAGAGATCCAGATTCTCTGACTTTAAACAAGAAGTTGAGAAACGATGCTGGGGATTCAGGAACTCCAAAATCTGGCCAAGTAGTATAATGGAAGTGGAATATCATTCTGGACTCGCCAGTCTGAGAGAGAGAGAGAGAGAGAAGGTTATAGCATTTCACTGAGATACATTTGACATATATATGCAGCCCAGAGAGAGAACACGCACAAAAGTAATTTACTAGAAATACAACATTTGGCTCAACATTAGGACAGTTTGGCTGTAGCCCAGGCCCTGTTTGCATGTAGTGCAATTGCAGTTCAGAGTCAAAAAGCAGCCCTTGAAAATAGTTTGGGAGGCAAGTATAAATCTAGCAACTTGTAGTTCTGTCCAATAGTAATACTGTACTTTTTCGAGGCATCTTGCTCCCATTGCTAAATCTTAATTCTTTTTTAACTACTTCTAAAATAATTCTGGTACTTAACTACAAACCGGGTGGCTGGCTGCTTAAAAGGTGCTAAGACACAACTTCTGTCCACCTTAATAAGCACCTGTCAATGGCACTGCACTATGCATGTACGGAGTAGCTTTGTCTTCAGTGTGAACTGAAATCCTTCCCCAGACCAGGCTGTTTATATCCCATTAAAATTAATGGACTGAACTACAATCTTATAATTTCCAGACATCTGGAGAGTTGCCTTTTCTCTGACATGGATGAGCGCAAGCTTTGAAGGCAGAAGGCGTCTGGTTCAGTTTGTAGGATGAGAAAATATCCCTGAATGAAACCCTGAAGTGTCACTGCTAGGCAGTGTCAACAACACTAAGCTAAATAGACAAATGGTTTGATACATTGTAAAGTAGTTACTCTCTCAAATTTTATATTGTCTATCTGTACTATTAACCACAAGAGCTTTTTCAATTATGTAAACCAAAACTCATCACAACAAGCTCCTAAACAATAGAATCAAAGAACTGTATTGCTGGCAAGGAAATAGCTATCTATCCTAGTACATCCCTATTCTTGGAATACACTTGAAAAAAACTTGGAAGTTGTATTGAATTCCTCTTACAAAAAAACCTTGATAAATTTATATCCTTCTCTGCAACTGACCATGTGATGGATAGGAAACCACCATAGTAATTTAGGACTACAAGGATCCAGTTCCTGTTTAGAAACTCTTTTAAATTAAAAGTCATTTTGACTGTATTCATTGCATAGCCTTACCGAAACTAGCCCACTAACTCTAAGCTTTCACAAACTTCACTCTGTCCAACCCTTGAAACCAGTGGCTCCCAAACATATTTGACTGGCGGCTCCTTTGACCTAATGGGCCATTGGCCACAGCTTCCATCATATTCATTGTTTTTTTATGAGGATTCCATGGCTCCAATGGTTGGTTTCCACAGCTCCCTGGGGAGCCATGGCTCACAGGTGGGAACTACTACTTCATCCTGGTGGCAATACTGTGCAAGGTTAGGGTGGCATTCACAGATCCTAACTGAGCAAATGCAAAACAAACTTTTTTGCACCTATTTATAAGCATACAGGGCTTTGTAGATTTAATGTAGATATCTCCTCCCTCCTGTCTTTTTACATCAGTCAAGGTTTGCTGGAACTTGGGCGATGAGCTGTTTTTACTACTTATGCTCAATCAGAAAATATGAGAAGCAAAAGGTAGCTTTAGAGCATGTCAGATGACATGCTTTGTTAGAATACGAACGCCATTGTTATTTTGCATAGTGCCCAAATCATACAAAAGCTTCCAGCACAGAAAGCACTGGTTTGGGTCAGTAATTGACACAAGTTCAATTAGTGAACTGACCCTAGAAAGAAAACTGACGTAAGGATACAAGCAATTTCCAACATTTGTGACTGACAGGAGAAACACACTCCATTACCATTACATAGTTCCAGGATACCACAACCTACACTTTCTAAAAGAATACTGGCAATTATCTGAACAGTTTTTAATACAAGCTTACATTGGTGTTTTCTAACTGAAGTTGGCGTACTGTATAGTAGGATTTGACATCTTCAGATTTTAGCCTCACACAAAATCCTGTTTCTTTGAACATCATTGGGTCATCCTCTTTTGCTGGCCAGTACTGTGCACATTTTACCTAATTTGTGAGATAAAAATACTGTAGTCAGAATGTGTCAAATATATATATAGATTTAACAAATTATTCTCCATACAAAATAGGTAACTGGCATTGCTGGAATTACAAGTGCATACAAGCAAGCATTTCCTACTATTCGAAGGTTCTGGACATGCATTGTTTCCCCAAAAATTAGGGTTAATACTTCCTTTCATTACCTATATATGTGCTATATAATCCTTATTTTGCATTTTGAGCTCATGTCTTATTGAACATTTACAATACCTCAAGGCAGCGTTTCTCAAACTGTAAGTCAGGACCCCTTTGGTGGGTCAGAACCCAATTTTTGGTGGGTCTCACAGAGCCTCTAATGAATACATGGGTAACGAAAAGATCAGATAACTAATTGCCTCAAGCAATGAATCCATTTAGACAGCTGTTAACTGCCCTTCAAAGAGCTGAGCTCCTGCAGTTTGAACGTTTGTGTAAATATAGAGAAATGTTTGAGCATGTTTTTTCTGGTGTTTTTTTCTCCCCAAGTCCGTCAGCGAAGAGTAGTGGGAGCAGGTGAAGGCTGGGTCACATAACTAAGCCCCTCAAGCCCTGAGGTTTTTCATTAGGGCTGCCTCATTACAAGGAATTGAGCCAGTTGGCCCATGTTATCGGCAGATTTGGAACCCATAGGTCCTCCCAAACCCGGAGGCTGGGCAGACCTGCACCCTCCGGAAGTAAGGAGAGCACAGCTCCCCTCACCTCTGGAGAGTGTTCTGAGCCCTGCAGAGGCTACACGCATCCGCCCACAGCTGGTTCCGCCCACAGCTTCTGCGGGCCTCAGAATGAGGTTAAGGAAGAAAGAAGTCACTTCAGGTTTTGCCAAAAAAACCAGAAGTGATTTTCCTTCTAAACCTCATTCTGAGGCCCGCAAAGGCTGTGTGTGGACATGCACCGCTTCTATGGGGCTCAGAAGAGCCTCCAGTTCTAGAGGGTGAGACCGAAAACCACAGATGTAATGTGAAGATCCGCTGTTTTCCTTATCCGCAAGGGTTCCTGGAACAGAACCCCCACAGATAACATGGGCCTGACTGTTAATTAAAAAATTACTTTAAAAGATTTCTAGATCACCTTTTTTAAGTGTTGTAAAACTAGGTGGATCCTAATAGTGTCATTTTAAAAAGTGGGCCCCAGTGCTAAACAGTTTAAGAACCACTGTCTCCAGGATAGAAACACACAAGCATTTTACACCAGGATATTCCAAATATAGGGCCACAATTAAGAATAACCCACAGATTTCATGTTGAGGCCCATATAACCCATTATAACAGGTAACATGAAATTACAAGAAACTCACCGAATCTTTCTCAACTATTCTGTTTAGCATGACTACTGCTTTGGTTTTTTGTTGCCACACCATTAGCCAGAAATGGCAACACGTATTGGGGAGTGGACCCTGTGTAAGTAAGAGGAGATTTTCAATCAGCAGATGAAAATGGCTCAAAGTTTAATGTATATCTATAAAGTATAGAAGTAAAGTATAGAAGAAAAGCACTTCTGCATGAGCAGAGCTTCCACCTGCAAGGAAAGGGCTGCTAGTTTTTTATTCCAACTGCAGCCAACTGTACCATTCTGAATCCAGCTCTGGAAATTCACCAACATACTATCAGAAACAACTTTTCAATCTAGTGAGAGCAAGAGCAGACACACACAGCTGCACTCTGCATATGGCACTTTGAATCCCTGATTGTGCATGCAGAAGATTCCCTATTTCCCTTCACAGAACAAAAAAAAAGGATTTTGTACAATGTGAATCCCAGCAAGGATACATGTCCTCTGCTGCTGGTTGTCAACCAGTTACTTGTGTCAGAACTTTCTGCAATAAGTAACACATGAAGCTGACAATAGCCGCTCTAGAACAGCCAACCAAATAAGGGCACAATCCAAACCTGGAGTTAGGCCGGTACAGTTAGGCCAGCACAAGGGAGACATACTTTATAGTATTATTTGACATTATTTGGACCACTCTCCGAGTCAGAGACGCTAGCATATAGACATGCTCTATCCTCCCTGACTCAGAGAGTGGTCCAAATGCACTTTATGGTGTTCCTTGTGTCAGCCAAACTTTGCTGGTCTAACTCCAGGTTAGGATTACACCCTAAATCTGTGCAAACTACTGGTCCACAACGTTTTTTGTTGATCTGCCCATCAAAATCTAGGTGGATTTAAAAATCTGTATATATAAAATTGGATGGTTTGTGTGTGCATATGTTCCACATACGCTCTGGAACGCCGGGAGCAATGTGCACCAAACTTGGTACGCATATGCCTAGCTATCTGGAAAGAAATACTGCGGGGGTAAGACACCCCTAGCACCCCTGGGGTGGGGGTGCGAAGGGGGTGCCATGTAAAAATGCTCAAAAACGGCCGATATTAGTGTCAAATCCATAGTTTTCGGGGTCGCTGAGATGAATAGTGACACTCCCGATGCCGTTTAAGTCCACGTTCAGCCCCCATCAGCATGGGGGGGTGAGAAGGGGCGCAAAATAAAATGTCCAAAATGACCGACATTAGTGTCAAATCCATAGTTTTCAGGGTCGCTAAGCTGATGGGTGACAGTCCCGATGACATTTAAGCCCAAGTGTAGTCGAATAGAATGAAGAGAACTCTGTAGAACCTTCTGGAAATTTTTAGAAATCATTATGCCCTGGTCTTGGACTCCAATCAAATACTTGCCATGTGACCAGGTGTAGTCACTGAAAACAAGTCTATCGATACCGTAGTAGATGCCTATGAGGTCGTCAATTTCCCATCAGACTTCCTAAACTCATTTGATCCGGCTGGATTGCTACCACATCATCTTTTACTTACAGTGGGATCTCCAATTATTTTACTACGGAACCTCGACCCGCCAAAACTTTGCAACAGCACAAGGCTGTGTGTCAAGAAGATGCTGGGTAATGTAATTGAAGCAACTATTTTAACAAGAAAGGGAGAGGGCGGAACAGTTTTTATCCCACTGATACCACTCATTCCGACGGATCTCCCTTTTAAGAGATTGCAATTTCCAGTGAGACTTGCATTCTCAAATCACGATCAACAAGTCACAGGGGCAGTCTATTTAGTACTGCAGGGTGCATTTGAGATCGCCATGTTTTTCCCACGGACAACTTTATGTTGCTTGCTCAAGGGTGGGTTCACCCACGAATTTATTTATTCTTGCTCCTGGAGGTGAAACTGAAAACGTTGTTTATAATCAAGTTTTGAGTTACATTATTATTATACTGCATTTGTAAAAGATTTTTACAACCTAGCAGTTCCTGCCAACCTAGCAGTTGGAAAGCACCTAAAAAATGCAAGTAGATAAATAGGGACCACTTCGGTGGGAAGGTAACAGCGTTCCGTGCGCTACGGCGTAGAGTCATGCTGGCCACATGATCAGACAAAAACGCTGGCTCTACAGGCTTTGAAACGGAGATGAGCACCGCCCCCTACAGTCGGTCACGACTAGACCATTCGGTCGTGGGGAAACCTTTACCTTTAAAAGATTTTACTTTATAATTTTTATACTGTACTTATACTTACCCCTGCTAACTGGGCAAGAGGCACTTTTTCAAGTGGTGTTCCTCTCATATTTAGCAGGGGAAGAGTAATTGTCCCTCTTCATCCCTGCGCAGTCTTTCTAGTGGCTGTTGCTGGTGGTCTGCCTTTTTTTTTAGATTGTGAGCCCTTTGGGACAGGGAGCCATTTAACTTTATTATTATTACTATTTGCTTGTAAACCACTTTGTGAATTTCATGTTGAAAAGCGGTATATAAGTACCTGATTGATTGATTGATACTTTTAATTACCGGTACATAAAATGCCTTCAATTTTACACTATAGATAGAATTCATTCTTTTTCCTGTCTAATAGAAGCTTTGGATAAATAAATACCTGGGCAATGCCGCGTCAGGACCAACTAAGAGTTTATAAAATTCAAACAGACATTATGGTCCTTAAACCACATCTGTTTGGGGGTTGTAAAAATAATAAGCATCATGTTTGCCATTTTTCCAATTTTGTTTTTTCAGAAGGTAATCATTTCCCGCAACACCCAAAAGGGAGAAGTAGATACAACTGATAGTTTAGTCATGCTGGGGTAGGGGTGGAGTTGGAGGAGAAACAGATAAGGAAACTAGCAAGCTTACTTTTGAAGGCAGCCTTTCACTTCTTCAAATTGACCAAAAAGACAGAACACACACTTTTCTTTTTTAAAGGACTCACTGTGACACCAATGTACAAGGAGAAACTGTTCATTACAGACTTTTGTAGCTTAAAGATATCTGCAATTTCTCCACTCCCAACATTTAATGTTTAATTTGAATCAGGGCTGAAATAGGAATTTGTCCCCCTCAAACCTGTTTTTCTACTATAGTAAATACAACAAAACTACAACAAAAGCACGACCTGTTTACTAAGTAACTATAATATGTCTATCTGGAAATGTGAAAGTGAATTTAAATTTTAAAGAATACAATTTGGGTAAGGCAAACCATGGATTTGCATGAATAAGACACGTACTTCCCATTGTTCTTGAGTCCCTGCCATACAAAACACCAAACTGATTTTTATCCAATGCAACAATACTGTTCTTCAGCTGAAATGCACTGCTGTGAACATTCTTCATGATTAACAGATTGCTAACAGCAAAATCTCAGGATAGGACAAGCAGGAGCCCCAAAATGGAAAAGTGCTAAATAAGTGCTCTTTCCAATAACAAACAACTGAGTTGTTGTAATTAACTGAACTGCAGTTAAGAAGGAAAAATGCAACAAATACTATTTACAAAATGCAGGAGGCAGTTTCTGGCAGGAAGTACAGTGCCAGTAATTCACACGTATGTGCTAAAAACTGACTCAGCATTACATTTTTTTTTAAAGGACAGACATGCTGAGTACCAGCTGCAAACCTGAGGTTCTGGGTCAGACTTTTCTTGCCTGGGACTAGCTGTACTTGCCTCACACAGAAGAAGTGAGTGGCTATTTGTGATGGTTTCCCATGCCGGAGGCCAGGGTCTGCGTAATAATAATACTTAATAATACTTGGATTTATATACCACCTTTCTTAGGTCACCAGATTTCTCTAATGACTATAACTCAAGACGGTTTACATGGGCAGACTTTATTCAGAAACCCGAAGGTTTTTACAATTTATACAGAAATGTTCTATCTTTCAAGAACTACACACATACAGATGGATCTTTCTGGATTTAGTCCTTCATTCTGGCCACCCGTTTGTCTTCTTGCTGGCTGATAAATGGCTTCCCTGCTCCCACCAGAGAAGCGGCTGAACTTCGGCACAACTCCCCCTCACACAAGGCAGCCGAAGCTCAGCTGTTAATCAGCCGCAATTAACGAGGTCTGCTGCTCACAGAGACTTCCGGCTGTCCCAAACTGGCAACCTTCAGATCTTCAGCTCTTATCTTCAGGCAAACGGAGGCATTAACCCTCTCGACTAAATCTTCTGAGTAGCTACTCAGATGACATCACTACTGGGCCAAGCCAAGTATATCAAGCTATAGCCAAGTATATCAAGCTAAATTCTGCCCCAGAATTGGTTCTCTGCACCAGGCAGACTGTCTTTAGGACCTCCTCACCACCGCCAAAGAAAGCTCTCTTCACACTAGTTTTGGTATGGATCACTATAAATTCAAAGTTTATTACATTACAGTAAGTTACTATCCATCAACACCTTAAAATCTACTACTACTTACCTGCGTCAAAATATAGTTCCTTTCAGCTTCTTCATTAACAACCAAACTTGCATTGATGTAATCATTGTCTGTATTCTGCAGTATTACACGACTGTGATCATCTTGAAATATAACCAGGAAAATATTCACAATTTCAGTATCAACCATGAGCTTTTACAGATTAATTTGTACAGAATGGCATCTTAAAGAACTGAATAAATAGTCAAAAAATAATATTTCTGTTGGAAAACCTTTGTTATAGTCTTACATGCCTCAGTGATAGTATCCCAAGTTTAAATGAATGGACGCAATCATGAAAAACAAATATGGTAATAAGGAGTAGTGTTTCATGATTACGTCTACTCATTTAAACATAACATACAACCCCTTATCACCAAATACATGAAGGTAAGAAAGTCTATGACTGCCTTAAAGCAAATAATCCATTTTTCATATAAATGCTGTTTTGGATAGGCGTTAAGGAAGGAAATACTTTGGAGGCAACATGGAAACTTCTACAAGATAGAGTTATATGAGACATGTGTTAGTTAAATTGAGCAGTACAAGCAAAGTGATAGGTTTTCATTGTTCATGTTACATTATGTGTTTCAAATATAGATCAGCACACAACACTTCCCAACATGCTATGTTCCTTTGGACCAATATTGCAGTAATTGCACTGACTTCATGTTGTTGCTGTGCCATCCTCTCCCCCATTTAGGATTCTAAGTAGTTAATTACTTAAAATTAGCTAAGTAGCTAATTCTAAGTAGACAATTCTGGAATATTGTCATAGTTTGTTCACTCCCCTGGTCAATTATTTTCCCAACCTCTAAAGGGCCTGATATGGAAAATTGGGTCTAGCTTCATTCTTATACATTCTCTGTGTTCCTGTTAAATGTTTAATGTTGTTTTAATATGTTTTACTTATTGTGGTTACATTGTATTTTGTTGTTCTTTGTAAGTCGCCTTGGGCATTTGCTTCAGCATGGGAAAGGTGCGGTACAAGTTCTTCAAATAAATAAATAAATAAATTTACTCTCTTCCATTCACCTGGGCATCAGACTCTACTTCCAATGGCTCCAAGCAGCAAGTCTATGACAGAAGCTTTTGCCATACTATCTCCAGGACTAGCAATAAGTACAAGTCTAAGGCACTTGGCACTGTAACTTCAGGAAACAATTTGGTTACCAGACCCTAACATTTACATATAGCCACCTACAGAAATTAATTGCACAATGGCTTGTCTTACTGCACATTGGCGGTAAACAAACTGCTTGTTCTACCTGTGCCAATAGTTCTCTTGCATGTACAAAAACATCTCCTTTGAACTGTAATCTTAGTATACTCAGTACAGCCAGCTAAACATTACAAACACAGGAAAAGTATAAAAGTATAGGAATAGCTGCTATTTATAGACAAAACTACAAGTCAATTCCTAGACGGAAATGGAGAATTTCCTGATTCTGACTAAAAGAATGCTAATTACAGTTAAGCCCAAGTCAGATACCTATTCTGAAAATTGGCTTATTTTTTTGATCTGCATTTTAAATTATTTTAGACTACCTCTGGTTGCAACCTTTGTACTTCAACAGAATCCACCTTGCTTAAACATTGGTCTCTAGACAGATTACTTTAAAGCCATCAAGGTTTTTGCAAAAGAGAGGGCAAGCTGTTCTCCCTTCCACAGAAATTTTTATTCCTTCCTCTATAAAATATACTATATGACTATCTTAAGATGAAGGAATGAACATATTAGGACCTTCTTCCTCATAGCTTAAAAGCCATTGAAAGCTTTGACTCACACGTATCTGCTGTTTTCTTGGAAGTACATGGCAGAAATTTTTTTATTTAGAACTGATGTAAATTACAAGTAAGCCATGGAATCAGAATAATTAAAAAAATATATTTAAAAACTTTGAATATTGTTTCTTTCAAAGAGAATTATCCAGCTTAGAAATGAAAGTTTAAAAAACTCTTCTTTCACGTATCAATTTATTGAAACGCAAATGCTTCTGCTGGACAGAAACCAAAACCTTTGTAAATACTACATGCCATTTGCCAACAGGAAAAACTTAAGATCTTGTTATAGTAAATCACAGATACTGGTACTAC
Source organism: Lerista edwardsae (assembly GCA_029204185.1). Classification (NCBI taxonomy): domain Eukaryota; kingdom Metazoa; phylum Chordata; class Lepidosauria; order Squamata; family Scincidae; genus Lerista; species Lerista edwardsae. Next base: position 14,659,033 of record JAJKFI010000031.1, read on the forward strand.
TGTTCTCGGAAAGATGATGTCAGCAAGTACTGTTTTAACCATTTAATCACCAAGCAGTTGCTGTTTGATTTCACAAAGACAATGTACTTGCCTCACACCATATCAATCGGTAAACTTTTCCAGTCTACTTTTTCCAATACATTCTGCTGCTAACTGCAAAAATAATGGAAAAATTTCTCTAGGCAGGACATGAAAAGGAAGACTGAGCTGGTTAACACACAGCTCTGCTTCATTTACCTACAGGGCATCAGACAGGACTATCCTACGACGCAAGAGAACATACAGGGGGGGGAAGAGTGCTTCCATTAACTTAAATATGTTGCCATGATCTCTGTTTTTGGCAGTAGCCATATAATCCCAAGCACAGAAACCCTACTTCTCTTCCCCTCACTGCAAGACAGACCAGAGTTGCAGGGAACAGGAGTGCATTCCCCTCTGTAAAGAGTATCCCTCAGAATCAGTTGGGGCACTCTGTACATACTCTTATTAGCCTAACAACAAGCATGAAGAAAACTGAACTCCTGATTGTTCAGGGGCTCTTCTCCTTGTTTTAATGCACTGCAATTTGAGATTTCCTCCTTTCCTTTACACAAAAAATGATACTATGATAAAACCTTAAGATATTAGTTAAGTAAACAACCATAAAAACAAGTCCTTCTAAGAACCACTAAAATGAAGTGCTGTAGAGAGTATATTAGCCTGTGAACTGTCAGACAAACACTACAGTTCAAAAGCCATGCATTTCATAGAATTTCTGGGAAGTTATAACTTTCTCCTAAGAAATCTTTCTAATTCCAGTTTTCCAGAATCACTCACTGCGAAACAGAAGTTTACTTTATCCTACTCCAATAAAGTAACTCCTGGAAGTCACTGTGACCTGGAATCCTCATTCCTTGACTGCAGCAAGAATGGATGGTAATACTACTTTGTATCTGATTTAGAAATAACTTTAGTTTAATCTTTCAAAGTAATGACAACTACCATGTAAACTCAATTCAATATAAACAAACCAATTTTTATGAAATTTATACATATAATTGCCTCTACAGCAGTGGTCAGGGAACAGGGGTAAATTACCCCAAATGGGGTAAAAATGAAATTCCTGGGGGTAATGGATGGTCGCGCTGCCGAGACACAGCCGGGCATGCATATGAATCTATATGCATGCCTGGCTTTGTCTTGGCAGCGCAACTATCCATTACCCCCAGGAATTTCATTTCATTGCACCTTGGGGTGCCCACCGCGCTTACCTCCCCAGTGCAGTTTTCTCCTTTTCCCTTCTTCCTGCAGCTGCAGAGCAATTCAAACCCAGACCCTGCCCCTAGCAAAGAGGAAAAGAGCCCTGCAGCCCCCCCCGCCCATACTTCCCGCTTCTCTAGGCAGCGCAGCTCTGTGGCGTTAACCCGTTCAGCGCCTGGGAGAGGATTCCGCACCAGCGCTTTGCTGTGCGCACCTGGTTGGGATGGGGCAGGGGGGCTGGAGCCCCGATGTGGACCTGCCTGCGGAGCTGCCATGAGTGGCCGGACACTGCAAGGATCCCCGCACAGACCAGCCCCCAACACGCGCATCCGACCGAGACCAGCTGGCAGCTCGTGGCTCCCTTTCCTGGGAAAAAACAGGGACGACCCTGGAGGATTTTGGCCTTTTTGTGCCTGGAGGAATTTCTGTCTTTCCATCCACGAGATCGAAGAAGCACCTGAAGGCTGCGGGAGCTCTGCGAGTTTGGTGCACTGCAGGGCCCCCCAGAAACTTTGGAAATTCAGACCAGCAGTCCGCAAATGGCTGTGCTCCAAATGTCCAGATTTAATAGTAAACCTTCCATGTGTGCGTGCGTGCATGTATGTATGTTTTGACTGAACATCAGGGAAAATTATCAAAATTAAGGTGCAAGAGTAAGGAAACAGTTTGCTTCCCCACCCGCATTTTATTCATGTTTTCTTTGTTTCATGGAGACGGAGCATGTTCTTGAACACTCCTCCTAGAGCAGTGGTCGGGGAACCGGGGTAACGTTGGCGTATCTAAATATATTTTGGGGTAAAAGGTAAAAAAGTTCCCTGACCCCTGCTCTACAGTGTTTTTTTTTTAATCAAGTGTTCTTTACGCTGCAAAATTTGCTTGTTTATAGGGAGTGGAAATCTTGCAACAGTCCCTATTTTGGCAGTCTAAAGAAGCATAACCACCCAAGATATTTGCAGCTGTTTAGCTTGCTTCCTCTAAATATGGCACTGCCTGTAGCCAGATGAGTAACAATGGCACAAAAAAAAAATCCCCAAACTGACTGTTTGCCCAGAAGCAGTCATTGTTTTCTTCTTTGTAAAAAATAACAGACAGAGTTCCCTGTTTCTATAATTTCAACTTGAAGCAAAAAGTGTGTTCAGACAAACTTTACTGTCTGCAAATGCATACAATGAAAAGCAAGGGCATGCATAAGTGAAACAAAGTTTTATTAAAGAAAAAAATAGCCAATGAACAATGAAACTGCTTTATGCTGAATCAGACAATTGATCCTATAGGTCAGCACTGGGTACACTGATTAGCAGCACTTCAGGGTTTCAGACAGGAGTCTTTCCCAGTCCTACCTGTAAATACCAATGATTAAACTTGGACCTTCTGTATGTAAAACAGGTGCTCAACCACAGAACCATGCCCCTCTTTACTTACCGCATATCCAAAGTTTTGTACATGCACTATTCAAAAAATATACAGATAGCATAACACAAGAAATGGTGGATATTTATTGCGAAGTTGTATCACTTTCAGACATCTGGATAACCATCATCCAGGGTCCAAGGGCATAGTCTGAAGATGATGCAGCAACCTTGCTGAAACTAAAATAGATCTGGTTCTGATTAGTAAATGAACAGAAGACCACCTGAGAACCTAATGTATACCAGGGATGGGAACTCAAGTTATGAAAACAACATTTTTGGCAACTCATGTCAATTCGAGTCATGAAGGTCACCGACTTACATGCAACTCAGGCTAGTGAAACGAAAATCAGTCATGGTACAAAGAAACTTGGGTCATGAAGACTTGCTTTCTGTCTGCCTGCTATTCAATTGAGTGTGCATGTGCTAGATTATTTTTGTTTCTTCCACATCACACCGAAGACCTTGCGGTCTTTCCACTTTGCCGACAATCCAGAAGCTGGCAGCCAGACTGGCAGCAGCAACAGCAGCAGATGTGGTGGAACAAAAGTAGGTTGGTACCAGGAGGCAGGGGGCTTGGAGAGAAGGAAGAGTTAATGAGGTTGGGGGAACTAAAGACAGGCAGAGGCAGCCAGGACACATAATAGGGATGGAAGGGGCTCCTTTGCCATCCTGTTACCTGGGAGAACGCCTCACTGACTGACTGCAAAGGGACATCTGAGTAGAGCTGCAAAGGACTGGATTGTAAGCATCCCAGCTGCTGCACACAACCCTCCCACCTGCCACATCTGTCCCCGCACTGTCCTTTCCTTCCTGCCTTGCCGAGCTCAGATGCCTTCCTTTTGGTTCATGGAGTGCTGCTGGATATGCCGGGCGTTCCTGAAGGCAGAATCATGATGAGACTGGGGGTGAGGGTGGTCGCTGGAGTTTGTATGGAACCAATTGTTTTTCTGCACTGCTACATTCATTCAAATAATAGCACAGCTTTTGTTTACATAAAATAGTGGTTGAAGTGAAGGACTTCAACGCATCGCTGACTGCAGATGAGATGGGACCATCAGGGGAGTGTTAAATGAGAACTCAGACATGCATGCCCACCAGCAACTCCTTTTTTTGTGGAGTCTTATCTGACTCACGTTGCACCCCCTTTCTCACAATAACTTGTGACTCAAGTCAAAATGACTCACTTGACTGAGCCACTTATAGGCTCATGCAGAGTTGCAACAGTGCGCGCTATGACCCACGAACCAACTCAAGTCATTTCATGGACGTCACTCTCGCACTTGACTCAGGCTCCGTGACTGGAGCCCATTCCTGATGTATACCATCTTCAGTTGCATGAACCAAAGATATAAAATGTCAAAAGTACAGCTTGACTGTGTTAGAATATAAGCAAGAAAAAAAAGCATTCTATACTACGCACATCATTTTCTATACTAAATAATTGTTGATGCATTTTAATTTCAGTGAGAGGCACAGAATCTCACGTGCATATCAAACTATAGAAAAACTATCCTCAATTATTAAAACTTTTTAATTTCAGTCCTCATGTTGATAGTCTTAACACTACTTCGCAATGCACGATTACTGTAAAAGCTTACTTACATGGGCTAACATCTCTGTATCTGTTTCTATTTCGATTTTCTGCATATTTTGCAACTTTATGTGAATAATCACTGGATTGGTTCCGAATGTCCTTGAAGAAATAAAAACAGTTTTATTAAATCCAGTTTACTCATATGTAGTCAACATTAAGATATTAAGCAACAAGTAAATCAAAATTTAATGGGACGTGGTGGCGCAGTGAGTTAATTCGCTGTTGCTGGGCTTTCTGACGGGAAGGTTGGGAGTTCAAGACTGCGTGACGGAGTGAGCTCCCGTTGCTTGTCCCAGCTCCTGCAGTTCTAGCAGTTCGAAAGCATCTAAAATGCAAGTAGATAAATAGGGACCACTTCAGTGGGAAGGTAATGGCATTCCGTACGCTACAGCGTATAGTCATGCTGGCCACATGACCACGGAAGCTTGCCCTCGGACAAAACACCGGCTCTACAGGCTTTGAAACGGAGAGGAGCACTGCCCCCTACAGTTGGTCACGACTAGACCATTCGGTTGTGGGAAAAACTTTACTTTTTAAATCAAAATTTACTTTTTAGAAACATGTCCTATATAGTCATATACAACTCTAAACATTTATGCCTGAAAATTGACTCTGAAAACATGAATCGACTTATACACTTGTCAATATGATTAATAAAGCTTCTAACAGCAGCTGGTGGAAGCTAGGTTCAGAAGCAGAAAGGATGGGGTAAATAAAAGGAACTATTTTACTTACAAGTAATTGTTCTGAGGCAACAGCAGAAAAAAAAGTAGCCGTTTTCTCTCTTCTCCAAACAGAGAGGTGAAAGTGCTAATGAGAATTGTAGTCTGAGGGCTGCTGCTATGGATGTGCTGTACTGTATTCCTCACAAAGCCTACAACTTCCATAAGCACAGTTATTTCTCCCCCCCTTGTTTTAGAGAATAGCTCCATTTCTATGCTGCCTCAGAAGAAAGTGAAGTGGCTCTATATATTGGTTGGTTCCATATGTTGGTTGGCTATCTGTTGCTGCTTCAGAACAATTACTGGCAAGTTATTTAAACCTGCCCTCAACGTATTCACGAGATTGACCTACCGTATTTCCCCAAGTATAAGGCGCACCAAAGTATAAGACGCACCTTAATTTTGGGGCCAGAAATTTGAAAAATTTCTGCCCGGCACACCCCTTGAATAAGACGCACCCAATTTTTAGCCCCCGGTTTTTTGGGAAAAAGGTGCGTCTTATACTTGGGGAAATACGGTATATACAAATATATACACATCTTCTCCATTGAACTTGCCTTACTCCTTGGTTTTCTATAAAGTAAAAAGAAAACGATGAAAATGCAATGGCAAACATACACTACATCACTAATGTAGCCAGAATATTGGGATGGTTAGAGTTAATGCATTAATTCAAAAGAGTGGTTGTACCTGTAGTTTTCCTATCAGTGATAACCAAAGCAGATGCTAGATTTGACAGAGTTGTCACATAACTGCCAAGCTTGGTTGCCATGGTATCCTTCTGACCCATATATAACATTGATATTCTCCGTTATTTCAGTGTTTTATATTTATATACCATCTTAGAGCAGTGGTTCCCAAACTTTTTAGAGGCTGCTACATGATTTATAAATGCCAAGGTGCATGGCTAAAATTATGCTTGAGCAGAAGGCTCCACCACCACCCCAGTAGCAGCTTGTTTAACCCTTGATGTACATAGCATAATCTGGCCCATCAGTTCTGTGACTCAACAAAAATTGGGTCACAACCCACTGGTGAGTCCTGGACCCACAGTTTGGGAACTGCTGCCTTAGGGAATTATTTAATACTGTATTCCCTAGTCTTTAAATAAACACTGCTAAATTATTTATTTAGTGTGAATTTCATTGCTATGTATACAACATGGTATGAAACAAGCACCTCAAAGACCTATACTGAACCAAACGGTTTGGAGAGATGAAACAGCAGAGTTAGCCCAAATCTCTCATGTTTACACCCAGCTGAATCAACCAAAGAAATCTGAATAAAGTATTTCCATTGCTGCTTATCTTATGGAGGTCTCCAGGGGACACAGAAGGATGTGGCATACGCAAAACACAGAAATGGAAGTGTTAGCCACATCCTATTCTGGTATAGAGCTATTTTAACACAGCACCTAAAAGTATCAGATATGAGCAACAAGGTCCCTGGTTCCAATCTCACCTTTCACAAACACACTTGTAGTGAATTTTTGAAAGCCATTCTCTCAAGCTCAGTAGCCCTTTTCCTCACTCCTATCCTACAACATGAAACTGGCCTACCCTGCATGATTACTGTAACAATTAACAAGTGATGGTGAATACTTAAAACACTCAAAAAGTATTACTTTTCTCAAAATCAGAATTTAAGACATTTGAGATCTTTCCTTTAGACACGCAGTACTGTACATGCATAAGAGTGTGGTCAAACCACCATACTGTCCCAAAAATGTGAGCATGTGAGGCTCACACAGAAGCATGTGAAGCTGCAACATCACAAGACAAACTCCACACACATCCCCAGTTTAAAAAAATGGAACAGCGCTTCTAACAGAAGAAAAGCTCAGTTAACATAAAATACAACAGACAAGAAACTCTCCAAGTCCCCAACAATACCCACAGCCCTACATCAAGTACTACTCCTCAAGAGAATTATCCTCAGTCCACAAAGAATCCAATAGTAACAGCCATATGAGTAATCCCAGTCTAAGCCAACCACACCATTAAATATAACAGCAGTATGTGCTCTAATATGGCAGTTGTGCAATATGGCAAAAGGTTGAGGAACTGGGTATGGCCCCCAAAGGAAGTGGAAGTATAAATCAGAGTCATAGTTTACTGGAAATAACAGGCTGTATTGCTATGAACACCCAGTACAGACTATCTGCTGTTGGTCAATGGTACTCTCTACTTAGTGCTCTACTGAGTGACAGGGCCTAACCCCACTACACAAAAATGATTCATTTTCCCCTCCAAATTTTGCTCTAGTCCAATGGGCACTTATTAGCACCAGGATCCACTTTTTAGAACGACAATCTGTCTGGGACCCACCAGAAGCGATGTCATGGCCAGAAGTGTGATCATTGTGACATCAGAGCCTGCTGCTTTCCTGAGAATGCAGCAAGAAGTTGGGTTATATTTTTCAGCCATTTTCCAACAGCAAATTGGAAACAGCAAACAGAAAGAAAAAAAAAGCCTACTTACAGCTTTGACACAAGCAAATCAACCACACAACCCTGCAGCTTTCTAGTGTCCCATTTTCCCATATTTTCAATTATGGCTTTGCTAGGTGCTATGCAACCCACATGAAATTGGCTCGCAACCCACCTATTCAGTCCCAACCCACATTTTGAGAAGCAATGGATTAAAACTCACTTCCACCAGTGACACTCTGGCCTGTGCTTTCATCAGGATAAACTCCTTGTTTCAACCTCATCCTTCTTGGTTTCCCTCACTAACCATGAGTCCCTCCTTATAACCCAAACATTTTGGAATTTTTAAGACAGCCTTTACACAAAAGGCTTTCCGGAAAAGCGGCTGCATGGTGCTTAGAGACAGGTCAACTGTAAGCAAGATACAGAGTTCAATCTTACAACTGCCATCTTCTGTTGAAGTTCAATTAACCAAAAAAGAAGCTTCTGTGTTGAAATGTGACAAGCAAGCTTCAGCACTAAGTGCCATTTCATACATTATGCAGAGGCAAATTTGGATTTGTCACCAAATGTATTAGCCAATATGTGATGTGTGGGAACTAATCTACAACAATTAGCATTTCGAACAGGAACTCTGAAGCTTGGGGTTTCCCTTATCACCAGCACCACGAGATTACCTCTCTGTTTAAGTTGTATCCAGGAAACACTGCGCAGTTACCGACAGCTCAACACTGTCTCTGTAGGGCCACAAATACAAAACCAGCCTTAACTACACCAACGAGAGAAACACACCATCAGTTGTGCGAAAGAGTGCTGTTATTTTCGTACGATTACAACAACTTTTTTTCCGGGTGCATCAAGGGGAAGTGTCTCGTATTGCGAAGCGACAATAGCCACGACTCGCAGCTTGCGACGGCCGTTACGGCAGAGTCCGATGGGCACATGGGGAGAACAAACACAGAGATAGATGCTGAAAGAGGAGCCACAGGAGCCTGGCCGGCGAAATCCACTCCTCAACTTTAACCCTTTACTCCTACCAACTATACCAAACAAGACCTCGACCGACCACTCTCCCTCCCACCCTCCGTCCCTAAGCATGCGCATAAGAATCCTTTCCCAAGGATTCCCTTTCCCTCGGCTTGTCTCCACTCAGGCGCATGCGCCGTCCCTTTAGCCCTCAAACGATTCCCCCTTCTCGCTCATCACCGCCCCTTCTAAAGTTAGAACATGCGCACTCCTTCCCCAAAGTCTCACCTGAGAGCTCGTCATGGCCCAACAACTTTCTTGTCCCTCAAATTAGCAGCACCAGCCGGGTTCCTACGGTTCCCCCACCTACTTCGCACCCACCCTCATTTACCTGATAGCGGGGTTGCCAGCCATTAGCAGCGTCGATCTCTTGGAACTCCTGTTCGATGGTGACAGACATAATGGCGGCAACAGCCGAAGGAAAGAGGGCTCCTATAAGCCGACAAGTTCATCACCTACTTCCCCCCCGCCGCCGCCCCGCTACTGACAAGACGGGGGCGACAACCCGCCCACTGTGTCAACCGTCTTGCCTGTGACTATGTTCCGCACCAAGCACGCAGCCTCAGCGCGATTCTGCGTTACAGTCAGACGCATGCGCTCTGTGGTACCCGCCTACTAAGCAGCCGAGGCCCCGCCCACTAGCGGGAAAAGGTACCTGGGCTGACGTTGCGGCCAACTTGGGCGGGAAGGGCGTAGGCTGTATTTTTAGGTTCTGTAGGCCAGGCAGGTGGTTATAGTGTGTTTTAGATAGCGTGCCTGAGAGTAATACAAACTTCAATTGAATACAAAGATATACGAAAATAATGTTGGGAATAGTTTTAGTCTCAGGATTGCGAATTGCTAAGGATGTATAAAGTTGCCACACCACATAGATGTAAAATGCCTTTTTTACGGCACTTGCGCGTTAGTCGACATACATATGCAGATTTGGAAACTGTTACGTGTATCTTTAATATGTACACAAACATCTGCATCCGGGGAGGAATTATGTTAGATAAGAGGACTTCTCCGTGCTGCAGCGCCCTTTAGCCCAACCTATTACTATTTCCCTCGGAAGTGAATGCCTTATAGAAAATTTAGGAAATATTGCAGTTCACTATGTGGACTTGGGGATACCGTTAAAGTTGCAGTTAAGCCTGCTCCCTCTTCTTGACTCGTGTACGTTTGTACCATCTGCTCATACACCATCATCTAGTTTTATTTTGAACGTAGCAAGCTGCTTTATAATGAGTCAGCATTGGTCAATTTATCTAGCTCAGTGTTATCCACGCTAACTGGTAGCAGCTTTCTGGGATTGATATGTAATGGGAAAGTATGGAGGAGTTATACCCACTTGCTTTCTACCAACCTCAGTACAAACGTATTCTTAAAACGCAAAATAGCCTTGTGACCGATTAGGTGCTAATAGATTTATAGTGCAATCAAATGCATATTTATGTAGTTAAATCAGTATTGCAAATTGGATTAAGGCCGCAATCGTATGCATATTTACGTGGGAATAACCCCGTTTATTACAGTGGAATGTTCTTCTAGGTAAGTATTAGAACTGTACAGTCGGTAGAATTCATTAAACTGCATCTGAAAATCTACTAAAGTTGATCTACTCTCTGGATCTACTAAATATCTCCCTATATCTACTGAAGTTGTCATAATAAATCCGTTAGGCTATGAACTATTACTCCAACGCTGTTTGTGTGTGTGTGTGAAAGACTAATAAGGCAGCCGTCTGGAGTGTGTCTCCTTTTAAGGACCTTGCTTATAAATGCATCTTTTCAGAGTCCCTGGAAGGGGTTGTTTGGTAATCCCCGGGTTTGATTAGTCTCTTGACAAAGCGGATAGCTGGACCTTGAACGGTTAAGCTTGCAAGCAGCGATACACACTCATACTCTGAGGAAGCAGGGCAATAAGGTAACCAACGGGCGCCACCCTCCAGAAGCCGGGCTGCGCTTTGCTGGTGTGGGGAAGAAAGGACCGAACGCGCAAGCGCCAGGAGGCGAGCCGATTAGCCGTCTCCTCCCCGCTAAGGCCGCGCGGTCCACGCAATTAAATTGAGCCAGGCGCGCTTGTGTGGAGCGAGCGGGAAAAGGGAGGTTATCGTCGTGAAGTAGCTACATGTACTCGCGGTTTCCCTTCTAGGGTACAAAGGACTCGGCTTTCCTAACAGCCCGAGGCCGTCGCGATGTTCGTGGCGCGCAGCATCGCGGCCGATCACCGCGACCTCATCCACGATGTTTCCTTTGACTTCCACGGGCGGCGCATGGCGACCTGCTCCAGCGACCAGAGCGTCAAGGTGCGGGGAAGAGATGGGGGCGAGGCTATAGCTCGGTTTCTCGGGTCGTCTCCGCGATTTCTGCCTCCATTCAGCCTATACAGAAATCAATTAGCGAGGGGCTAGTTGAAGAGGGCGAGGGTGGGCCGGGCCGGGACAGGCATGGCATGGCATTTCGCTCGCACCACTTGCTCCGCTTCTAGCGACCTCGTTGCTGTCGGCCCTGCTCTGAATTGGTAGTCTCATAACCAACTCCGCCCGTGTAGGGGCAGACTTTGATCCACGTGACTCGTACTGGCCACGTTGGTAATTAGTCTTACTCGTGAAGACAATGTCAGTGGGGCCGGGGAAGGGAATTCTTCAGATACAGGAGCAATTCCTAAAGGCCAAATGGCTGGAAACTTTTTGCTCGCAACATGTTGGTGGATGCTTCTGGAGCTAATTCCTTAATGGCAGTTAATTTTGCAGGAGCTAAAAAGTGGCAAAAAAATTGTTAGACAGTATGTCCCTTCTCTAATGATGCATATGTATGCAGAAGATAATCCTGCACAAACCACTGGTGGTATAGTACTACTGGTTGAGAAACACTAGCCTAATGCTCTGGCAGTTGAATCTCATTAATATTTACCTTGTAGTAAGTTCCATTATGTTCAATGGGATTTCCTTCCAGAAAGTGAGTGGCGGATTGCAACAAACACATGAGTTCTTCTTAGGACGTTTTACTAGAGGAATTAATACCTGTAAAGGGTGAATTCTAACCCATTTTGTATATGGACAGCCTAATCCTTTTGGGCTCCCTGCTGGCAGAATACAGTTCTTCAGCAGTGGGTGCCTTAAGGTGCTTTTTGCTGGATGCACCAACTGGAAGGCCGGAGCATTCTGATGTGCACCCTTGCTGCCCTGGCAGTGCAGTGCAGGAGGGGATGGACGGGGGGGGGGGGGCTGTGTGAGGGGTGAATCCAGTGGTGATTGTGTGCACTGGCTTCTATCCTTAACTGCAGCCTCCTTGCCCCTTTTTCTCCTTGGATTTGTGCCAGCAAAATAACTGGTGCTGGTCCAAGGAGACCCATTTTGGGATGGGAGGCTTACAGAGGATTTAAATCCCCCTTCCTTCTGAAGCCTCCTGCTCTACCACCCTCTGGATACAGCGTGAGTCTTTTTGGTGCAGTTGCACTGGCCAGTGAAAGGGGAGGGGGAGAAGGAAATATATGTTTAGGCCATAAAAGGCGAAGGGACCAGTAGAGGTGATGGGAGTGGGGCCCAGAATAGGGCCTTCTCAATGCTGGCTCTTTGGTTATGGAATGCCCTCCTCTTGGAACTAAGAACTGTTTCCTCACTGGAGACGTTTCAGCGGGGCCTTAAAACCTTTTTAACAGTGTTGGTGCTCCTGGTTTCTGTGCTGTTTTAATGATGTTGTTTTAATGTTTTTAAGATATTGTTTTAATATTGTTTTATTTCACTTTTTAAGCCACCCTGATTCTCCTTCACTTGGTAAAAAGGGGGTGATGGTTAAAATCTTTTAAATAAATAAAAATTCTAACTGTTGCTTCTGTGTAGGATAAAACATGTACAATGTCCTATGTGGTTTTGTGCATGCCTCTCTTCCTACATATAATGAAAAGCCACAATTGACTGTGGATTTGCAGTGTGTATCTAGTCGGTTAAATGTACATGTCGCATATGAAAAAATATTGTCACTTGAAATAAATGCCCATGTACATTTTTCATACATGGAAGTGACAACTGTGTAAGAATATAGCTGCATGATAAGCAGTCCTGAGAATTATGAGGGGTTCTGACTCAAACGTGCTATTAAAAGATTGTGTTATGACACTGTAGTTCTAGCAAGCACATGCAATGCCAGATCAGAACTGTGGTAGCAACTAGCCCCCCCAAGGGGAGTACATGAGCTCACACATGAGCTGGGGCCAGGTAAGGAATGTTTGTTTCATATCCTCATATCCTGGGACTTTCCACAGGGCCTGATCTTGGGTCTTGCTATTTTGATGCAGACCATGTTTTTTCACATTTTTGAAGGAAGAGTACAGATATAATTATTTGACTTTATTGATAGGTCTGGGACAAAGGTGAAAATGGAGAATGGCATTGTACTGCTAGTTGGAAGGTAAGAGCTTGATTTGGATATCGTGTGGAACGTACTTGGCAAGAGTCACAATGAAGGGAAAGATTAATCCTTAAATGTGTGCAGGGCCAACTCACGCGGGAAGGTCAACTGAGACATGAGCCTCAGGCAGTGCACTCAATGGTAGGGAACATCTGCTTCCATCTGCTTACCCGCTACACTCCTCTTGCTCCATGGATTTGAAAAGAATGAAGCAGAAAAGGAAGTATTAAGGAGTAGAAAGTGGTTGGTTCTCCTTTACTCCATACTATCTTTTCTGGTTCATTTCCTTCTTCCAGTTCAGGAAATGTGAGACCATCTGGCTGGCATGCTTATGGCAGAGAGGGCATACTGCTTCAGATGCTGTGCAGTTGCATGACTGGGTAATGTAGCCCCACAGGTAGGCAACATTCACTAAAACTGAGTGTTGGGAGCGTTAGAATAGACAAAAGAAAAAGCAGCAGGCCGTCATTATCTGCAGGGTGTTCCAGGAATGCCTGCAGATAAGGAAAAACACAGATATTCAAATCTTTGTTGGGGGTGGGCTCGAAACCGGACAGGAGCTAAACTCTGCCTGCAGCCCCTGTGGGCTTCAGAATGAAACCTGGAGCCATTTAAAAGTGACTTCCAGTTTTCATCAAACTGGTTGCTTTCTGAGGCCCGAAGTCACCTTTAAATGGCTCTGGTCTTCATTCTGAAGCTCTTTGACCTTTTGTGAAGGCTTTTGCAAACTTCAGAAAGCCTGTGGATGCAACTGGAGCTGTGTGTGAGTTGGGCTTGGAGGGCTGGGGGACCCCGTTTGGCACCTGTGGATACCGAAATCCACAGATGCAGATAAGGTGGGCCCTCTGTGTTTCTTTATCCAGCATGTAAATTAATATGTATAATTCCTTGCCACAGGATGTTGTGATGGCACTGGTCTAGACGCATTTAAAAGGGGATTGGGCAGGTTTGTGGAGGAAAAGTCCATCACAGGTAACAAGCTATGATGGGTAGATGCAACCTCCTGTTTTATAACCTCCTGCAACCTCCCGGATTCAAGGGAGTGGCAACAGGATGTAGATGTCTTGTGTGTTCCCTTGTGTGCTTCTGTTAGCTACAGGCAGCTGGACTAGATGGGCCTTTGGCCTGATCCAGCGTGGCTCTTATGTCACATTCATACATAACCCAATAAGATCATACATAACCCAATACCAGATCACATTGCAAAGGGGAATAATTAACAATAGTGCTTTGGCTTTGTGGCACTTTTATTTGAAACTTAAGATGTGTGCTTGTATATAAAAGGGGCCCCATGGTCTCTCTATAAGGCATTCTGAATGTTCAATATGTTTGATACCATTCCTTGAATTAGTTAGTTTGTATTTGTGACGTTTACATTGAATTTTGAGCTTTGGAAATTACTTGGTTTAGGATTACTTCAAAGAGACTTTGAGGGTCCCTATTTAATTTATATTGCATCTTCAAGTCTGAGATGGTATGTAAATAAAGGAATGTTTTCTACTGTAGCATTTAACCTGTTAGTTTCAGCTCCTTTTAATTTTTACAGACTCACAGTGGATCAGTGTGGCGTGTGACATGGGCACATCCAGAGTTTGGACAAGTCTTGGCTTCCTGCTCTTTTGACAGAACAGCTGCAGTGTGGGAAGAAATAGTGGGAGAATCAAATGATAAACTCCGAGGGCAGAGTCACTGGGTATGATTTGAAATGTGATTATCTGTTTTGATGCGCTCGTTTTGCAGTTTGAAATCTTGTTATTGACGGCTTGAGCTACAGGATCCAATCTCTAACCCCTTCCCTAGGCCAGCCAGCCTGCCCTCCGTTCATCCTCCCCATGTCCCAATCCCCTCTCTCCTCCCCAACCTCATGTTCCAGCCAGCAGTACCTATGGCAGTCACTTGCCCTAGTCCATTCATGCCAGCATTCCTCGCACTGGCCTAGACGGCTTTGGAGTGACACAGATGTGCCTTACGGCACATTTGCGACCCTCCCAGCCAGGTGCAAGTGACATATGCCGGCCTATAGGATTGCACCCCTAATGATTCTTGACAATATATAAAAGAATTTGTTCTGTTTTTTATTGAGTTGGGCAGAGGAGATTTCAGAATATCACATCAGAATATGTCTTTTCTTCTTTGTAGATTTCTGATAGTAGTTTGTGGGGTTTTTGCCTATTCCTTTCTTTCATAGTTTGACTAGAAAGTTTCCCTACATGTAATAACATAATTGTTCACTGATACACTATTTATTTTCCTCTAATAGTGCTCCATAAATGAATTACATTTCTAAAAATCTCTTTTCCCTTTTCTCATGACTACTGTGTTTAGGTGAAGAGAACTACTCTGGTGGACAGTAGGACATCAGTTACAGATGTAAAGTTTGCTCCAAAGCATATGGGTCTCATGTTGGCAACATGTTCAGCAGATGGCGTTGTTAGGATATATGAAGCTCCAGATGTAATGAATCTCAGTCAGTGGTCACTTCAGCATGAAATCTCATGTAAACTAAGCTGCAGTTGTATTTCCTGGAATCCTTCAAGGTAAGTTATTACTTCCATTGACAGGCTAACAAGGGAATGTTATAAAAAGGGTGACTTCTAGAATACTGAAAATGGGAATACTGAATTCTTTCATTTGACCCAGAGCAAAATCATAACCCCTGTTAGGCCGGCATAATGAGGCCAGCAAAGTTTGCCTGGCACAAGGGACATCGTCAAGTATGTTCGGACTGCTCTTGGAGTCAGAGGCCAGCACATAGACGTGTGTCGTCCTCCCTGACTCGGAGAGTGGTCCAAACATACTTTAGGGTGTCCCTTGTCTCAGCCAAACTGGCCTAACTGTGCTGGCCTAACTCCAGGTTAGGATTGAGTCCCCAGTTATGTGTGGGAGGTGGCTCTTATTTCACTGTGTGTGTGTGTGTGTGCATGCGTGTGTGTGTGCGCGCGCACGAGTATAATAACTTAGGCATTGGTTGCATCAGAATCCTTGTAGATACATTTAATTTTGTAATTACAGCTCGCGTGCACATGCTGCTATGATAGCTGTAGGAAGTGATGACAGCAGTTCAAATCTACTGGCAAAAGTTCAGATTTATGAATACAATGAAAATACCAGGTGAGAGAGAGGAGAATATCAACTTCAATGGTTTTAAACATTTCATTAATCTAGTTGTGCTGTTCAGCTGAATAGAAAAAATTCATCTGACAAAAATTGCTGCTGAGAATTAAACACATTAAGGGCGTAATCCTAACCTGGAGTTAGGCTGGCACAAATCACAGACACGCGCTGGCTTCCCTTACTCCAAGAGTGTTGCAAATGCGCTTTACAGTGTTGCAAATGTGTTTTACTCCTGGGCCAGCACAAATGACTTGTGCCAGCCTAACTCCAGGTTAGGACTGTGCCCTAAAATGATTGACTACTAACATGATGGCCTAGATATTGGTCTAATTATATAGCAAAAAAACAAAAATTATATTGGTTTTGTGAGCCCAAAGCAAATTTTGACTACATGTTGAATAGACATATCAAAAGCAGCTTCTGGTTGGGCATGAAACAGGAGCCTGTTGATCCTCTCATACACTGTTTTTCAGCATATTCAGTTTCATCCATCACTTATGTTGACTGGCCCTATAGGTTCAATTAGTCATTTTTGTTGCATAGCAAATTTTATATGCCAGAAATAACGTAATTTGTAGAATATGCTCATAGAGGATCTTTTCAAAATATTAATTGTGATAATTCAGCCATAATTATTTATTTTAATACAAATTTGTTCCTGGAAGCAAGATTACTTGTACCATGAAAGAGGGTGAAGTGAGCCAGATAGTGGACCAGAGCTGAGGAACAACACAGCAACCCATCCAGCATCTTCCCATAGAGGCCTACAGAGGAAAGAGTCAAAATGATACCATGCTGTTCCTTTCCTAATAGGGAAGAAAAATGGGAGAGATTTGAAAAAGGTGTTTTTGGGATGACTTGAGAAGAAAAATAGATGTGGGGAGGATGCTGTTTGGTGGTCCACTTCAGGCAGCAAAAATTGGCTGGCACTATCTGGGAGCATTATTGTCTGGTGATATTAACCTGCGTCTGCATAAATTAATAGCTCCACTGTTCGTTGCTTCTCAGGAAGTATGCAAAAGCAGAAACTCTTATGACAGTCACAGATCCTGTGCATGATATTGCGTTTGCTCCAAACCTGGGAAGATCCTTCCATATGTTAGCTGTAGCAACTAAAGATGTACGAATTTTCACACTGAAGCCTCTAAGGTGAGTTTTTTATACCATTGCAGGAGGCAAATTCATGTAATTTTTCTCTCAGGCATGAAAAAAACTTGTCTTTGGTGTTACATACTGAATAGCTTATTAGAGGTTAGTACATTAGTAATATACAGGTGTGTGCCCGTATCCGCGAGGCATAGGTTCCTCTCCCCCTCCTCCCCCATTGATATCTGAAACTGCAGATAAGAGGGAATCCTATGTTAAGTAAAGGTTTCTCCCTTCCCCCACCCATTACCCTCCTCTTGCTTTACTTTTACAGGTTGCTAAATGGGTACATGATGACCAGGCAGGCAGAAGGCATGGTAGAGGGAGAGACTGCTGGAATGTCAACAGGAAGCTACTTCCTGTTAATGTTTTGGCAGTCTCTCCCGTGCCTTCTGCCTGCCTGGTTGTTGTGTTCCTTTTTAGTGACCTGTAAAAGCAAGGTTTTTTTTAGCTACCCAAAGTAAGAATAAGAAGGTTGGGGGCCCCTGATCTATGGATAATTGAAACTGCAAATACAGGATCAGTGGATATGGGGGCCCACCTGTCAAAGATATACAAATAGGAAAGACTTTGGAGTGCAGTCTTTTTTCTTTTTTTTTTAAAGATCTGAAACAGTGTAAACTTCTGAAATGAATATATTTTAAGCAGACTAAATTTTCATGGCCAGTACAGAATATTTCCTTTTTTTTTTTTCTTCAACAGAAAAGAATTGACTCCTTCATCAGGACTGACAAAATTTGAAGTTCAGCTAGTAGCCCAGTTTGATAACCACAATTCCCAGGTCTGGCGTGTGAGCTGGAACATCACTGGCACAGTGCTTGCCTCTTCAGGAGATGATGGATGTGTAAGGCTTTGGAAAGGTAAGACGAGTAAGAAAATACGTTGTTGGAAGCCTTCCATCCTTTGTTGGTTTAAATGCTCAGTATCTCTCTTTACCATCCCAAACTGAAGAGGCTGTGAAGGTCTTAGAGCGCTGCCGGGAGGCAGTTGGGGTATGGATGAAAGCCAATAGCTTAAGACTGAACCCAGAAAAGACAGAACTCTTGGTCAGGAAATCCTCAATGCAGACACAAAGTCTTTCACCCACTCTGAATGGAGTGACACTTCCCCTGCAAGAACAGATGTGCAGTCTAGGAGTGCTCCTAGACTCTCAGCTATCTCTGGAGAACCAGGTAGCAGCTGTAGCTAGAAGTGGATTTGCCCAGCTTTGATTGGTGCACTAACTACGACCATACTTGACCGTTCTGACCTGGCCATGGTGATCCATGCGTTAGTGATTTCAAGCCTGGACGACTGCAACTAGCTGTATGTAGGGCTTCCCCTGAGAACAGTTCGAAGGCTACAGTTAGTACAAAATGCAGCAGCCTGGGTGGTTACACGCAGTGATGTCATTCAGGGGGAACGGACCAGAACGGGTGTTCCGGATCCTAACGGGCTCCGTGGCTGGTTCCGGGTTCCCAACAAGTGCCAATCAAAAGTGAGTTCCTGTTCCTAAATCATTTGAATTACACCACTGGTTACAGGGGCTAGACGGTTTCACTCAGTAGGACCACTCCTTCAGCAGTTACAGTGGCTTCAATTCCGATCTCAACTTAAGATGATGGTTCTGACCTTTAAGGCCTTTCATTACTTAGGCCCAGCCTATCTAAGGGACCACCTTCTCCCATACATACCAGTTCGCCTTCTTAGGTCATCTAAAGAGGCTCTCCTTCAAGTGCCCCCTCTATCCCAAGTTAAAGGAATGGCAGCTCAGGGACAAGCCTTCTCTATAACGGCTCCACGAATATGGAATTCCCTTCCAGAAGAATTAAGAAGTACACACTCCCTCATGACCTTTCGGAGAGGGCTCAAATCATACCTGTTTTGTCTGGCCTTTGGATGATTGCATGGCTGTCTGCCCTCTGACCCTCTGGTATAGTGTCATAGTTTTGCTCACTCCCCAGTCAAATGTCTTTTCCCTTCCCCCCAAATGACCTGATACGGAGAATTGGGTCTAATTTTATTCTTGTTACTCTCATTGTTCCCGTTAATGTTTAATGTCGTTGTTTTATTTAATACTTGTTTTACGTATTGTGGTTACATTGTACTTTGTTCTCTGAAAGCCGCCTTGGGAATTTGCTTCGGCATGGGAAAGGTGGGGTATAAATTCTTCAAATAAATAAATACAGTCTAAGCATGTGTACTAGTAAGGAGGTCCTTTTGAATTCGGGAAGGACAATGCCGATACTAAGACTTTGTGAACATGTGGATGTGAAGCTATCTTATGCTTTGGAGAAGAGACTGCCTTCTGTTTAATGTTCAGAAGCCAGTCTGAGCTGGTGATATTTCAACGTTGGGTTCCTGTCATTTCATGTGCTCTTGAGGAGGTAAGAGAGCCATCACTACTGCTGTCTCATGGTGTCCTGTCCTTATCTAGCTCTGGAAAGCAATAGTCCTTTGTTGCTGCAACAGCAGCCATCTTTCTTAGACTACATTCCTTACATGCAAGTTCATTCAATTGAATTCAATAGGGTTTGTTTCTGGTGTACATGTGCATAGGCGTATACTAATGAGCTGCTGTTAGATCTAGTGGGAAATTACACGTTTAGAAAAGCTGAAATTGCTGAACAGAATAGCTTGATATGGGGGGCAGCAGCAGTGAATGATTTATTTTTTCTTTCTGCTCAGGGTGAGACAACAGTAAGCCATAGTTGGAATAGTTATCGGTGTTGAAACCTTTTGCCACAAGTTATTTTGGGCGATCTAGGGGCTATGTTTGTTTTCCTGCAATGTCTTTGAAGTATATAGTTCTACTTTGTGGATTTCTTTTCCAGCTAATTATATGGACAACTGGAAATGCACTGGAATTCTTAAAGGTAATGGGAGTCCAGTCAATGCTAGCTCTTCTCAGCAGGGAGTTTTTAATGCTCCTTTAGGCACAGCCAATACAAGCCTCCAGAATTCAGTAAATGGGACATCAGCTGGCAGGTAAGCAACTTTGTAACCTTTGCAGTTTTAAAACTTTCTTGCTAAAATCCCTAGCATCTTTGTGGTTTTCAAATGCCTAGTTAATAAAAACCAGTATTGCATCGATAGCTTAGTTGTTGAGTTGTGCTCATCCTGCCAGGGTTGTTCAGAAGTGCACAATTGACAAATACGGCTCCTAAGAATTTCTTCTTGTTACTGTTCATGAAATGCTAAGGCCTCTGAGTGTTTTGAATACCATGTCATCTACTCCTGTATCTCTCATACTCTCGGCATCTGCCTCTTGTTATCCTATATCACCATGACCACTAATTATCGTCCTGTCTCTCAACTAAGGTCTCTTTGACTTCACGTTCCTGTCCTCCGCTACTTCCTGAAACTACTTGGGAACAGAACCCTACTCCCATCCTGTCCTTCAGTAGCCCTTGGCAACCACTTTGTTCTAGTAGCTCTCAGCATGAGTCTATTTTGAGCCTTTCCCTTCCCTCACAAACTTGACTCTGAAAGCAGCTATTGCTGGACAATGAACTTACAGAACTGTCCCTGGCAGCTGGACATGGCCGTAGTGGTGGCTTTGATGGACACAACATGAAGCATGTGCTGTAGATTATATTGTCTGGTTTTGCTCCAGAAATCCAAATACTAGAAATTGAATCTTGTCCAACATTAAAGTGGTCATACAAATGATGCTAAGATATGAATCTTTTACTTAAACAAATTCCTAAATTATTGGTAAGCTGGCTTTTGACTACTTGGATAATACAGCTGCACTTGTCTAAGCCAACATTCCTTTAGTTCAGGTTTGAAACACAGCTTGTAACGAAATCTCTTAAACTGCTGTTTGAGATTACATTTGATAAAGCAGTTGCTGTCTCAGTGGGAATGCAGAAAGAAGATGTTGCTAATCTCTTTCGGGGCAGAGAAAACAATTGTGTTAGCTCTATTCCCGTGAGAATACCGTTCCATTGGGTACTGTTGCTGTAGGGTCCCTTGTTATGAAATATGCTAAATAATCATTGGGCAAAGTTAATGTGGAAAGCAGTGTGCGGAGTGTATCCTAATGAAGTTCAGTGTAGAAATCTGTGGCATCAGCTATTGTGGAGACCATGCTACCTTGTTTGGGCTGTGTCTTGACAACTGCTGTCTGATGATCCCCAGAAAATATACACATAAAAGAACACTGAGGCTTACCCATCTGTTATCCATGTTCCTTTTAGACTGTGCTGTGATTGGGTGTGATCTTTAGGAGTGATCTTTAAACCTCTGTAGTTAAACATGGTCTTGTATTAAGTGTGCTGTCATAAGGAGAAAAGATGAATTTTATGAAAAGATGAATTTTAGGCACAACTCTGGAGGAAGAAGTAGCAAGATGCGTACGTGGTACGTGTGCCATCTGTTGTAAAAAACCACGTACATAATTTTGCTTTTTGACTTCATTTGAACATAGGGTCAAAGTCGGTATGCTGAGCTTCTACAGATTCTGTGTGAATACACAGGTACATGTAAATGCTGACCTGTAGAAGTAAGCTGATATGACACAATATTAAATGACTGTTACTGTTAGGGCGCAATGTTTCATACTTTTGTTAAACTCTAGTAACACTACTAACATTTTGAAGATCTGATTCGTCAATGTTTTTATGCTTAACAGTAAAGTAATAAATGTTTGAAAAGTGACTGAAAAGATTAAAACTTAATAAATCTACCAAATACTGCTCTACAGTATTCTTATTGTATGTATAACCATGTGTGTCTAAAATTGTGATGCATTTTCCCTTCTCCATTTGTATTATGTCCTTTAACAGAAAGCACAGCTGATATCAAGCTAACTGGAGTAACTTTGCTGTTTTGCTGCTTGTTGCATGCACACAGGAATGGAAAGCGAACTCCTTTTTCCCCTCCCCAACGCCGATTGATCTCTTCCCAAGACACCAACAGTCTGCCTTCTACTAAATGCAAATCAAAAGGCTCTTTTTAAAAATGCTGTATACATGTTCTCCTAGCCAGCGCAGTTTGACCATGTTGGAATATGTAAGAAATATAACAGGAGAAGCGCTCTTGTGGAGATACTTTTATTTCCCGTGGCCCTGCCCCCCCCCCAAAAAAATCACTGAGCCAGGGAGAGCGGGAAGGTCACCACAATAGTGGATTATTGTCCTTGTATTCTTAGGTGTTGGGAGGGAAAATCTTAAGTGTGAATCAGTTGAAATCTATTTAATTGGTTTTCATTTACATTGTTTGAAATATTTGTTTTGTTCCGCATGTTCATATAGATTCCTAACCATTACAATTTGGTGGCAAAATTTGTAATACCCAAGCATAACGAATAATAATGACACTGTAACTTGGCAACTGTGCAGTTGGTCTCTTCAAATTAGTTTTGGTATTATTCTGCAATTGAACACTATTTTCAAAACAAACAAGTAAAGAAAATTACAGCCTTTAGTAAGAGCAACCTTTTTGATAGTTGCATGTTCTTATGGCACAATTCCATGGAATAAGTAGGAAAACGTTTTCTGTTGTGGTGGATGCCCATATCCAAATGAATTTGTCATGTGAGATTGATTGGTGAATTGCTCTGGAAAATATTTTCTATTTCCTACAAGCTGCTTCATGTATTGCATAGTGTATATCCTTCTGTACAGTTGAGCCATTATCCCAGAATAAACTGAAGCAGTGTCCAATCTGCAAATGTACAGAGGGACATGGCAAGAAAATATTTTGTTTCAAACTGGCATGTAAATGTAGCTCTAAATATGTCCTCACTGTGCTGTTTCATTCTGTAAATTTTCTAAACTTCCAAAGATTACAAAGGGGTGTCTTTTGCTATTACGGGTAAGTTATAAAAAGTGGAGAAAAAAGTGACATAGTATCAGTCTTTAGTTGACCCTAAGTCTTTGGTTTTATGTGATGTTTTTCATGGAAATATGTACATATGAATGCAGATTGTATTTTGGTGGAAAAGGAGTCTGTATATTATGGAAATTGAAGCACTGTAAAAACACATTGTTTTTACATTGATCAAATGGGCAGTAAAGTTAATCTAAATTGGATGCAAATATACGTACCTCAACTAATGTGTGCCTATTTTTCTGCATGTGTCATTTAAAGTTGTGTTAATGAGTTGTAAGGCTATTTGGAGCAAGTGAAGAAAGATGTTAATAGTTAAGGATTCATTTAATTTATAGACAAGTTATTCCTCTTTTTAAAAGCATATTTAACATGAGCCCCCATCCCATCTAGACCCCCCATCTAGAATCAAATAGAAATTTCTATTTCCATTAGTTTCCAGACTTTTGCAATAAATCTTATTTTGAATGGGGAACTTGATTTTTGCCATTATATTTTGATTACCCCTTTTTCGCATGGAGTACTAAATCCTTTATTTTCCAGCATGTTTCTCTCCCCTTTGGTTTTCCTTATATTTACTTCTCTTCTTTCTTCTGTTTTTTCTTTTTTTCTTTTTTGGCGTTCCTGTCTTAATTGTTTTCAGGTATTTCTTTTCCCCTCTGGATTCCCCACGAGCTGGATCAAGGTGGTCCAGTCACACCCAGCTCCTACCTCCTCCTCTGATAGAGCACCCTTGTGATGCTGACACTACCAATCTTCAATATCCTCATCCTCGCAGACGATATATCTCTCGTCCTCTTAACCTCTTACGAGAACACGAAGGGGTTTAATTTACATACAAACATGTATAAAGGCCTTATTCAGATGCCTGTAACATGCTTCAATTTCTGACTGCTGTTTTTATATTTTTCCTCTGGAATTTGAGGTGGGGTGGTTTTTTCAAAAAGGCACATCTTGCAAAACCCCAGTACTGTATTTAGAATATATCATGCTTGTCCTTCTGCTTCAAATCCTTCAATTCCTTTGAAATAGAATGGAACGAATATGCCGTGTTTAACTGTGAATCATCCACAACAGATCCATTCAAAGTTCTGGTCTTGTTCTGTGTTTTTTATATTTCAGTTTAATTCTTTGCTTTTAAAATGTTTTCTTCTTATAGCCTGTCTCATTTTGGAATTGTATGTTCAAAACTGAATAGAAGAAACTGTTCCATAGTGTGAAGACAAAAATATCTGAATTTTTTAAATTCTAGCTTCACATTTCTAGCCTTTAAGTGACCAGATTTGGGGGACTTCTCCAGCCCTGAGCAATCCTATTAAATTTGAATTTTAAAGTCAATTAAACAGGTCCTGACATTGAAATAGGACTGCTTAGTCAGTTCAAAAAATTGTCAATTTTTTTTTATAAAATAATTACACTGCATTGTTTTATAAAGTAGGTTAATAAAGCATTTGGAAAGGTATGAAAAGTATTTCTCGGACAGCTGTATTTTCTTACAAAGGTATATGGAGAATATTGTCATACTTCATGTGTGACCTCCTGGTTTTTTCTTGATATGACGCATCTCATTAAATTCTCCCTTTTTTGCGCCTACTTAACTCAGTCATGGCTCTTGGAAATATTAACTACTGGATCTGAGTACTTAGGAGGTGGGGGATAGTAATAGATATGGTAGGTGTTTGGCCTCACCTTAGATTGGCTTTAGAAGGAGATAGTAGTAGGCATGGACAAAATGCTGAGAGAATAAATAATAATGTTCGTCCTTAAGACCCTTTATCACATACTACTCCATAGCCTGAAAAAGATGGCTTCCTAATATACCTGCGAGCCATGGGTAAGCCACTAAGAAAGTTATCTCTCCTGTGAAGCAACGTAGAGGGCTATTTTCCTTAAACAAAAATATCAGGATAGCAGCTGGTTGCACTCTACTGCAAAGGAGAAGCAAATCCTTAACTGGTGATGTAACAATTGAATCAATACTTAGCGAGGAGAACTTCCTGTACCTAATTTGTCTCTCTCACAGAATACTGTGAGTTCCAAGGAAACAGCTATTGATCACTGCAGGGAAATACATTTACAGTCTTCCAATGTTATTACGTCCAAACAAAATCTGAAACAATTAGCTACCTTTGTCTTTGCTCTAAATATGATTTGAATGCATAGGAAATAAGAGCTATCTAAGTAGAAATATTCACGTAGTATCTTAGGGCACACTCCTAACCAACTTTCCAGCGCCGGGGTAAGGGCAATTCAGCTCTGAGGTAAGGGAGCAAACATTCCCTGACTGGAGGAGGCCTATGTGACTACCCCCCCCCATCTGCAGGATGCAGCCCCTGCCCCATTAGCACAGCTAGGTCAGTGCTGGAAAATTGGTTAGGATTACACCTTTATTGATCTAAATTGTCAAATTTAAATGACTTTAAGAAGATATAAATACCTGCCTGTTTGATGGTGGCAGTGCACTGGCATCTAAATGCCAAAGCAATTTGGCTTTAAGTCCAATGAGATTTTTCATCGTTGTCCTTCATGGAATCTGGCACATTTTTTCATCATTTTCTTTTTTGGGGGCAGTTTGAGCATGTTAGCATTTCTAGGCCAGATTCTAAATGAGCCTGATAGGGCTATATAGCACATATGACTTAGGACTGAATTCTGAGCCCTCCAGTGTGAGTGGTGCAAGTGTTGCAAATGTGCCGTAAGGCATGCCCAACATGGGTGGTAAGGGCTTTCCATTCATGCTGTTCTAACACTCCCCCCACCACCTGGAGGCAGTAACACAAGCCAACAAGCGCTAATCTTACCTTTTGCCAGATTTGTGCTCTTTCAGGTACTGCAGGAGGGCATTCCTGGCCAGTGGGAGGAGCAGAGCAGGGGGCGGTACCAGCGGATCCTAAGCTGCTCCACCTGACATGGGGGCCCTTGCCTCTACGCAGGCTGCCGCCCTGCACCCTTACCCGGGGGGGAAGGGGACAAATGGAGCCTTTAGCAGTTGCCTGGCTGCTGATGGATGCAGCTGCGCCCAGGCAGCTCAGGATTGGATGTCTGGGTAAAATCTATATTTGTAACATCCTTGACAGGTATACCATTTTTTTTTCTCATTTGCAAATGCTAGTGAACTATTGTACCTTTAACACACTAGTATTTCAAACATGTCCAAAAATACTGGGAAATTTTCTTCTTTGATTGCTCATAAAGTTACTTCATACCTGAAACATGCTATGCCATTGACTGTAACCTCAGTGTTAATGTACATTTCTATCAAAAGATTAGTGTGTGAATCTACATGACACACAGGTATGATTATCTCAAACTTGTAAACCTTTAAGAGTTTTCAAGTAAAAAAAATAGAGATTCTTCGCTGCAGTTGTAATATAAAGAAAGCAACACAAATTAGCCATAGAAAATGATCTGTTTGTTCAGTTCAACCAAATGTCAAGAGATTAATTGATACCAAACAAGAACAAGTCTCAATAAAAATTTAAAAACTGAACTTGTTTTGTAAAAATAAACTTTGGACTGATGCACCATTTTTTTCTTGTGATTCCCTTAAACCCAGGCTGAGACACACATGCACAACCCACACTTGAAAATCACTGCAGTCGTTACCGTTAGAATGGATTTTCCAGTCACAGTTTTACGTCACATCATTGAGCTATTTATAACTGCATCATATGATAACATTTCCAGCACACAATTAACATTGTAACACAATTTCCTTTAAACAGTGCTTTCTAAGTTCCTGTATGCATTCACATGGGTACGGCATCACTAAATTGAATTAAGCTGGTATTTTAAAGCAGCCAAAAACAAATTGTTCTAAAATACAATTATCATCCACCGTCTGCAGTATACAGTCTTTACTATGCACTGTAAAACTGCAAATTAGAGAAGATAAAAGTTTTCTATATATTGTAAAACACCAAATAATTTTTGAGATGTGCTTGTTTATTAGTTAATATCTTGAGGTGTACTACCTTTTGGTTACCTCTGACAGCTAACACATCTTTTCTAAGTAGTCCATGTCTATGCATGTTTACTCAGAAATAAGTCCCATTATATTCAATGGGAATTACTTCTAGGTAAGTGTGCATAAGATTGCAGCCTCTAGTGCCAGTGGTAGCTCATAACACCAGCTGTAGTAAAAGTTCTATAAGGCACTTTATCTTTACCACCAGTGCTACCGTTGCGGCGAGGGAAGCAGCTCATGATGGTGAGAGGTGGAGCAGGAAAAGAAGGGAAGTGAAAGATGGCTCCCTCTCCTGTCCCGAGTGTCATGGGTGGGAGACTTCCTTAGAAGTTCTCCCAGCCTCCCAAGCACAACCTGGTGACCTGCCCTCCTCTCTCGCTCAGGAGGGTTTTTTCCCCCTACAGTTTTTTTTTGGGGGGGGGGCAAACAAGGACCAGGAGGGCTGTATTTATTAATGATCTGCTGCTCTGTGTGTGTTGCTTCTTGGGAGAAGTCCCTGCCCTGCTGCCTTTCTCTGGTAATTTTTTTTCTAAAATATGGGGGAGGGAATCACAGGAGCTCTTCACCAATTAGTCATTTTGTTAAGTAGCTCACTTACATCCGATGGTTGCCTACCCCAGTCCCAGAGTGTCAGCAGCTGTGGCCCTGTAACATCAGCAGATAAAAGAGGTTGGACCACCTTTGGAGCTAAGGATTTGATTCCAGGGTGTGTAATTTGTCACTAGGTTTGTTACTATCAGCAAGATCATACCTTTGAAACTTCTTCACCAGTATGCAAAGGTAAGGATAATCAGCTTGGTTTTAATCCTCTCCTGTAAACAATGCTGGGATTTGTTTGTATTAATTTGTTTCCAGGTACTTTATTGATGGATTTGTTGTGTACCAAATCCTTGCTTGGTGTTTTATGATAATTGTTAATTTTAGATATTTAATTTGTAAGACACCTTGGGGACTACATGTCTGAATGGTGAACTAAATTATAAATAGGTGTGGGGGGGGTAGAAGTCACAATGAGTGAATGCCACTTCAATTTAGAGGTAAGCTATCTCTGCATATCAGATGCAAGGGAGTGGTAATATGCTACAGATATCCTGAGGAATCTGGTGGGCTGCTGTGAGAAACAGAAAGCTGAACTAAATGACTCCTTGGCCTTTTCTAGCAAGTATGACATCATTCAATGTCATGATATCACTTCTGGGTTCTCCTGAAAGTCTTGTTATTTGTCAATGATTCCCAAAGTGTAGTTTGGGACCTAGCAGTAGGTTGCAAGCAGTGATGTCACGCACCCACTACGCACCACTACGTGAGTACCGGTTCCTAGAAGTTGAGCTGGCCCCGCCTACTCGAAGCTGGCCCCGCTGGCTGGTTGGCTCAGCAGCTGTGCATGCGTACTGCAAGCCCGCAGCTGTTGCCTGCACTTTCTGTGAACAGTGGCAGCAGCGGAGCGAGAGGACCGTAGGCGGCGGCGGCAGCAGCAGCAGCGAGGGAGACCCAGGAATAAGGCAGCAAATGTGAGAAGGTAGGCTGCCTGGGGCTCCCGCTTCCTCCAGCCATGCAGATCCAGTGTCCCGGTTCCTCCTGAAGCCTCCCCCCAGCCCCCACGCGGTCTTTTTTTGGTCGCCCGTTCTCCCTCCTGTTCCTTGCCAGCTGGCCCAGCGCTCGATTGGGCGCCCGCGTAAGCCGGTGGGTGCCCATTCCCCCTCCTGCTCCTTGCCGGCTCCTTGCATTTAACATTGAAGTTAAATGGCTCCCTGTCCCAAAAGGGCTCACAATCTAGTACAGTCTAGCCTGTTATTTAACCAGGGAACAGTTGAAGCAAAATATGTATATAGACATCTCTAGAAAGCAAAGCAATAGAAGTTAAATCAACACTAACCACAAGCTGAAGTTCTTACAAACATGATCACATCCAGGGCAATAATCATGACCTCACTTCTGGCTATGACCTCACTTCCTGCCATGACATCACTTCCAGCTTATGATGTCACTTCCGGTGGGCGGACCCAACAAGTGCCAATCAAAAGTGAGTACCTGTTCCTAAATCATTTGGATGACACCACTGGTCGCAAGCCAATTTCAGGTGGGTTGTGAAGCACTGACAGCAGCCATATTGAAAAGATGGGAAGTTGGGATGCTGGAAAGGGGGAGGGCTGTGCAGTTTTGCTTGTGTCAAGGTGGTAATAGGCTTGTTTCTTTCTGATTCACTTTGCTATTGAAAAATGGCTGAGAAATAAACCAACTTATTGCTGCATTCTCAGGAAAGCAGTATGCCCTGGCATCACAATGACGGCACTTCTGCTATGACATCACTTCCGGTGGGTTCCAGGTAAATTGCCATTCTAAAAAGTAGGTCCCAGAAGTAGAAAGATTGAGAACCACTGTTTTATGTATATAAGTATACAAACATTTCTATGGTACTTTTATTTCAAATATTTCTATGGTACAAATATTTCTACAAATCTTGCCTAAAAGCAAAGGTGTTGGTTTCCGGTAAAACAGGATTACAGCCTAAGAGTGAAATCCTAACTTGTGCTGGAACACGTAAGCTGACTGGCCTGTGCTGTATCCAGCTCAAGGTAGGTGCTGTCTAGAGGGCAACTTGGGGTAAGGATATTTTTGTTCCTCTTACCTGAGTAATGTCCCAGCCACCCCTATGGAGCTACTTATACCTTTGCAAATCTGATCACATGCAGCCCATGTAACACCGCTTGGGCCAGGGATGGGGGTTAGGATCCAGGATCTAGCCTGTACTGTCATGGCCAGTCCCACCTCCATTGGACCTGATCCCAGTCTGCCCTCCCCTTGTCCAGAAACACCCCTTCCCTGCGTCTATAATGCCCTCCTGCCATCCTCTCCCACCCCCTGGGCTGGCCAGCATGAACTCTCTGTCTCCAGGGCTGGATTTGGCACTGGAAAGCCTTCTGCCAGCCTGCCCCAACTCCTGGGTATCTGCAAACATGTTTTATGGCATGTTTATAACATGTGGGAGCCAGAGCAAGGAACCTCTGCCGGTTGAAGAGCACATTTGGATTGCTCTCTCCATCTTACTGAATGGGCTTACTTCTCTGAAAAATAAAACAATTTTCAAACACTTCCACTTAAGCGTACAGTAGAAAGGCTACGATCCTGTGCACACTTACTTAAGAGTAAGTCTCATTGAATGTAGTGGGCATTATGTCAGTGTAAAGAGTAGTATTGCGAGGGGCTATGGTATCTGGGGTGGTAACTGTGACATCATGAAATGTCGTGATGTCACTTCTGGGTTCTCCTGGAAGAAGAAGGCCATTGTGGTGGCAGCTTCTCAGTTGCCCCCTCAAGAGCCTCGGAGGGAGGAGGGAGGGGGGAGGAGGAAGGGGTGCGGCAGCCAGATCAAGAAGCCACAGTGTGAGTGTGCACACACCCTAGCAGCTGTCGACTCAGGAAGCAGCTGGAACACGGGTGCACTCACTTTGTGTCATCCTCTTACGACCTGACACTTGAAATGGACCTCTCCT
Source organism: Lerista edwardsae (assembly GCA_029204185.1). NCBI lineage: Eukaryota > Metazoa > Chordata > Lepidosauria > Squamata > Scincidae > Lerista > Lerista edwardsae. The sequence continues at coordinate 14,689,383 of JAJKFI010000031.1, forward strand.
GTTCCCTGTTTGCTATGCCACAGGCAGAGCAATCCGAAGTGAAAGTGGAGCTGGCACAGGACCCCAACACTGAAGCAGGTTTGTCCTGACTCAGGAGTTGGCCAGGCTAGCATAGAGACCCATTTTGGCTCCCAGAGGAAGGATCCAGCCCATGCTGAGTTTGTGCTAGCTGAGGTGGAAAAGTGTGGGAGAGGGTGGTGGAATGGAGGCAGGGAGGTTGGGTGGGTGGAGGTGGAATGGGGAAGGGTGAAATGGGAGGCAAATTGGGCCCAGGAGTGGGATGGGATGGGCCATGGCAGCACCTAACCCCATCCCTGGCCTGAGCACCCTCACATGGGGTCCTCAAATTCACACCAGCAAAATCACTGGTACAGATCTGAGTAGCCCCATAGGGGTGCCTGGGGCTCAACACAATATAAGGAGAAAAATACCCCCAGCCACCTCAAAATCTGCACTGGATACAGGATGCACTGGATGAGGCCACTGTGGCCTATCTGTTCCAACATAAGCTTTCAAAGCTATTGCAAAGACGAAATGGAACAACTAGAACAATGACTGGGTCGCCAGGATGGGTGGTGTAACCTCCTTAGTTTAGAAGCAGGCTACCTCGGAATGCCAGGTGCAAGGGAGTTGGAACAAGATGCAACAGCCATCTGGTGGGCCACTGTGAGATACAAGAAGCTGGACTAGATGGGCCTTTGGCCTGATCCATAGAGGTAAGATAACAGGAGAGGACATGTCATTTTCTTGAAGCCATGGGTCAACGAATATGGCTGACTCGGATCATTCCCGCCAAGGAGGAGGATTGCCGCGAATTCACGAATAAAAATCTCCCTACACGTCTGTAGAAGTTAATCTCAACCTCTTTAATCATGCCTGCATGTTCTGCATACGGGGGAGCGAATCGCTGTACGAAAAATGGGATTTAATTTCCACAGGAAGATTCATGTATTCACATTACATCGGTTCAATAAAACGACCGTTCAGTGAGTGCATTATTTTTGAAGCTGTGTAATTTCTTGTTGTTCCTAGCAGTCTTATTCAGCATTTTCTGACACCCACTGTTAATGGTCTAGAAGGTAAAAAAATATGTATTTCCCCCTCCTTTTCCCCCCTTCCCGTTTACACTTTTTTTCCCGCCTTCCATTTTCTACTGTAATATTTTTGAAATTCTGAACATTAACAGAATTTGTTTTAGGGGTGGGGGTGAGTGTAGAAGTTTAAAAAAAAACTCTTAATAGTCTAGAAGTAAAAAAGAATTACTCTCATATTGACAACTACTTGTGTTATGAAGAGATTTAAATGTAATTTTCCTATATATTTATCTAATTTTTGCCCACCCTCCCCTTTCTTTTCTTTCCTTCCCGTTCACACTTTATTTCTGCTTGTGTAGATGTCACAAAATAAAGTCTGTCAAAATAGTGCAATCTGAGTTAAAATAGACAGCATTTTGTCAGGTATGATCAGTAATATAATTATGAGGAATTTAACCTTGTAATTGTATATTAACTCATAATAAGGTTACCAATAATGTTTCTACACAATCACACGTTTTATTTTCGTAAGTTTTTATTTCAGGAGTAGACTATTCAGTCCTAAAGAGTACGAGCAAAGCAATCTGAAATGCTTGGAATAAGGATTGTTTTGAGTCAACTAACATGGCTGCTAAGCCCGCCCCCTGGCTTCATTTGGCTCCTATTAATTCTTAAGGCATGTCCTTTCCTGTTATCTAACCTTCTTGGTCTGATCTAACACGGCTCTTCTTATGTTAACTCTGTTCAAACTGCCTAGGATTTGCGGAAAGAGAAAAACTTTTGCCACAAAATCCTAGGCTTTTTAGAGCGCTCCACCAAAGTCTACTTAGTGCCACTTTTTACTGGAGTCTCCTTGCTTTGAACGCGTCCAGGTCACTTTCCCGTCCAATCACAAACCCGAAAGCCTTTCCTTCCGGTTTTTGTCCGTAAGCCAATAGCAGGCAGTGGTCGTAGTTTCCCTCCCTCCTCTCTCATGCGAAATCTAAAGCGGGTCGATCAGGCGCCAGGTCAGAAAGGAAGATCCGCGCGCGGAAATTGGGGGGGGGGCGCTGCTCTTTCATAAAAGAGTTCGGCGAGGAGTCGGGGGTGTGTGTGTTGTGACGTCTTCGGTGGCCGGTGACTGCGCCGCTGCGTTTGAAGCGCCCGCCTCGCGCGCCCGTTCTGCCTGCCTCGGTGTATAGTGAGAGCAGACCTTGCTCAACGGGAGAGCAGCTGCTTGAATGAATCTTTTTGGACCGCTGTGCTGGGGTCGGTTTCCTATTCGTGCCCTGCCGCCACAAACCCGCTCTGTTCCCTTCTCCACGTTTACCCTTTGCGAGTTGGGTTAATATTAGCTTTGACCGGCGAGGGATTGTGGGTGGCGAGGGCGGTTGGGGGAAAGGGGCGCGCCGCCTCTTTCCTCTCGACGGTGGGTGCAGAGGGGACAGAAGGGGGGTCTGTTCGTCCACTCGTGCCCACTTGGTCTTGGGGAAGGGGCTCCTGCACGTGTGTCTGACGGAGTTATTGGGGCCGGGAGGAGAGCTTGACCCCCATGCTGTGTCCGTCCCTGGTCGGGCCAGGCTTTCCTCTCCCCAAGTTGTGGAGTCAGGCCTTACTCGCACCTTATTCCGAATAATTCCAGAGTTTCGTTCGGAGCACGTTAATTTGGAACGGTATGCCCGAGCATGTACGCGGGTCCCGCTCCTTCACTCGACCCCAGCCCGCTTCTGCAGCCATTCAAATCTTGGTTGGTAAATTAGAGAACTTCTGTTGCTTCTCTAGTGCAGGATAGGAGAACGTTGTGGTAAAACAATGCTGTCGTTTAAGCTCCTGTGTGTTTAACTGTGTAATGGAGTGTCGATCATAAAAGAAGAAATGCAAAGCAAGATAAAATATCAGTTAGCCCTTATCTAAGATTGTATATACTGTTGCATGGCACAACACTTGTTGCAATTCAGAGTTAATTCAGTACACAAGAAACTGAGACACTGATTCTTGGTGGTTCAATATTTTCCTCTGAAGTGACTCAATATTTTGGTTGAAAAGACCACCTAATACAATGCTGGATACATCCTTTTTTCCTCCTTGTTGGCCTCATTCAGGTGCTGAGCCCTTAATAATGACAAGGAATCCATGCCAATCAGCTTTAAAAGCTAAACATAGTTCACACTATACATGTAGTGGGCTTTGTCTATGTGGTCTATGTAATAAGCCCTGTTCCTAAAAAGAACTTGTATCTTTAAAAGAGTCTGACACCTGACCAATGTGTACATTCATTTATTTGCTTTTATTTAGACTGTACCTGCTCCTGGGTAACTTATGGTACAACTTGCAAATGTTGCTTAGATCTTGTAACTCGGACAGGTGTGGTGCTAATTTTGGACCTTTGTGTCACTCTGCTTGTGAAGAATTTGTGGTATCTGTTGAACTCCTTCAAACTCGAATTCCTTCTGCATTTGAGTCTTTTGTGGAGGGCAGAAAAAAGAAGTAATTGGCCCATCACAACTCTTTCTGAGAGAGAAATATGCTTTTGTTTTAGTAGTATCACAAGTAAAAGTGACTTTTCAGATTTATTCTTGAACCTCTGTAATAATTTAGGAGCTTTATGAAAGAGTCTACTGCTGTTATTTATCCAAGAACAAAATGTAAACTTTTCAGGCACTAGAGTGCAGGAGAATAATGATGAAGTACATTTAAAATGAACAAGCCTTCCTGAAGGTGCTTAACTTCTTCTTTTAAATTCCAGAACTTGTTATGTGAAATGCTGAAATGGACAACTACGGAAATATTGCCGATGAGATATTTCCAAGCCTTTTGGTCACCTCATCAACTAGTCACACCAGTGAGACTTTGGACAATATTACCATTTCATCAAATCTTGGTTTACCAGCAGCTGCTTCTACTGAAGTCAGAAACAAAACTGGCTGCCATGACAGGTAAAACATTGTTTAACTTTTAGTGAAAACTCGAGTGGTGGTGATGGTAAAGATTGTGCAGGCAGATGTTAAATTGGAATGATTTATTATGGCTATTAAGTCTTGGGTAACAACATATAGCATAGCAGCCTGGCTTTCCACTTGACACAAACTATGCAATTAATGGTTCAGATAAAATCTTGATAGGATTAGCAAAATGCTACCACTGAGGGTGTCCAAAAGCATCTCTCTCTGACAGGATAGTAATGTGTAGAATGTGGCTGTAAGGCCATGCTCAGCTGAGAGGCATCCAAGGTGCTTGTGATGAGAATTGTTGCAGTGATCCCCTCCTCCTGAAGTAGGACAGCACTGAACCCAGGACCCATTAGTGATATTGCTACCTGCAGGGGTGTGTGGCCACATGTTAGGGGGGTATGTATACTGACCAAAAAGCATTCTATTTAGCACTAGAAGATGAAACAATTGTCTCAGTCAATACGCTAAAAGTCTGTCCTAGCATTCTCAAATTACTGTATGTTGAAGTTTAGAGGAATTGGGAAGATGTCTTGCTGGACAAGGTTATTATTTCATTTCAGTGATACAGGATAGAATAGTGATTTTCAAACTTCAGGTTGGGATCCATTAGGTGGATCACTTAGCACTTACGGCAGCCATCACTGAAAATATGGGAAGATGGGACACTAGACAAGGGAGGGCTGTGTGCTTGTTAAAAGGTTTTTTCCTTTCTGATTCACTTTGCTATTGGAAAATGGCTGAGAAATAACTCAACATTGCTGCATTCTCAGGAAAGCGGTAGGCTCTGGTGTCACAATAATGGAACTTTGGGCCCTTCCTTCACTTCCAGTGGGTCCCGAACTGATAGTCATTCTAAAAAGGGGGTCCCAGTGCTAAAACGTTTGAGAACCATTGGGATCAAGGTTTGAACAAGTTTGAATGTTTTGTGTCATGGCTCTTGATAACCCTACATCTTAAACTGGATAATAAGTTTATGCTTTTTTAAATAAATCATTGAAACTGATCCATTATGTTCTTGAGAAGAAACAGTTAAAACAATTTATTTTCTGTACTGCAGACTTGGTGATGAAGTTTCTTACATGGAAGGGAGACTATTTGTTCCATTAGCATCTTCAGTAGGTGATAATTCTGATTCTGATCCAAAAGGAAAACTTACACTTACTTCAAAGGAAACTAAGTAAGAAACGTATCTACTTAATTATTGTTGGTGTGCCCAATTGACATTTCTCTGATAAGCAGGTTTTTATGAAATTCCAAATGTGTTTCAGAATTCTCTCATAAATTCTAGATTGATAAGATCCTGAAAGCTGCCATTACAAGATGAGGGTGTTTTACAAGATTATTTACAGGATAAGGGAGATTTATCTGGGTTTCATTCAAGGATACATACAGACTGTACAGTTATAAGGGTGAAAAGATACACTACATAGGTTTCTGGTGGAGGCTGTATGTTGCATGTTCAAACATAAAGCAATAAGATTGTCTTGACTGCTAGTGGATAAAAGTAATGATTTGAGAGCAAGTCATGGCAATATCATTGGTCTTGTTTTGTCATAAGTAATTCAGTACAATGCCATGTTGGAAACTGTCTTCAATGTTAAGTTGACCATGGATATAAATATCAATCCAAAAGAAGGCATCCATATTCTATGCAGTTGGAAGCAGCATGGCAAAATGCAGCAGAGGTAGTTCTTTTGGATTATCTTAGTAGGGTCAAAATGTTTTAAATATCAGCAGTTGCTGAATGAAATTAAATTTAAGCTCTAGTGTAGAAATGCAAAGGAAGGCAAAGGGTGTTTTTATTGTTTAGGCTTTCAGGTTTCTTCTCCTGCTCTTTAAGATACAGTGCATTTACATCAGTGCTCTTCGAACTGGTGGGTTGTGACCCACCAGCCTGCAAAGCACTGCCAGGTTCCCCTTTAAGGCGTGGGGGGAGGCAGCAATGCAATCCCCAGGGTTTTGCTGTTGCCTGCACAGAAAGGGGCTTTTTTATTTCCTGGAGATAGCACTGGCCTATCTTCTGCAGGGCTCCCCAAGGCTTTAAAATGTACAATACTTTAAAGTGTACTTTAAAATGCGATCGGAAACCACTTCTGGTCTCATGCTACCTTCCGGTAATTAAAAAGCCCCCTTCTGTGCAGGTAGAGGCGTGATCCTGGGGATTGTCGCTACTGTAGCCCTGCCTCTGCAAACACTTAGTTGGTCTTTTTCTCCCATGAAGGAGTTTGAAGGCCGTAATCAAGTTGTGTAGAAAATTTTGTTCTCACAAGAGAACCTATTGACTAACCTCCTCATATTAGGTAACTTGTGACTCTGGAAATTTACTTATATCCTTGCCAAATCATCAGTCATGGTCTGCTATTGATTTTGCCAGGTATAAGGATTGTTCAGGGAGAAATGACTTACTGATTGAAACTACATTAATTCAACTTGCTAGTAAGATTATAGGAACAGCCTCACTGGGTCAGGCCAAATGCCCATCTAGTCCAGCTTCCTGTATGTCACAGTGACCCACAAGGTGGCTCAGGGAGCGCACAAGACAACAAGATACTTGTTGCAACTCCCCTGCATCTGGCATTCTGACAGTTGCACCCTCAATGAAGACACCAGACTACTACCCATCATGGCTTGTAAACTGTGACGGAGCTTTTCTCCATAAATCTGTCCAATCCTCTTTTAGAGGCATCTAGGCCAGGCACCATTACCACTTCCTGCTACAAGGAGTTCCACAGACTAATTACATGCTGGGCAAAGAAATATTTTGTCGGTTCTAACTCTCCTGACATTCAATTTTAGTGGATGTTCTCTAGTTCTGGTGTTATGTAAGAGGGGAAAAGAGCATCCTATATCCACCCTTGCATAATTTTGTATGTCTCACTCATATCATTAAATGAATATTTAAAAAATCTGGAATTCTAAATAAATCTTAGTAAAGGCAGTGTTATCTGCCTGGTTACCCAAATATGTTTACTGCCCTCAAGGCTTTCTCTGCTCCTTCCATCCTGACTGGGATCCTTCTGTCGTTCTTCTCTTTTCTTCATGAGAACGCTTTGATAACAGAAATGTTCTACTTCCTAATGACAGCCTTGTGTGGAAGAAAGTAGACTGTCCCTTCTTCATGATACCCTCATGGAGAAAGTGGGGAAGAGAAGGGTCCATATCGGGCAAAGGTGCGGGGAGGCTCAGAGGCAGGCAGGAGTCTTGATAACCCTTTTAAAATAAGTAACCCACCTCTTTACGGTTATACCCATCTGCCATGGATATGCCAGTTAATGATGTTTGCCATTTACATACCTACCTGTTTGGCCAGAATACATACCTACCTGTTTGGGTTAAACAAAAATCATTTTTTTAAAATTATTTGAATTAAATGATGAGTTCAGATTAAAGTTGCCGTTGATAGAGAATTGGAAAACATTGATGCTGGAAACAAATTCGTTTCTTTCAAGGTTTATTTTCAGCAATGGAACATGAGTAATTTACATACTTGTAGTTTCCCTTTTAAATATTTGGACCAGGTTTGGATAAATGTACTCAAGTAATTCACAAATAAATGAACTGCTTAGGGCCTTTTTGGACAACATATCTTGATAAAGTTCAGTCAGTAAACAGTATTGCTGTTGGATATGTCTGACGGTAGTTACACCTGCAGATTATCAATTGTAAAACTATGCCTCTTTTTCCCTCTCTTAGTGAATACGATAATTCAGCTGCAGTGACTCTTTCAGAGCTGGAGCAGAAATCTGACTCTTTGAAGAGAAGACAAAATAAAAATTGCACTGATGAATGCTCAGGCAACACTCGGGATACTCTGTGCGAAAGACATTCCGTTGAAAATCTGGCAGGTATGCAGTTAATACCTGTTTTTTCCTGTCTGATCGATTTTTGTCATGTAGGTGGTTTCCGTCCTTGTACATCAGAGGGATGAGTGGGGAAAATGTGGGAAGAAGAACGTTGGGGATGCTGTGCTTTGAAGTAAGGTGCCCTTCCTGTAAGATCCAGGTTGCAGGGAAGTGTAAAATTGTTTAAAGTAGATGGAGAAGTCTGAGAACTGCTCATCTGGAGCAATACAGCTGTCAGTTTTGTACCTGTGTAGATAGGTACTGCTGTAGGAATTAATAGACCACCTAGCGTGTAACTTTTTATCTGAAGAGCACTGGAGCTACAAGGACAAAGACCAGATGCTGGTAGTTTGGAGCGATGCCAGAGAAGTAAAAAGTATGTGGGGGTAGCAATGGATGGGCAGATCATCAGTCAACACAATTAAGGCCTGGACTGGGTCAAAAATGGAGTGTGTGTGAGAGAGAGAGAGAGAGAGAGAGAGAGGGAGAGAGAGAGAGGGAGAGAGGGAGGTTTAAAATGGTGTTCTACTCAGAAATAAGCCCATTGTGTTCAGTGAGACTGCCCATCTTCCTCACTGGAAACAAGCACCTCTAATTATACAAGTGGGAGAAGCATGAGCCTGAACCTAAAGTGGTGTAGTTTGTGACTAGAGTGCAGCAGTACACTTTTGAGTACCAAAATGGCCATTCTGAGGTCTGGCAAGGCTGTGGGAGGATTCATACAGCATCGGCAGGCCTCATAAAGCCCTCCCGACCCGACCTGAGATTAGCAAATCATTTGTGCACGTTTTCCCACTAGTCTTTGAAGCTTTAATTCAATTGGACTGGTAACGCTCAAATTTTAATCTTATTCTTTGGGGCATAGAAAAGGACTATAAGGTTGGAATTACTTTTATAAGCTGGAACTTTAGCAAAAATTGACAGCATTATGGTTTTGATATAAAACTGCAAAGAAAACACTGTATCTTAGTTCCTAGCTTTAGGGTTGTGAGCCCTTCAGTATGAGCAACTATTGATGAGGATATTTCGAATGGTTGCCTGAATGTCCTGGTCTTCATTACAAGAGATGACAGCACAAATATGACTGAAATATAGCATTTTTAAAATTGATTTGACTAACGTGTTAAGGGAAAACATGGATTGCTTTTTACCATTCAGGTTTTACAACTAGAAGACTCATTGGAAGAGAGAATAACTGTTCCAAGGTAAGAATTTTCTGTGAATGGGTAATATAGCTTTGACTGGAAATAAGGATCTCTTAAAGCAATATAGTAAAAACACTCTTTGCAAAATGGAGTTTGTCTTGAATTCAGCCCAAATTCTGTTTTCAGTATATAACAGTAGCTGCAAACATTGTGCTGTGTACATCTGGCCCTACTCGGATCATACCTATTTAGAAATCAAACAGGCTATAGGTTTGTTGAGCACTTCTTGCATGAGTATCTGTTACTGAGAGATCAAGTTTTTGTTTTTAACACAAGTGCATATTGATGTTTTGTAGGTTGCTACATTAGAACCTTGTCAGAAGTTTGTAATAGATTATAATGATGTGACCGGCTATTCCAGATTTATAGAAAATGAAAAACTGAGCTTTGAAAGCTTTGAAGGACATTCTACAGGTATAATTGAAATATATATATACTTTATATTCTGTTTCCAATGAGGTTGATTCCACACCTTATTCAGTAGGTAGATTGTTGTGTGCACTGATCTTTCCTGAAGTGATTACTTGTGGGATACTTCAGTATCTTGTGGGATCCTTTTGAAGAATTACATTGTACTGGCATCCTTCAGTCTTGAAAGACTATAGTAACGTGCTCTGAATAGAAGTCATGGAACAGCATCTGGTATGGCTAAAAAGGCCAATTCAAGAGTGACAATCCCTTCCACACTGAGGACAAATACAGTCTGTCCCCTGTCCATCTCCCTGATTTCGCGGGTTTCAGGGCCGCCTCCTTGCCTCAGCCTGTTGAGCAAGTGTCTCTTCAAATTGGAAGAGGCCATGCTGCACCTCCTGCCTCCAAGCTGAACACTCGGAAGTCAAGGTTTCCCATCTGTTGAGGTCCATTCCTAAGGCCTTCAGATCCCTCTTGCAGATATCTTTGTATCGCAGCTGAGGTCTCCCTCTAGGGCGCTTTCCCTGCACAATTTTGAAGAATTACAGCAATAAATACTGTTAGGCAACAGTCTTTATCTTCCATGTTAGATGATGATATTGGAGATGAAGAGTTCTGTGATGACCAACTGGAAGCCTATTTTGAGCAGCTGGTACTTCCAGAAATGAAAGATATAGAAGAACATGAACTTGGTGAAAGTGATAAAGCCATGGAGTTATCCCTAGATCAGGTAACCCTTAATTATGATTCAAGGTACTAATGAAGTCTTACAGGCATATACTGTATCGTCCTGTCTACTTTGTGCGGGAGGCATTTACTTTCTAGAGATAGTCCTAAGGCTTGGTGGGGGGCGGGATGTTGCAGGATGTAATGGCGAGGAGAGGGCATGAAAGTCAAAGTCTTTAACCCTTTTGTGGTGAGAAGGAAATGAATTGGAAAAATACTGCACTTGTTTTGGATATTGAATTATAGAGTAGTGGGTGGTCATGAATACTGCATATTAATCTTGTAATACTGTACAATGCTTCTCAAAGTTCTGCTTGGACTTTGGGAACCCTGTAAGTATTTGCGGGGCAGGGGTGGGAGCAGCAACATGATTCTGCTGCTTTGGGGCAGGGGAAGGGTTTTTAAACTCACTTAGGGATCACTATGGCTCTCCAAAGGGTTTGGGGATCCTGCAGCCCCCTCTGCAATGCTCCCTAAGGCTTGGAAATCATAAGAAGTTAGGAAAAAAACACTTCCTATTTTGGGCTGAAAACCAAAAGTGGGGTTTCCCCCTTTTTTCAATGTTTTCAAACTATGGGAGGGCTGCAGAGGGGGTTGCAGGCACCCCAGACCCTCTGGAGAAATATAGTGATGCTCATACAAGTTTAAAAATCTTTCCCTGTCTGGCAGCAGTGAGATTGTGCTGCTGATATCTTGGGCCATTCCTGTTAAAGAGGAATCACCTTTTCCTGTTCACCTGGTGAGTCATGATCCACATTTGGAACCTCTTGTAACAAATTATTTTGCGTTATAAAATTGTAACATTTATACAGGTTGATTATCCCTTTTCTGGACTGCTTGGGATTAGAAGGTGTCTGGATTTTGGATTTGTCTGGATTTCTGAATACAGGCATGTCCCAGAATCCGCAGGGAATAGATTCGTAGCCTCCCTGTGGATACCTGAAATTGCAGATAACGACAACCCTATATTAAGTACAGGGTCTTCCCCTGCTCCCCCACCCAAGCAAGAAGGTTTTAACAACCCAAAGTAAGAATGAAGGTAAAGGGGTCCCCTGATCTATGGATTATTGAAATCTTGAATGTGGGGTCTGTGGATATGGGGGCCCATCTGTAATTGCATAAATATGAGAAATGCTTCCTTTTGGTCTTTTCACTATTACCCATTTGGGTATCTGACATTTTTCAAGAATGGCACACACCACAGGGCAGAGAACAGAAATTACAGCCTATATATGGAATGATCACAAGAGTGTTCTTGTGTTGATGCTACAGAGTTGTTGTTTTTAAGTTTTGGACAGAAATGTCTGGATTTCAGAGTAGTCTGGATTTTGGATGTCCGGATAAGGGATAACCTATCTGTATAAAGTTAGGCTATATCTAATCCTGAGTTTGGAATTGTTCTCCAATGCTTTATTCCTGCTTAGGTTAGAATTAATATTTCAGGTAGTAAGACATATATCAAATAAATACTAAATGGAATGATATGAAAAACTCCATGTACACTTGCAGCTCTCATTTCCAATTTAAATCTATTCTAGTAAAATCAGAACTACTTTGTCCTTCTCCCTATAACTTAGGTAAGAGGACAAAAAGCTTCAAAAATCTGCTTTGGAAGTGGTGTGTTTGAATTGTAGAGGTCAACAAGGTTCAGATTAAGTCATTATCCCATATTTCTTTACATTATCATAGGCATGGAGGAGACAATTTCATAGACATGGAGGAGATGTGTAGGACTGCCACATTGCAGCCATTCACGCTATCACAAAACCTTCCAAAATCTGTTCGGCTGATCAGTTCAGGGAGACAGGCCCAAGAGAAGCAATGCTTCCCTAGCATTTTCCATTAGGGTTGAATTTTTTTCTCACAAAATAGAACAGTTTGGGCAAAATTATCCATTGTCTCTGTGCATGAAATCTGACTAACTGTATATACCAGTCTGTCAGCTGTAATGTCTTTTAAGTCACATTAAAAATTTTTTTAAAATGACAGTGCTTCAAATAAGTGTTAGTTTCCAACAAAACTAGTAAATGCAAAACAAATGAGTGATTTGAACTTTGGCCTTTCTCTTCATTGTTCCAGCATTTTTAAACTATGGTTAACTTAACCTACTTTATCAATGCAAACAGGCCTAAAGTAAGAATACAACTAAAAAGTAGCTATCAAATGTAAGTAATTTTAGAATTTGTATGTACTAAAGATGCCTTGGCTGAAAAACAACTTTTAAAATTCTTCAGGAGAAATTCCAGATACCTAGTATTTGTCAAGATGTGGTAAGAACTGATTTTCCTGTGGCAAGTGATGAAGGATCATATGAGCTTAAGGAAGCTGGACACGATGTACAAGACAAGCAATTCACGCTCCTCTTAACTGAAAGGCAAGAGGTATGCAGGACTAGTGTGAAAATCCTTTTCTGAAGGCCAAAAAAAAACCTCAGTTCAATATTGCTTTGAAGGGGGGGGGGGAATGGGAAAAAAATCTCTTTTGAAATGTAATGCAGTTTGCACAATGTGTTAAATTGTATGGTGCACTTACTTGCATAGGTCTCATCCTTTTTTCTTTGGACCAGGAGGATGAACGCAGTAGATCTGGTCAGAGTGATAGTTCTGAAAAGTCTTATGTTGGATTAGTAGATGACTCATCTGAAATACCTGGTAGAACAACAGATCGTCAGACAGCTCAGTCAAGTGTAAATGGTACGTGGGGTTTTCATCTTTGCCTGCAAGACTATTCAGTAGCTTGAAATATAAAGTTGGTATTGGTTTGTGTCCTGAAAAAGAAATGCTGTGCCAGACATGTTTGTTTAGACATGTATTTTAAATGTGTATTGGGTGTAACAAAGCAGTAAAGAAATATGCTAGAGTAGAATGTGACAAATTCTATTGGGTAGGAGTGGGGTTGAATGGAGGGTGGGGTGGAACAGGAAAGAGGGGAGGAGCTCGGATACTCTCCTGTCTTGGGCACCAAATGTGATATTGTAACCACAGGTTTACAACAATGCAGGTTTAGAGCATTGTAGGTGGCCAGGCGTCTAGAGAACAAGACCTAATGAGGAAAGGTTGAGGGGATTTGCCATGTTTAGCCCGGAGAACAAAAATCTGAGGGAAGACATGATAGTGCTATACAAATACCTGATGGTCTGTCGCATGAAAGAGGGCAAAAAATTCTACTCTGCTGCCGCAGAGAACTATGCCAAATCTAATGGGCTTATGTTACAAGAGGTTCAAGTTCAGTGTCGCTTAAAACAGGGATACTGTCTATGAACCCAGTCATTAAGTGATGTGGTTATCAAATGTCTTTGGGCTCAGAATGGCCTGCAGAAATTCCGGTTGCTTTTTCAAAAAGTGGCCTGCAGAAGACACTTCCAGTTTTTGAAAAGCAACCAGAAGTTCTTTCCTGAGACATCTGAAGCCTGGTGTGATATGGCAGAGGCCTTCTGGCACCTGGTAAGGAATTTCTAAGTAATTAAATCAACACTCTTTCTGTATTTCTCTTTCTAAATCACTATTGACCATCGCTGTATGTCTGATCAGAGTGTCACTAAGTGCTTCACAGTTGTAATGGTGAGAGTAGTTTGATAATGGAACTAATTACCGAGGCAAGTGTGAGTTCTCCCTCCCTGGAGGTCTTCAAGTAGAGTCTTGATAAATGCCTTTTATCATTTACCTGGGCCGTTTTCCTGCTGACACTGGCATCTCTGGAGTGGCTGTTTAACCTTTTAAATGACATAGAACTTGAAGGGTTAAGTAGCTGCTTTGGGGCATGCAATTCTTTTTCAGAAGAAAAATGGTCCTGAGGTATAAAGGGTTAAGTACACTACTTCTGAATCACAGCCCACATAGCACACAAGTGAAAGCAAGTCTTAACTAATGTTGCTTGAGAAATGTCATGTGTCATTTGGGTCCTTTCTGCTACTTATTGTAGTGGGACATAGCAAGGGGATGAAAGTACATCTTGCGTGTGTGTTAAAATTGTGGAGGGAAGAGATCAAAAGAATGGAAAATGGATTGTTTCTAATCATATTGCTTAAGGATCATATTATGTTCAGAGTTACATGTGCTAGTCTAGACTTCATAAGTATTTATGCATTCAACGTAGCCCTGAAATGAAATAGTAACCTTCTCAAGCAAGAAGCCTTCCCAATTCCTTTAAACTTCAACATGCAGTGATTTGAGAATGCTAGTACATGCTTGTAGCATATTGATTTAAACAATTTTTTTTCATCTTCTAGTGCTAAACAGGATGCCTTTTGATCAGTATACATACTTGCCCAACCTGTGTCCACCCACCCCTGCAGGTAGCATTATCAGTAGTGAATTGAAGGGGGGGAAAGCCTATTTGCAACTTTGGCACAAGCAAAAAAACCACACAGCCCTGCCTCTTTCCAATGTCCCATCTTCCCATGTTTTCAATATGGCCGTGGTAGGTGCTATGCAACCCACCTTGTGACCCATCTAGTGGGTCCCAACACACTGTTTGAGAAACAGTGGTACTGTGGATTTTGATTTGAATTGGCAGTTGTGCTGCAAAGGGCATGTGAATCTCCACCAAAAGTGATAGTTTTGAGTTTCCACAAGGTAAATATTGTGAAATGGTGTACAGTAACGTTTGTAATATTGCAGGTTGTCTTGACTGTGGTACTGAAGACAGAGTATCCTCAAAAACAAATACAGTTGGGAGCAGCAGAAATATAAGTGGGAACTGTACTGAAAATCAGACTCTGGGTATTGCAGCTGAAAGCAGTACTTATAATAGGGTAATGTCTGTTTATTCTGATACAAACAAGCCTTGTTTTTTTAGTGTCTACTCATAGTGCTTGGTTTCAGTTTTAAGTGAATGATTTCAATCTTTTGTTTGTGAAGATGCATAGCTATTCAAATTTGTGTCTTGTGGGGCAGCAGGAATATCTGTCCCATTCCAAGATCTCAGACCATATAATTCTTTAAATCAAGGCTGTACATATACCCCTTCACCTGACATGTCTCAAAGGCAATCTGTTTTTAGCTGCCATTCTTTGTGCTGGCTATCTGCAATGTGCATTTACTTGTGGGCAGATAACCATTCCTTGTCTCTTAGTAAAGGCCAGCGAAGGGACTGAAATTTGTTTGAGCTGCTTTCTGGTCCTTTCCAGCTTACTGGAGATAGAACCAATGCTTGCAAGCAAGTATCCATTATGGGTTCCTGTATTAGCCATAGCCAAAAGAGGGATTTGACCAAAGGAGGGATTTGAGTATCCATTGTAAAGTCCCTTCTGCATGACTTTCCTTGGATGGTTAGTATTAGACAAAGAAACTGTAGTATTTTCTGTGACTTGATAGTGAAAGAGAAAATTTATACATAAATGCTCTAAAATATGCCAAGTTTGATTTTCTATATTTTATAAAGGATGCCACAAATGTAACAAACTCTACTGATCCACAACTAGAGTCATTCTACTTTACGTGTACAAATGGTAATAATCATCCTTTGGAGTCCTGGCGCACAGAACAGCAAGCCCAATCTTCTCATCTATATCAGGTTGCAAATGAAAATCATTTTCCTCTGGCTGATTTATATTTGTCCTCAAGTACCTACAGACGCTCAGAGCCATATCTAGATACAGCAGGTAAGTTAAATGCTAGTTTGTGTTTATAGCTTTAAATGCATTCAAATAGCTGATGGATGCCTGTTTTTTTGTGGGGTCTGGTCCAAAGAGCACAGAATTCTAGGTAACATTGGTCAATTGCTGCAGTGTAATTAGCTTGTTGAAATGTGCATATGTGTGCCTCTGCATTTAAAAGTTCAGTAAAATTACTCCAATCTTGTTCCTTTCCATCAGTCTTTTGGTTCATGTTACACCACTGAAATAGTAGTGTAACTATAAACCATATACAACCTGGAAAGGGCATTTCTGGAATAGCCTTCTCTCGTATGAACCTGCGTATTATGGAGCCCTCCTCCATAGATGTTCTTTTACTATCGAAGGTACAATGGGCAAGCATTTTAAGTTGTGGAACAGCTTCCCTTTTCACAGGCAGTGAATACAGTATTATTCAAGTTGAATATAGTTTAGTCTGCTCCTATTGATATTTTAATTTTGACCATTTTGTTGCATTGCTTCAGGTGCATTTGCTATAAAGACAGGATATATAGGCAGGACACACACACACACACTATCTATCTATTTTTATATATGTATCTGTATATATATATATATATATTTATATATATATATTTATTTATATATTGAAAATATAGGCAGGCCCTCATAACCCACGAACATTCCATTCCAGAACCCCTGCAGATACTGAAATCCATGGGTGTTCGAACCCACTGATTTAGGCCACCAGGCTCTTCCAAACCAGACTGGACCTAGGCTCTGATAGCATCTGGAGGGTGGTTTGAGGGGGGGGCATGCATGGCTTCTCCGACCCTTAAAATGCCAGTTTCAGGCAAAAAAAAATTTTCTTGTGAGAAACCAGAAGCGACATTTTTATGCCCTTAAAAGTCATTCTGAGGCCCAGGGAAGCCTCAGAACCTTCTGGACATGTGCTCCATTTGGGTTTGGAGGGTGTGGGGTGGCTCAAAACCTGGCCCAAATCCATGGGTTTGGATTCTGAAATCTGTGGGTTCCAAATCCGCAGATATAGCAAACCTACTTTTACTTGCCCATGTTCTTATTAGCTTTGTGTTCCCTTTCCTAGACTATCAAAATTGAGCTTGCAAACTCTTTTGGGCATGGACTTGTTTTGCTAAAGTTACTCTGTAACATGCAATGTATATGAGAGTGTTTAATTTGAAAGTAACACCTGATTCTTATTCTTATTAGAGGAATTGCCGCATAATGTGGTATATCAAAATGAAGAGGGTAGATGGGTGACTGATCTTGCATACTACACCTCCTTTAAGGAACAGACCTTCAATCATTCAGACATAAATGGAGACTTCATTTCTGGTTGTAAGTTTGATTATAAATATAGAAGTAACTAGGAAAAGACATGTAGTTTAACTTTAAAAAGTTTTGAGCCCTTGGCTTCTACAAAACAAGAATGACTATCATTTTGTCAGTTGATTTCTTAAATGTATGCTAAGACTGCTTTCTTGACTCGGTCTTCATGGGTTCCCCAAAGGTAAGCAAATCATCCAGCAGGGTTCCTGGTACTTTCTACTAGAGACCTTCTACGAGAATAGTAGATGATGTTCTCTATATGTTCAGACTGACTGGATGTGTTTTAGGGATTTTTGATCCTCTTTTCACCCGTTAAAAGCTCTCCATTTTAGAGTGTTTCTGCTCAAAGGCCTCCTTAAAAAGGGTTAAGGTTGTCCTCTGGATCAAGTACCCTTCAAAATAAAATTTAGAGTAGACTTTGTTTCTGTTCAGAAGAGTATTCCTCTGAAATAGCAGTTATTTGGCCCTATTAACATTTGAGTTTATGTGGGTGTCCCAGTTGTGCTTTGAGGCACTGGATTATCTCATTACCCAACAGCTTGCACCTGCCCTGTAAGGACATCATAGTCTGTTTGCTTACCCACAGTGCTCCCTCTTCCTACTTTCACCTCCCTGTCATGATCCATGTCTACTCCTTCAGGCTTAGTAGACAGTGGGAGGGCGGATAAACCACCTTCAAGTTCTAGAAATTAGTCAAACCCATCTGAGCTGCCCCGTACGAGCATCTGAGAAGCTCAGGAGTGAAGATAACAGGCTGTGGCACAGAACAGTAAGGCTTTGCAGCTGCAGCACCATGCTCAAGGGATATTTTTTGTAACACAGGCCAGTGTTTGGAGAAGTATGGTATAGATCAAAGTCCCATTTCACAGTCTCTCTTCTCCCCATTCCCATGTGGTGTAACATTTCAGGGAGAGGGACATCCAATCTATTCTCCTTGACAGTAAGATCAAACTAATATCTATTGGTGAAAGCAAACAAAACAGCAACTATGACTTTATGTCTCTGTTCATCACCCCAACTGTGGCTTGCTTTGTGTTAGGGGCTGGGTGGGCAGGATGCCTTCCTTGAAGCAATGGCTTACCTGTCTATGTGTGTTCTCTTCCTCTGAAAAGCGGACGCAATTGCTATGATTGCTCAAGATCAAGAAGAATTTGAGAGAGAGCACAAGTTTATTCAGGTAAGTAACATTGTAAGGAAGACTCTGGAATGCTTGTGTCCATAACAAATTTGACAGTCATGTGCATTTTCCCATTGTAGGAAGAGAAAATAGATCCGCAAAGTACCTCTGGATTAGGCGACATATCATGGAAATCTGCAAGTAACTACAATGCTCTAAGAGGTTCCCAAACTGAAGACGCCATCAAAGATGCTAGTTATTTACGCCTCTCTCTGGGAGAGTTTTTTTGGTCAGAGATCTGAGGCTCTTGGATGTCTTGGAGGTGGTGGTGATGTGAAACGGGTATGTAATCCACATATTTTTACCAGTAGATGGAAATACTGCTTCTGACTATGTTGTTGGTTGCTTTAGGTCTAGAGCAGTGTTTCTCAAACTGAGTCAGGACACTTAGTGAGTGCAAGCCAATTTCAGATAAGTAGTGTAGTGCATAGTGCAGCCATCATTGAAAATATGTGACACTGGAAAGGGGGAGAGCTGTGTAATTATTTTGCTTGTGTCGAGGTCTGAGTCACTTTGCTTTTGAAAAATGGCTGAGATTGTAAGGAAAAAAGCAGGCTCTGGCAATACAATGTAGGCTCTTCTAGACAATCTGTCTAAAACATGGGTCCTAATTCTAAAACATTTGTGAATCACTGCTCTAGAGCAGAAGTCTCCAAAGTTTTTAGCCAGAGGGCTGTGCAAAATATCTGGCACTGTGTTGTCAGGAAAATAAATAAGTAAATTTAAATAAAAGACAGAACGTAAATGAATGTATGAATGGGCTCAAAGTTCCAGGATTCCTCCATTCCCTCAACTCCCATTTCCCCACCC
The DNA here is from genome assembly GCA_029204185.1 of Lerista edwardsae. Lineage (NCBI taxonomy): Eukaryota > Metazoa > Chordata > Lepidosauria > Squamata > Scincidae > Lerista > Lerista edwardsae. Next base: position 14,708,443 of record JAJKFI010000031.1, read on the forward strand.
CACAAGCACCTTACTTAAATGTACAGAAGTAAATATCTCAGAACCAGCACATCACAGGAAAAGAAGCACATACAGCATGTTCTGAGGGCGGAGGAGGCATCTCCAACCCTCGGAACACTCTCCGCACAGAACCAGAGCACAACTTGGAGGATACAGCCAAGCCAGCAAGGTCAGGAGGGTCAGAGGCTCATAGGGGACCTGAAGCTTGCCATGGGCCTGATAGAGGCTCGCGGAAGGCTGCATCTGGCCCCCGGACCAGGGTTTGGAGACTCTTGCTCTAGAGTGACTGACAGGACAATGAATAAAATGGAGCAGGCTTATTTGGAGTATCCATAGCTCAACCGATCAGTTTCTTCATACCTAAAGTGCCATACCAGTTTCTTCATACCCAAGTTGTAATTTGTGATATCGCTAGTAGCAGGGCTTATAAAGATGTTGGCCTGGAACCCAAGGGTCACTGTCAGGCAGACAATTAGTCTCAGTAAGTTAGCATTTACTTGGTACAAGTAAATTCTCTGCAGGGCCTCATTGAAGAACTCTGCTGATACTTAAGATTCCGATGGAGCCTTGCTCTCAGTTCTTTTCTATGAGGGAGCTACGTTAATCTCCACAAGGAGCAGGTCATCCTCTGTAGTGGTTTCTATGTTCTGGCATTCTGTATGGTTAATCCATACAGCTAGCAAGCAAAAACTTTTGCTTTGTTTGACCTCAGGGGATGACGACAACCTTTATCTGGATCTTGTAACTTTTGTTGTGGATTGTTCTTTGGAATATTCTAAGATATATGCTATTGGAATATTCTAAGATATATTACCCCTGCTAACTGGGCAAGAGGCACTTTTCCAAGTGGTGTTTCTCTTATGTTTAGCAGGGGGAGAGTAATTGTCCCTCTTCACCCCTGCGCAGTCTTTCTAGTGGCTGTTGCTGGTGGTTTGCCTTTTTTTTTTTTAGATTATGAGCCCTTTGGGACAGGGAGCCATTTAATTTTATTATTATTATTTGCCTGTAAACCGCTTTGTGAACTTCGTGTTGAAAAGCGGTATATAAGTACCTGTTGATTGATTGATATGGAAGTTTCATACATCCATAAGCTTCTGTGGAGCGGCTACTTCAGTTGATTGGAATGGACCCTGCTTGCAGAAATGTGGAAAACTAATGTTGGCATATGCTAAATTTGGACCTTGTATTTCCTCTAAATACTGAACTACTTAGCACTAATTTTGTGTCCTCTTGCAGCCATCTTTTGGCTATCATATTACTTCTCCTGAGAAAAGGATACCTGTATCTCTGCTAAGGCAATCTGATGTATCTAGGCTGAACTTGGACCAACATTCTAACACTCTTCAAGGTAAATATGGGTTCCTAGATGCTTTGTTTGATAGGTAGTTGATAGCCCAAGGCAGACCTAGAAAGAACTTGGAAATGAACATTGTTCTTGATTTTTAAAAAATCATTATTGGTTCAGGCCTTTTTTAAATACATGGAAGCTTCATACATCCATAGGCTTCTGTGGAGCAGGCACTTATGGTCATATTTGGTAATGGTTGAGAACTGCCTTAATTGGCTGTGAATTTAGTCTGAAGAAGAAACATGAGGTGATAGGCGAACCACTCCATTTCATGAAGTAGCAAGTGAGAGAAGCTGGAGATTTTAATCTGAGCTGGAAAAGAATTGGAAAGCTTGCCTCTACATTTGAGGCAGGGTTTAAATGAGAAACCTGGATCGTATGAGCTGACCAGTGTTGGGTTTGATTCGGTGTTCTGTTCCTGATTGACCTGTCTCTTCTCTCTTCAAGCTTTGATGGGTTCTAAAAGTAAATACAGTTCATTATGACAGGCATTTGTTAACATTCAGAACATGCTGCTGCTGCATCATGTATTGACTGAAAAGTGCAGATTTGCAAGAAACTTAATACTGGCTAACATGCTGCCCTGCTTAGCTGAACTTTGTTCCAGTATCACTTGGTAATATTTGAAAGTAGTAAATGACAATACAGGCATATTGTACTTGGCCCATAAAAATCCACTCTTAACCCACGCCGCTATGAATTGTGGCCTGAATTATTTTTTTTAGTAAGATTTTTATTATCCCAAACAAATTCTTTGGGAGCATGCGTTATTAAGATCCATTCACTTGTATGGCGATTATACCTGTGTCAAATGTGAAGTTGGATTTGAAACCACCTATATACAGTAAAATAGATTCCTGGGCATTATTAGTCAGCTATTGCTAACAGTCATTCCTTTTCTCCCATGGTTGATATATATTTTACTGAACACAGGTGTCTCTGTTTTTGTTTTTAGGGGACTTGGAAGAGAGAATTAAAGAAGAGTTGAATACAGCATCTTCTACTTTCATGGTTGGTGAAATCGATACACAAATCAGAAAACAAAGTATAGATAAGTCAAGGGACACTAACAGCAAAATACAGGTATTTTTAAAATGTTAGGTAAGCATTGCATGTGTCTAAGATAAAATTGTTGTTACGTGTTCAGCTTTTTATAATGCAGTATTAAGTAGCACATTCTATCCCATCTCGGTAAATCTTGCATATTCATAGAGTGGGATAGCTTTTCTGGATCAAATTGTCAAGAGTACCATTGTAATGCCTTTTCACAAAGCTGAATTCAGTTTTGTCACAGGGTGTGTTAATGTTTTGTTTTTCTATTTTTAGGAGACACTTGCAGAAAGAAAAGTTGAAAGCAAGCTCTCTGAACTAAAGACTTCTGTTCTGAGTATAAGCACAATTGCGTCTGCTATTGCAAATGCTTCAGTTAGTGCTGAACCTTTACAATTAGCTGATATGATAATGACACTCTCAAATAAATATAGGGAGAGAACTAATATTCCTCAGGCTGGCAAATCCACAGATGTTTCTGTTGTCAATCAGCTGTTATCCAGCAATGTAGAAAATAGTGTCTTTGATATAGAGAAATATCTCAGACGAACTGATGAAACTGGAAATGACAGTGAACCTGAGAGCTCTACTAAATGTGAAGAAACTACCACAGATTGGCAAAAAAATTCATACAAGCAGGACCATGGCATTACTCATGCAGGAGATTTCACCCAAAGCAATTTGTTTAGCAGGCATCCAGAAGAGACACAGCATTTGGAAAGAACACAGGAGGAAAGCAGTTGTAAAGATTCTTACTGTGATGCTAAGAAAAGTGGGAAACTGGAATATTTAGAAGCAGCTCCTAATATCAGTGGAAATTTTCAGTCAGATAAGCTGAACTTTTCCGTACAAGATTTGAGAGAGAGAATATCTGGCAGTGTTAAAGTATCTTTGGAGGATAGTACAACAAAACTTGACAGTGAGTTTAATTTTAAATTGTTTTCTAAATACTGTTCTGTAGCAGTAGAAACGCAGAAGGCACTTTCACAACTGATACAGAGATTGACACTTTATCTTGGTGTTTTAAATCATGGGTCTCCAAACTGCAGCCCACAGGCCAGTTCTGGCCCACGGGAACCCTAGACCCAGCCTGTGGAGACAGATGGCTTCTGGCAGGCAGGCAGGGGCCTAACCCAGGGCTACCCTCTTCCCCCTCCAAATGCAACTAGAGCTGTGCTCCAGTCGTGTCTGGAAGGTGTTCTGAAGGTCAGGGAGGTCATGTGCGGCCTCCCCAGCCCTCAGAACACCCTCCGGAGATTATCAGAGCACAGCTCCTGTCACATTAAGAGGGTTGCAGTTGGCCCCGGGGGGAGAGAGCATGTGTCTGTTTTTCAAACCTTGACACCCTGTCTAATTTGCAGTGTGGCCCTTGTACTGAAAAGTTTAGAGACCCCTTTTTAAATGAAAACTTATGAATGTGATCAGATCAGTTTGCAAGGGGGGATTGATCATTTGCATTACTTTTTCCTTAGTAGGTGCAGGCATTTTCTTAAAATTGCACCCTGCTTTTTTATTGTATAACTGGAAGTGTTTGTTTCCTGTGAGATAGGATTACAACCTTACTAAACACAATGGGTTTATTTCTGAGTAAAATAACACCATTTCCAAGCACCTCTATCAAGTCCCCAGTTTCTAATGCTTGCCAAAATGATCAGGTTCTTCTGGAGAGTACTGCATTTCCTGTACTGGGAAATGGTGACCCATAGGTTGAGCACAAATGTATGTTTTGGTAATGTGTAACTGAACCAGGTGGATGATATAACTTTTCTTATTTGGGATTCAGTTCCAAACACTTTCCTGGGAGTAAACAAAATTGATGTTAAAAATTAAGTGTTCCCTCCCTACCCCCCTTTCATTTAAGATGCCCAAAGTGGCTAATAGCATAAAAATTAAAACAATCCATAACGATTACATTAAAATGCCACCCAGGATATGTCATCAATATGAATGCAAATGAGTAAATAACCAACGAGTTAAAATAGAGATGTCTAAGTAAAATAAAAAGGTTTTTACCCTGTACTAGGAAGTCAATGGGGGGGGCAGCTCGAGGGGGAAGAGATTCACAATTGTGAAGGGTTTTAAAGAAAACCCGTCCCCACATAGCTGTCAACCTATGGCACGCATTTTGCCCCACCCTGATGAATGGAAGGAAGCTGGGTTGTCTCATGTGGGAAGACTTAATTTAATGGGACATAATTGGTAACTGATAAGTCTTAGCTTTTTGCTGTCCAAGACTCCAAATTGTGAGGCAAAAAGAATAATCGGCTTGTACAATACTTTGTTCTATTTCCAGCTTATGCGGAATTGCAAGGAAAAGCTCAGAAGAGCAATCGACGCTTGAGCTCAAATTCTTTTCCACTATTGGTTTATCCTCTTCCTGTATGTCCTAACAAGAAAAAAGAGATGTGCAAAGTTAAATACCAAGGGAAGCAAGACACCCAAATTCTGGAAAGCAATACTACATACGACAATGAAAAACATGTTACTTTTGGGAAGACACCCATTGATAACCAGCGAAGTGTGGGTGGGTAATAATAATAATTATTTTTTATTATTTTTATAATAGATTACTTTAGTGTAATCCTTCAACAACCCTACAAGGAAGTTGTTCCTATTTTGCAGCTGAGGCGGAAAGTGAGTTGCTAGCCTAAAGCTACCGTTGAGTTCATGGCAGAGGCAAGAGTTAGCAGCTCAGTGTCTTGACTTCAATGCTATGTATAAAAAGAGTACAGGTGACCTTAGTTGCCGCAGTCGGTCCTTCCTGCTAGCATAGAATCTTGGAATGTTAGACTTGGAAGAGATCCTACAGGTAGTCTAACCCCTTTTTCATGGCAGGCAACTTCTAGATATCCATTCAACCAGTGCTATTCCCAGTGAAGGAGAGCCACCATTGTATGGGACAAACTGTTCCTTCTAGTGTCAACTGTTATACTTGGGGAAATTATTCCTTCTGTCTATCCAAAATTCTCTTCCCTGTAGTTTTGTATCTGTAGATTAGATACAAAACTGGGATGGCCTGAATCTGTTGTTTTGTGGGTTCGTTCTTCCAATGAAGGTTTCTGAAGCCTCTAGAAGTACTGCCTCTTAAGATGGATAAGCATCATTGCTCTCTGTGACCAGAAAGAGCCTTCATGTTTAAGTAAAATACTTTTCTCATTTGTCTGAGGTTCAGGTGAAGCTGTGGTGGTAACTGAACAGGAACTTGCAACTCCTATGGCTGGAATGCTGATCTCAGATGAACAATATAGCTTCAGACCTTCAACCTCTCCTGTTACTCATTCTTCTCCAAGTGAATCTTCTGGAACTGCTGTTTCAGGGTAACAGCTGGTGGAGGGGCGCATGGAAGGGGTGTGTGTGTGTGTGTGTGTGTGTGTGTGTGTGTGTGTGTGTGTGTGTGTGTGTAACGTCTTTTTTCTTTAACTAGCAGTTGTTATTTGCATAATATAAAGTCTAGATACCAGTTAAAGTACTGTTCTCAATAAATAGAAATCTTAAGGCAATTGTACAGTTACTGAAGTGATAGTGTTTAAGAATGTGTTTGAGAACTGGCCCATGGAGCAGAAGATGACAGAACTGTATTGGGAGCAGTGGAGGCAGTGCAGGTGAGGCCTGCTCTGTCACATACTGAAGGTCTATAGGCCTGAAGAGGCCCATGCCTGTACGTGCCCCACATGCGTCTAGCAATACATACTGCTCTTCTCTTCCCCAGTTTATTAAAAGGGGACAGTGTAGGATCAGCAACAGTGTTCATCTCCTCTGATTACCTGAGCTGCTGTATTTGATGCTCTGCTGTTCTCCTCCCATCCCCAGTAAGGAGATACTCACTGGATGATGGATGAGGAAAAAAAGATGTAATGGGCAGAGTTCCCATTAGCACCATTGCTACAAAGGTAGTATGCATCATATCTAATGTGTGATAGTGCTGTACTAGAAGCAGATATGGCTCTGTGTGTTCCTCTCTAGTTGAGCTATTGACACTAGAAGGAAGAGTTGCATGTTTGAAGTTCCTACATCTGGGGATTGGAACAAATACAACTTTCCCCAGTGAACTAGGAGCGTGGCAACACTGACGCACAGCCCAATCGTATACTGTGCTGGAACATAGGCTGGCTGGCCTGCGCTGTACCCAGTGCAGTATAGGAGGTGGCTGGAGCTCACCTCAGGGGAAGAGAATATTTCCCCTTACCCAGGGGTAAGCCCCAGCCAGCCCTATGGGGCTGCTTGGATCTGCTGGCACAAATCCAAGAGGCAGGATTGGGCCTGCCCAGCCTATGGACAGGGGTTAGGCCTAAGGGCCAGATCCACATTCCACCGACCTTCCTGGGCTGGCCCTCCCCCGCCCTATTCTGCCTCCCTTCTGCTTTCTCCCCACCTTCCCCAAGGCCCCATCCAAGCCAATCTTAGCTGGTATGGGACTGGCTTACTTGCCTGTGTGGCTTCCCTGAGTTGGCGGAGCTCCCTGCGTTGGCCCAGCAGCTGCTTCAGCAGCGCAGATGTGCCTAACAGCACATCTGTGACGTGAGTGAGATGCATTGGCCCAAGGGTGCAATAGGATTGTGCTATTAGATAAAAGTAGTTGAATATTACCAGACCATCTTTGTAGGACATCAGAATATGACCAAATCTAAAATGTGTGTGCTTTTTCAGAATTGATGCTGACTGCTCTAATACAACACTGAATTCTAAGGAATCCTCTTACAATGATGGTACACTGCCAAAATCAGTATATTGTAGTCCTACTTTGGAACGGCTGACCTTTATCTCTGCCACTGAAAATACGCTTAAGAATCTAGCTCCATCTAGTCCAGAGAAACGTCGAGTAAGTACCCAGTTTGAAAACTATTTAACTTGATAACTTAGCCCTTTTAGGTATACTTTCTAAAGAGCTATATTTGCAGCAGTATTAAGTGCTGTACGTTCTAAAACAGGGATAAGCAACTATTGGATATGTGAGCTACCTGGCAAAATGACAAACTGCCAAAGAGCTGCTGTGATGCTGCTTTCTCCCAGAGAAAGGGAGCAGGGCATGCCACCGGCATGCACTTTGGAGTGCGGGATAAAAAAGAAAGTCCTCCACCCATGATGCTCCATGGTGGAGAGGGAGCCGAAGTTTCTTCTGGACTTTGCCTGCTCTGCTTCTCACCATCGTGAAGGACCCACTTCTCCCACCACCCTGTCTGGCCACAGTCACCAGTCATGCTCTGAGCACATGCTGGCCAGGAGCTCATGGGCTCCAGGATGGGGGTAACTGGCTCTGTGCTCCCGCGAGAGCCAGGCTACTGGCTCGGCTCTCACAAGCTCCAGGGTGGTTACTGGTAGCTTGCAGCCCTTTTGCCTCTGAGCAACCGCAGCTGCTAAGCAGCCAGAAAGGATGGAGCTGGCCAGCTCTGTGACTCTGAAGGAAGTGGCTATTGATCACAGTCGTTTTTGCTTCTGCCCTTCCAAAGTTCCTGCCATCTTCAACCTTTCAGGAGGGGAAAGATAAGAGGGAATCTAATTTATGGTCATCCACTTCTCTTGTTTCTGACTTTTTGTCCTTTTTTTTTAAATCTCTCCATCAATCTTCCCATCCTAGTGAATGGTGTACAGCCACCTGTAAGTCTCCTAAGTCTCTCCTCCCTTACTCCATGTAACACTGCAGCAGCACCAATTGTTCTGCGCCTGTGTTTGAGCAGGTCAACTCAGGTGGGTGGGGGGTTAGGATTCAGCAGTGCCCAATATACAAACTGTTCAGTCTTGGCTCAGCTGAGCAGGAGGCACAAGCAACTGGAATTTCTATGGATTTTTGCATGTGTTTAGGATGTTCTTTTGAGGAGTAGATGCATCATTTTGGTTCTGTCAATCTTTGGATGGCTATACATCATAAATGTTAATGTTGGGTTTTGTTTTCTGTTCAGAGTAATGATGTCAGTGAGTTGAGCACAACAATCATTTGTTCCAGTCCAACTTCACCATTGGGTCAGGAGCCTGGAAAAAAAAGACATTGTACAAAAGAACATCCAGTTATCACCAAGGAGTTTCCAGAGTAACTTTGCTATGAAGTTACAAAGAAATGAGTCTGTGGAATCTATCCGACAACCAGAGGACCAGAAATCAACTGGAGAGCATTCACCAAAAAGAGTACAGCATTCTGTGGAGCCATTTCCAAAAAATAATGGCTTGGCTCAGGCTGATGTGCCTATAACACAGGATAACTGTACAAAAGCCACACATGGGCTAGGGTTATCTCTAAATATGTTACCTGCCTATAGTGCTTTAGGTGGCTATATTCCATTACATCAAAATATAGCCAACTTAAATCCCCATGGCGCTGCTTCAGATATTCCAACAATATCTTCTGGAGTTCCAACACTACTAACGGGTTGCTCCCTTAGAGCAACTCCATTTGCCCAGCAGTACCTGGAAAACCTGCCATCACATACAAACTTTGGTCTGCCTCAGTATCATGTCGGCTGTCCTTCTGTGTTTGGTGTTCCAGCAGGTCTATTTTATTCTACTACGGCTCCCATTCAAAGTTCAATGACTGCTGGAATGGCACTAAGTTCAGATGTTAGGTCTGGAGTGTTGGGTACAACTCCTTATTGCAACTTTACATCCAATGAGAGGATCTTTAGTAGTACATCAGGTTCAGGGCAAGCAGCTGATGTTGGTAGATCTAGGCAGTGTGAAGAATCTGTGTCACTTGGGTTTGGTAAGTCTTTTACCTCTCATACCGCTAATCAAAATAGTCTGTGTGAGTCTTGGTCTCCTTTTATAGAGCTTTTAGATGATTATTCTGTCTTCATTTGAGTTTTGTAATCTGCGAAGTGTAATACAGTTGGGCCCATGATATCCACAGATTTGGGACCCATAGATTTAACAATCTGCGGGTTCTGAACCTGCAGGGAAAGGTTCCATCTGGACCCTCCAAAATCAATCAAATAGTATTTATTTGGTTAGATAAGAGCAGGGCTCTGATCAGGTCTGGAGGCTATTCTGAGGCCTGTAGCCTCAGAGCCTGTAGCTCCTGCCTGCAGTTTTTGTGGCCTCAAATGTTCGTTAGGGGTGAAAAATCATGACTCCCTGTTTTCGGAAGTCACATTTTTTTGCCCATTTCAGGCATTCTGAGGTCCACAGAGCTGCAGTTGACAGTCACTGTCTCTATGGGCCTCAGAACATCTTCCTCCCAGCTCCATTCAAGTTTGGCAGTTCCGAGGGCTCTAAAACCCATGGATTTAACAGAACCCTGCAAATAATGAGGGCCTGCTGTAATATATAGATATTAGACTTGTTTTCACAAAGTATACTTTATTTACTTTCCTGCTATGTTCCTTCACCCCCACTCTAGTCTCCATACCTTATATATGTTCTTTGCGCTCATCTTTTCTGCCCCCACCTCCATGGTGTAAAACATGGTCTGACATGACACTATGGTGCAGTTACTGACTACCTTGTGCAGAACTTTGTCAGTGGTAACTAAATGTTCTTCTAAATGTTTGTTAGCAGATTCCTATTTTGGATAATTATAAAAGCAGTCGAGTAGCCCATGCTTGATATGAAGGACTAATAAAACCGTACTCTAGCGTGGTCATAATTATGAAACTGCCAGTATAAAGGAAATCCCTTTAAACATAAAACTTGGTTAAAATGAAACTATTGTAAATTGCAGAATAAGTGACAGAACAAGGTACAAAATAAGACTTGAAGGAAATATGATTACAAAAATTGAGGCTGGAATGGCAATACAATAATAGAAAATGATTCTATAATACAGAATACAAGAAATTGGCAAACAGAGCATAGTCAAAAAATTGTTTCTAAATGTTGCAATACTAACTTACAATCAGACTTGATGGTGAAATGAGAATAGGATATAGGGAACAACATTGAGGGCGCAATCCTAAACTGAGTTAGGCCAGCATAAGCTAAGCCTGCAAAGCTTGGCCAGCACAAGGGACACCATAAAGTATGTTTAGACCACTCTCAAAGCCAGCAAAGCCAGCACACAGACATGCACCATCATCCCTGACTCCGAGAGTAGTCCAAACATGCTTTCTGGTGGCCCTTGTGCTGGCCAAACTTTGCTGGCTTAGCTTATGCTGACCTAACTCCAGTTTAGGATTTCACTCTGTGTTAAGCTATACGGATATATAGATTTTAATTGAACGTGAATTTGAGAGAGCTGCTTCAGATGATGTCAAGATAGTGCACCAGTAATTATGAATGATGTATACAACCTTTTTATTTTGGTAGTGACTTGTCTTGTGTATGGCGGGGCTGTCCTACAAAAGCTTTAGAGGAAAAAAAACCAAGAAAAAAAATCTTACAGCAGGATATTTTACTGGATCCACTTGAGTGAAAATTCTTTTGCCTCCAAGTTAGTGGCATATGGTGGCAGCTGCTTCAGTTTTGAAGGCTGTCTACCACTTCTAGAATTTGAATTGATGAAAAAAATGAAAGATTTCTTGTTAATAGCTATGTTAACAGTCAAAGTGAGAGAGCAAAAAAGAATTTTATTGCTTAAATCAGGGACTCTTTTTTTTGTTCAACTAACTCTTCTGTCAGGACTATGTTCCTCTTTGTTATAAGGAGCTTTTGATGTCCGTCTGCTGTGACAATGGCTTATATCCAAGTTCCTCTTCCATGGAGATGCTTCTGTTCTGGGGGGGGGGGCTGCCCCTCTGCCCAGTAACTATGCAGCTCTTTGCATCCCGTAGAGTCCATGAACCACCTCAGAGCAGACTTTTAGCAGGCACAGAGGGCTGTTGTGAAGGCTAACTTGCCTGCTGCCTTCTTGGCAGAAGCTGCTTTCTACAGGCACACCTTAAGAAACAACTCTGTGTAGAAAGGGCATTAAATACATTGGTTGGACTTAAATTTATGCTTGTTGGAAACAACATCCTAACAGTTTTCATACTCATTATTTCGGTGGCTGCAATTCATGCTAATCTTTCAGTGTCTAAATTTATAAGCATGTGTTATGCTACCCAAGCCTTGATACTAGATTTTACTAGATTTTCGTTTTATGTTTTTTTAGTTCATGTGAAAGTTCCAGAAGAATTAAAATTCCCAAATGCGTGTTGTGTGGGATTGACAGCGCACACAGTCCTTAGTATTCTTAATCCATCTGAACGCTGGCTACAGGTCAGCCTTGATCTTGTTAGTGTTATGCTTGATGGTGAAAAGGTAAGTAGTAAACGGTGCTATATGAGATATAAAAGTTTGTCTAGCTGATTAAGGTCACAGTCCTAACCTGTGCTAGAACATGCAGTAGGCCTGCACTGTATCCATTGCTGGCTAGAAGCAGACTATGGTACATCTCAGAATAAGGGAATTTTGTTTCCCTTACCTCATGTTGCATCAGCCAGCCCAACAGGCTACCTGGCCTGTTCCATCCACCCCTCCGACTCCCCCAGCCAAAAACCACCTCCATAACACCCTCCCTGCACCCTCTCCTCTTGTGCCAGCCTGCCCAAGCCAACACAAACCTACCTGCTCTGTGTTCATGTCTGACGCTGCTAAGCCAGCACACATCTCTGCACTGGTTCAGCTTTCTTTCAAGTAGCCACAATCATGCTTCACTACACGTTCGTGACATTTGGGAGTCAGCACTTGGGACTTATGCTGGCTTTGGGGGGAGGGTTGCCCTGTATCAGTATTCTAGCAACCTTAACTTTCCATGTTGCTCATAAGTCTGTGGGAAAAACTGCCTGACTAGAGATGGGATACTGCTTTCTTTCCATTTGGGTATTGACTGGTTTTTCTATACTTGAAACTTCATGATGTCAGTCTTTGCACTGTCAAAAATGTAATGGAGTCATGCAAAAGCCCTCTGATGGTTCCATATGTTCATGGTTCCATATGTGCTGATCACAGGGCATAGTCATAAAAAAGACTTTGACATCAGCTCTGCTTCACAGCATTTACAGTGGATTTGGAAAGAGGCAGGGGCAGAAAAGGATTTGGATGTGGTTATCAGAATACAATAGTTGCTCTGTTTTATTTCCCCTGTGGTATCTTTTCCCCTCCCTGCTTGGGAGAAGCTTGACTTCACAACTTGTATCTTGTAGATGGATCCTCTGAAACATCGATGCCTTCTATTTAAGAACAAAACTGGTATAGGACCTTGTACTACAGAAGAACTAAAAATACTATTTTTACCTTGTCAAGCTGGAGTTTTCCAATGTGTCCTTAGTGTTGCCTCCTGGCCCTTTACTTCAGATTCTGACACAATAATTCAAGCAGAAGCTTTAGCATCAAGGGTAATCTTGAATGCAGTGGCTGAAAATCCTGAGCTTGAGGTAAAAACATTTTGATGCATGTATGAATATTCCTTATCTGTGTATATTGTTGTATAGTAAAGAATGATAGTTATGAAGGATATAGAGGACTATGAAATGTTATCCTCAGTAGGCAGGTGGGATAGAAAAAATGCAGAAGGCCTAGTCTTGTGCCACATTTTAAAGGATAAAAGGCATGTTAAGTTATCTGTAGTAGCAACTAGTACTATACTTATATTTAACTATCTTCTAGCAACAGTAGGTTAAGTAACTCTGAAGTGTGTGTGTGGGTGTGTCTAACTTCTGTGTCTATCCAGGTCTGAAGAATTATGTGTTATATATTCAGGCATCTTTTGAAGTTATTTCTGATTCCAGACTGGAATATGCTTGTGCATAGAAACTGACCTGTTCTATGTAGACAGCAGAAGAGATGTTATGGTTAAAATTCCTGATCACCTTCCCACCATTTCCCCCCTCACATATGTGAACCTTCCAATCATCTCAAAGGCTCTTTTTCATACCTTGGTGTACTAAAGAGATTACTTAATCATTTGGCTGTAGTAGCTGTGTTTGCCCTTTGTAGATGTGGGGTTTTCATTGTCTTTCCCAATTGAATGGTAGGCTAGGATCTTAGGTGAGAATGAGGTAGCTCAAAAGCTAACTTGCAAAAGTGGGAAATTGAAACAACTCAAGTGACACACACCCTCCATACCCAATTCCACAGGTAAAATCTATTCAGTTCTCAAAGGTGACTAAAAAAAAAAGACACACTGAGCCATTTTCCTTGGTCCATCAAAGAAAATGTCTGATGCTTCATCAAGGGTTGCCTGACAAGGTTGGGTGTAAGAACCAAGATCTTGGGCTATGAAGGGTAGGGCCAGCCCAAGTAAGCTGTGTTAGCATGATGTGTGTTCAACTTGCCTTTAACCTCTGTGTCAACCTTTTGTCCAGCCCAACCACCTAAATCTTTGTCTTGTGTAACTTCTTTGGTGTTCTTCTAGCCTTTGATACTGTATGGCTTTTAAAAGGACGCCCAAGGATTTGAAGGCTTTCCATCATCATAGGAGTTGGGTTTCCCAATATAGCTTTCTATCTGGCTTTCCCTGGCCTTGTGTAGCAACAAGAACTGCCATCCCAGTTTCTGGAGAAGTCAGGCTGGAAGAGGGTGCTGCTTGGTAGGCGCTGTGCCTATCCATCTAACTAGCAAGTAGTGTGGATAGCTTATAGCATAAATCTTGTCCAAGGATGAGCAAGTACATGAAACCTGTCTGCAGTTATTGGGTCCTATAATGGTGTTGGCCAGGTAGAGTATGGATAGGGGTGTTTTTTTTGTTAAATACCATTTAAAAACACAAAGCACTGCCTTTTGGGGGTTAAAATATTTTCCAGAAATTAAAACAGATAGAAATAATACTAATTTTCCAATTAGAAATAATACTATGGCTGCATCTGCTGATGCTATGTCACCAATATATCTACCTACCTATATTTTTAAGCATTTACAATTAATAAAAATGAAAACTTGGAATGAGAATGTAGAATAAAAACACAACACCGCAATTTGCTATTTTCATCAAACTTTGGGAAAAAAATCACCCCCCAAAACCCACTCCTACTATGGATTATATAATACTCTGAGCTTGCTTAGTGTGAAGGAGGTCAAAATACTTTGGCTGGAAGCAACAAAGTATTCTGCTAAAGTAGTGTCAGTCTTTTGAGGGAAGAAGCGGTTGCTGGGAAATCAGGCGGACTTAGGATTCCTGGTAATTAATTCTAATACAGTACTTAGATTTTAGGTCAAATGGTCAATAAAAGAAGGGAGGCAACAATTCATAAGGGATTCAGTATATTGTTCTTGTGAATATTTTTTTTCTGGGCTTCCACAACACCAGGCTGGACCACTGGCTGGCTCCAAGTAGGGTGAATATCTTAACAATGTATAATGATAGTTTCTGCCTTTTCTCAAGCCTAAAAACCATCTCCTGCTATCTCTTAGCGAAAAAGGAGCTTTCTTGAGTATATTGGGCTTTCTTGAATATATTGTAAATGAATTTCTTACCTTTCAATAACACTTTTGTACTTCATGTAAAGCAGCATGACTTGGTGTACTTGAGTTCTTAAAAGTGCACTTTCTCCTTTTCTCCCCCCTTTTAATTAGGTTGAAGCAGGAAAGGGAAACCTTCTTGATTTTGGTGATCTGCCATATGGTAGCTGGAAGGCTCTTCCATTAAAACTAACAAATAAGACTCATGCTAGAGTGCCAATCAGACTTGTTATACATGCAGTAAGTATAGCCGCACTTTAGTTATGCAGTATATTTTTATACTATACTGTACTTGGATTTTTGAACACTTGTGACTGACTGCAATGCTGGCCTTACCACTGTTTATGTTGAAAAGGTATATGATATAGATGATCAGTGTTTCATGGCTATCAACAGCCGAGTTACTATCAACAGCTGAGTTACCTTCATCTTAGTGAGGTACTGTATGCATTTATGATACTATGTGACAAGCTAGCATGGTGAAAATCCATTATGCTATTTTTTTGACCTACTGAAAACCAGTCAGATCTCAAGTCTTTAGTGATACCTGAGAATCTTTAGTGATACCTGACACTGCTGAGTCATTCCAAGGCAGTATCCATTATCTCTCGATTGCTTTGTTTCTGTCCTCTTGGTTTGAGCATCTTCAAAATTCAAAAGCTTCCAGTGACACAAACAACTCATCCCTCACACAAAGGTTTATGCCTCAGCTATAAAACCCAAGAATAGGAAAAACCCCGAGTGTAGTTGTCCGGATCCAGCATTATTGAGTGCTCAGTGTGGGTTGTGCCCACTTCCTTGGCTGCTCTGGGGGAGTGAGGACTGGAAGCCTGAGACAATGTGAGCAAACTGATGGAGACCTGGTTTTGCTACATGAGGTTTGGTTCATTTTCAGCTCCTTCGTATCTCCCCCTACTCCCCTTTTCTGGGTATTTGATTTGTACAGAGAGCCCCTTGCACATTCATACTAGGCAGGCATTCAGCTGTATACATTAGGAGTCTTCTTCCACAATTCTGATGCTGCTTTCTCCCCCCTCCTACATACCCAATCATCCTGGATATGCTGCAAGGATTGCATAACAATGTCCCATGTCTCCAGTTAATAGTGTATTTTGAGCATATGCATACCCTAATGCCTCTTAGAGTATGCATGCATATGCAAGTGCCTCTTTAGAAGTTCAGTGAGATCATTGGTTTCTCTTCTTCTCCCCCTCCCTTTGGAGAAGGTAACAAAGGTATTGGGTTTATTGATTATCAAATATAAATATTTTCTAAATATTTATTAAATATTTATGTTAAAACAGCATATCAGCAAAGGCCCCCTATTAGCGTGTCCTGGTAAAGGGAAATAAATCAAGATGCTCAGGACTTTAAATATAGTCATGGTCTGTTTTTTAAATGTAAAAACATCCTTTCTTACAGAATGCTACAGCATGGCGCTGTTTCACATTTTCCAAGGAACCTGTAAATAATTCTGTTCAAAGTGCACTCCATACTTGCAACATCTCCCAGCTAGCGGCTCCATCAGTAATATCACATGTAATGAATGCCAGCTGTGATGGACAGGTAAGTATCATTCTCAGACAGTTGAATCAATTGAAATACTATTTATCCCTAAATACTTCTGAAACCCTGTAATTTTCTTATTTGGGGAGAAAAGTACATTGAATAGCAAATTTTTACTATCTTTCATTAACATCTCAGGTTATTTTGACATTGATCTGGCATTTAGCAACGTATTTGTTCTTGCTGGTCACAATCTGCTATGTGCCCAAATGGCTGAGAGGGAAAATGAGATTTATTTTTTGCCCCACAGATGAGTTCTACTCTAGAACTTAAGGGAATATAGGCGTGTAATGCGCTGATCTTTTGCAATCTTGTTCTTTAATCTCCTAGCCAGAAAAGTAACCAATCAGTATTTTCAGTTCGGAAAACGAAGCTTTCCATAGAACACTTTGTTTCCATGTCTGTCTTTCTTTCCAGGATTCTGAAGTTCTAGTAGTTTGGGTCCAGTTCCATGCACCCAGAAAACGCATCACTTCAGGTATAAAACTGATAAAACTATCTGAATGGAGGTCAAAATGAGATAATGCTTAGTCCTATAGAACAGTGGTTCTCAGACTTTCCTGCCTCTTGACCCACCTTCAGTATGGATCTCGGCAAACTATGAATTTTGGCAGTGACGTGATGAGATCACTGCTAAAGCTTCCAGGTCCTGAGCTTTTATATTCTTTTGAACACCAAATAAAAAGCCTATCGCCGGAGCCTCTGCGGTCTTAAGTGCATCCTGGGCCTCATTTTGTATTCTCACTGACAAGCATGTTTTTGTCAGCAAGAACATGAAGCAACAAGACTCGGAGCAGGCTAAAGGCTGCCACATAACTTCGGAAATACTGCTTTGGGATCAACCATTGTTCAAAATTATAATGTAGAATTTTTGCTACAAAATAAAATTGTATGTATTTTAGGCATCAAGCATATACAAAAATACATTTGAATGAGACACATGTGTGTAAGCTTTTGATATAAAGCATACTGAAGAGTTAGGACTGAATGCAGCTGCTTTTCCACAGGGGTAATTTGCTACCACACAATGTGTGGAATGGCCCTGTGACTCCATGTTCAAGAAACCTTTTCTCAGTCAAACCGTAATGTTAAATTTAGAACATTCTTGTTTCGAGACTGAAGACAGGAAGCAAATTTGCAAGCAATAAGCAAGGCATTCAAGGTTGCACAGACTATCCAGATTTAATTGTGCGCAGTTTCTATAGGGGTCAGTAAGGATGGAGTGAAGCATTGTATAAAAAGACATGGTCAGGCTTCCACAATTTTGGTTACCACCCTTGTTATGATGAATGGACTGACACACTCCGGGGTGGTGAGTTGTAGGTGATGTTGGCAGAGGAACCTGGACACCTCTGCTAAAAGCTGTCAAGTTCCATGCCATCTCTTCAGAGCAGGAGGGAAAAAAGCATAATGGGGAGGGTCCACTTATGGAAGCAACCTGAATTGGCATGCATTTCCAGTGTTCCACAGTTGTTGGCTGGCTGTCCATTTTCTTTGGTACAACTTTTTTGTTTCATTCAGGAAGTGAACTGTACATCATGGCAATTTGTGTAGAGGGAGATGTTCTGCATATTTTACATGTGGCACTACATGAGCTGATGGCAGCTCTGCAACAAAAGGAAGCATGATTTAAATATACAGGTGGGCCCACATTATCTGTGGGTTTAATATCAGCTGATTTAATAATCCCTGAGCAAGCTTCCTTGGGCCTTGTTGTACCTTATAAGGCATAAAAACTTCACTTCGGTAAAGGAAACTAGACCTTGCTTTTTCCCCCGAATGACCATTCTGAGGCCCACAGAGGCTGCAGGCAGACTCAACCAGAGCTAAGGCCCAATTGGGTTCAGAGGTGAGAGTGGGTCCCAATCTATAGTTTTCCTTACCATAGGCATGGGAAATAAAAATGAGGAAAACCCAAGAAGATGTTCTGATGTAGTTTTTAGATTATAGCTGAAGTCCATTTCTACTTCAGGTCTCATGCTTGTTACATACATTGTTTATGATGACCAGTTCTAATTCTGTACAGTGGTAAAATGAAGAGTTCTATGTACGCAGACCAACATGGTTATTCAGGCGCTTTCTTAATTATCTTCACTGTTAGGTGGTCAGTCTTAAGGATTATATAGTTTCAACAAGGATTGTAGAATTGGATTTTTGAACTTCTGTTTATTGGATCTTTTAGATTCTTTGGGCCCTCCAGATGTATATTTGGCAAGAATAGATGTGGAGGTTGATTGTCCTGAACCTGCTAATGTGTTAAAAAGTATTCCTCTATCTGCAAGATCTGGATCCCCTAGGATATATGCTCCAAAGGGCTTGCAGGTATAGTCCAATAAGTGTATTCTCCTTAGTTATGACTTCTTTCTTTATTGCACTTCTAACTATAATATGTAACCTGTGTCCTCAGACTTTATACATGTCTGCAAAGATAGGATTATCAGCAAAACAGCAATTGCCCTTGAAGAATGCTGGGAATATTAAAGTTGACTTAAAGATCATGGTAAGTGACTATTCCAGCGAATTATTCTAAAATTACTATCTACTTTAGACTGATCATATTAACTTCTTAAGTTTTTAAGATTGATTTAACCAACATGAGTTTGTTCACTTTCTCCTCTTTCCTGTTGAAAAGTTTAGTGTGAATTGATATGGCAGCCTTGCAAACAATTCCTGGATAGTTACAGGGTTGTGTTTTTCTGGTTTACCCTGTTGTAGAACTACTACCTCTAACACAGGTCTGGTTCCCAAATCCTGAAGGAGTAAACAGATGTTTATATTATTGTATGATTGAATACTATAAGCTGCTCTATGAGCAGAACAAGAGATAAATGTAGTACATGAATGAATCTGCTAAGAAGGTAACAGGTGATACTTAAAGTAACAGAATTCATTTTCAGATACTTGAACCAGATAGCAATTTTTCAGTCGACCCTGAGAAGCTGTCTCTTGTACCTGGAGAAGAACAGGAAATGACAGTGATGTTTTCTCCGAAAGACTGTAGAAATGCTGAAAGGTAACAAGCCCTAATTGGCATAGTAATATAAAGTTGAGAGTATTTTTATGGACTATCTAACTCAAGATTTTATTTTAACAGTGTTGTGAAAATCTTAGTACTGCCATCTGGGCCAGAGTATAAAGTGACAGTGAAAGGAGAAGTGACTGTGTTGGAGAGCAAACCTTTTGCACAAAAATGGAACAATTCAGAAATTCCCCCTATCCTTTCTAACAAGCAGTTTGTGTTATGGGGAGGTGTACAGCTTGGCAGAACAGTGTAAGTACAAAGACAACAGGTAAAATATGTTAGCTGCAGGCCTGGACCAATATAGTGCACTGAAAATACTACTTGAAAGAAAAGATCTTCCACTAGCTTATCAAGAGCCCCAAAACTCTTGAGAGTGGAAAGCACTCCAATGCTTGCACAGAAGGGGATTTCTGAATTTTCTCTTGAAAACCTTGAAAAGTGTCTTTGCATTAGGGAGTGTGGGGGAAAACATAAGAGGAATTCTCACAATTCTGTCTTCCGAGTTGCAGTGAAGTTTCTTGCAACTTCAGAAAGGGCTCCCTAGGAGGACAGTGTAGGATGCCATTTACTGGAAGCATGGCTATTAAGATTCCATGTGGGTTTTGCAACTATATGTTCAAAAACTCACATGGAAGCTTGCTGAGAAAGAGATACTCTGATATTCCATGGCATGAAATTCACATGGCTTTTGCTTCCTGATGTGTTTTGTGGAAAATTGCTATCACATGGGTGTTTCCATGTTTTGTTTTGGTCTGGGCTTTGGACTATAACCAACAGTTAATACGGTTCAATCAACTTGGTTTTATAATGCTCCTGTTCTTTAGTTATACAAATTCTCATGAGACATGCAGCTGTTTTATTCCTGCCCCCTATATTAGGCAGATTGTAACAATGTTAAACACTCTTTTGTAACTTTTTTAGTCAACAGAAATTAGTTTTGAGAAATGACTCTCGATCAGCTACACAGCAATTACGATTGCTGATAAGAGGTCAAGATCAAGATTGTTTTCAGGTGAGTCATGCAAACTGGTATCTGAAGATGGTTTTTATGTACTCAGTTTTTTTAATTCTATTTGGGATTGAGTTTCCTTTCCAATTTCCATCTGGAAAAATTCACTTATATTGTGGTCTTGAATGGAGCAGACATGATTTTGAACTTTAAATAAAGAACTTGAACTAAAGCAGACATGTTGCTCTTGGTATGTAGTGTCTCTTTAATTATGGTTGTGTTTTTGGTTTACTACTGTATTTTCTAATGCTAGAAGTTAAACAAGGGTTGTCTACCTATTAAAGTACAGGGGGAAAAACAAAATAAAACGGCACATAGCAAGCAACTATTAAATCAATTGTTCCCAAACCTTTTAGCACTGTGACCCACTTTTGAAAATGACAGCCTATGAGGACTAGAACGGATGTCATTAGAGAAAGAGGAAGGAATAATGCAACAAGGCACACAAACTGTTCAAGGCTAGAACTGATTAAGCATAACTGCCTGGATCAACCAAGGAATGCATGTCACCCTGTTGAGCTCAGTTTACCTGCTTGCAGAGCCCTTTATGGGCTTGGGCTGGCTTCTGCAGGGATAGCTGTTGTGCCAAGTTCTCTCTGCAATCTTAAGCCCATGGTAGGCTAATTAGATTCCCTTCTATCATCCAAAACCACTTGGGTTTTACGCAAGGCACCACTAAACCCCACCACTCATGAGAAGGCAAAATGCGGTCAGCTTGCCTGCTTGGTCACAAAGGTCCTCCTCCAGTTGGTGACTCTAGGGGCATGACAGCCACACAATAATTCCCCACAGTCTCCAAGAGGAATCTTAGTTCAACCACCATCCCTGTCCCAACGGCCTCAGATATTTCCCCCATCCACAACCCTTTCCCACCTCTCTGCACCAATATCACTGATCCTCCCAGGAGCTCATTTTATCCCCAGGGCCCTTGTTATCCCCAGTTTGATGCAGCTGTGAACCAACTGCAGGCAAAAGGTTCTGGGTTAATCCTGTAATTCTTGGCTGATTTGGACAAGGGGCCACTGCTGATACCATTCCCTATCTCCTCGGGATCATCTTCTACATTTTCCATAACGATTACCCCCTCCCCCTAAGTTGGTTTGTTATGTTCTTGCAAGGAAAAGGCAGGTTGTGTGTTGCCTCCTCTTCCCTCAGATTCTCCTATATGCCTTGAGAGAAGATCAGCATACCTGCCTGGGAGTAATACTTGGGAGTAATAAAAAAGCCTGTTTCTCCCCCCCCCCAATAGTTTGCACAGTATCTCAGCATCACAGCCTTCTGGAAGAAAAGAGAGCACAATCCCCACACCTTGAGGTTGCAGAGTGTCCTGAATTCAACTCACATGTTGCAGTAAACACTTGCTTACTCACAAGAAAATGCAACCCTATAGCTCAGTTTCACTTTCCATAAAGTTCAATACTTCTCAGCTTAGACTTCCTTCTCGAGTGTTTTTGGGGCCTACGTTCACCGGATCTGGACCATTCTGGCAGTGTTGCATTCCTCGCAACCTGTTCTTTTGAATGTCTACTCATAAGTAAATATGCAGTATGGCTCAGTTTCACTTGCCATATTTCTGAGCATTCTCAGAAGGCTCTACAGCTCCCTGGCTTACAAACATACTCGGAACAACTCAGCCATCCACCCATTGTGTGACTTGAAGGTATTTATTGTGTTCCCCCGAATATAAGTCAGGGCCAGGTTTTTTAGTCAATTTTTAGGCATAAATTTCTCGACTTATACATGATTATATACAGTAGCTCTGAATCACCAATAAACTGAGTTTGCCCTGCCTTTCTAAAATGAGTCTAGTAATTCTTAAATTCCTCTGACTTGCCTTGTTGTATCAGCCGTTGAAGACAGGCATGCCCTAATATCCACCAAGGCTAAGTTCTGGATCCCTCCGTGGATACTGGGGACACCTTTTTAAAGATAGGGGAACATCAGTGGTTTTGCTGCAACAAGGTAAAAGATTTGTTTAATGTTCCTTTCTCTTTAATAGGCACCCCAGTATCCATGGTAACTATGGATACTGAATCGGAGGATTCTGGGGCACTCCTGTTGTAGTGAACCTCTTAGTTTGTAGAATGATGGAAAAGAATCACTCAAGGTTATTGAACTTCTTGTTGAAAGCTTGAAAAATTGAATTATTCTAAATGTCAATTAGCTTATTGTGTCTTTTTTGTCTTGTGTATTTGTAGTTGAAACTTGGAGACCGTGCATACAATAACTGTGAAATCAAGATCCGACCCAAACATGATTATACTGTCTATTTAATCTTTACTCCATCACATTTAGCTTGCATGTTTGCAAAACTTGAAATGAAACAGCTTGGCTTTCTATCTCAACTTGGAATGAAGTTCACTGTAAGTCATACTGCTTATAATCGTTTTGTTGGCTGCCTTCTGAAGGAATAATAGATTATTCCTCCTAATGTACTTTTTAGGATATCCTGAAGCATCAATATGCCCTGATCATCAACCTGGGAAGCAACGACTTGTGTGTAGAGCAGCACGCAATGTTCCTCAGCTTTCAACTCAGTTACCCACCATATATGGAAGCTGTTCAGACCCTTGTTGGCACTTTGCTGTCAATTGTTTATTTGATAAATTTTAAATGGAAATCTCTAGGAAAAATCTCTATATCTAGGAAAAATGTAGTTGTGCTTGCTTATATTGCTTTTAAAATATCAATTGTCCTTGTTGATAGAGAGATATGGACAATTGCTTTCAATAGCCTAGGTTTTATCACTTCACAAGTCTCCCTAACTGTATGTAGGATGTACTGTAGGTAGGTGGTAATTAACAATTCCCTGGTATGGGCAAATGGGATTCCTAACAGGATGGGAATGCCTTCATGCCCTTGACATGGTAGGGTCAGCTGAATAATGAAGTGAATGAACTGAGTGAAGATCTGTCAAGTACTGGCCTCTGCCTATCTTTATTATTCAACTTCTTTCCTGTGAATCTAAGTGTTACTGTGTTTTTTTTCTTTCAGATACCATTGTATGGATATGGGGGGAAAAGCAATATGATTTTGGAAGATGTTAACAAACACTATAACAGTTACATAGTGGGACTGACTGACCCATCACCTGGCAAAACAAGCCAGACTTCTTTCTCTATACGAAATACAGGGTGTCGTGCTGCCTATGTGAAAGTACTGTGCTTTAAAAACTTCTGTAAAAGGATTGTTATGGATGCAGATGTGATTAGCATTTCTCCAGAGACGTTTGTACTTAAGGAAAGTGCACAACAGGTAACGTTTTTGCCTATTTAAAATGACATGAACTGATCTTTTATTACACCTGACCAGTATACCTGGGTGGTATAACTGACCGAATGTGTATACTATATCTCACAAAGGGGTATACTATATCAGCGGGTTCCAAAGTTCTACTCGAGTAGTCTTTGCGGGGTGCGGGGGGGGTGCCCCAGAAGCGCCATGATAATTGACGTGCTTTCTGCATGCAATTCAGGGCTTTTTGCAGTATCAGGGAAGCCTGCAAAATGTGCTGCAGGCTTACCAGACTTTCAGAACACAAGTGAGACCCCAGGTAAGCACTGAAGCCACTAGGTGTCCACGGCACCACAATCAATGCGGAACCATTGGGACACCCATAACTGGACCACTTGCCTTAAAGAGAATGGCCCAGTTTTGTTTTCCAATAGTGGGTTGCAACTCACACTTGGGAACCGCTGCACTATAATTTTGCTCTGTTTAGAGTAATTGGCATACAATTCAACTGTAGTGTTACCTAAAGAACTTGATGGTCTGTCTGAAAATTAAAATTCTAATTTCCCCCAGAAAATTACAGTAACGTGTAGTTCCACCAAACGAGAACGTAATGCATCGGTATTCTCTACAATTTGCATCTTCTACGGAGATGAAATTTCAAGGCAACAATACCGTAGGTAAAGCAGTAGATTTTGTTTGAATTCTTACAGCTTATAAACTTGTATAACAAGGTTCATTAGGAAAAGTGGGTTCAGGTAATCTGTGGTTTTTTTTCCCAAGTAGATGAACTCCGGTTTGCTTGATTCTTTAAGTTTAACCCCCAGACTTGTAGCTCTTTTGGCAATTGATGATCAAATATTTAGTAATTCAGATGTGGGCTTGTATTCTGTAAAGTCAGACAGTGTGACTTGGGATACAGGAATGCAACTGGCTGTGATGTTGTCCTGTCATTGTTGTGTTCCCCCCCCTTCCCCGACACTACTTCGTAGCTAGCTATGATTTATAGACTTCGTAGCCCCATTGGGGTTCCAGCCCCAAGAACACAGCTTTACTGAACGTTGGCATTGTTATCATAATTTGTGATAAAACTAATAGGGGACCCAAACCCATCCTTAAAATTCTCTTCTCAGAGCTATTCAGCGCAATCCAGGTCAAGAGCAAAACGTACTCCCTCTTGATAATCCAGTAATAAATGTAAAGTTTGATGAAGAATTCCCTGGTGAAGAGCTGGTGATGGAAGGTAAACATAGCCCTCCTAAGGTTGAAGGTTGTTAGAAGTATTAACTACATATTTAGTTCTGTTTAATTATTTCAAGTGTAGCTTTTGGCACTATATTCAATGCTTCCCTGTAATTGTTTCGCTAATCATTTTATGTAGAGCTGATTGTATTCTTAGCATATGATCTCCTTTCTAGCTTTTCCGGAATAGATCCTGTGCAGCATTCACGAGTGCCCCATGATACTTTGCACAGATGCCAGTCAGTATTTCCATTTGAGGATGTGAAACAAGCCTGGCACTTCTATTTTATCATTTACTTGATATGTCACTCTGAGATTCTTACTTGAATGCCAGGCTGAATATTTGGATGTTTTAACATCCAAAGACCCCAAAATTCATGACAAAATGTAAATAGTTTAAATCTCATAAGACCAACAATAAGTCTACTCATCCATTTACATTTATAATATTGACTTGGATTCTAAGCATATGCATTTAGAAGTACACTATTTGAAGCTGATAGGACATAGTTCCAAGAGTTTCATGTTTCCTGGAATACATTAGACCAGAGATTCTAAAACCCTTGGGTGTTTGGGACCTTGTATTTGCAGGAGGGAGGAACAGCAGCAGTGCTCCCACAACTGTGATGCTGCTGTGACAAAAGTGGATTGCGATCTGCAGCAGTCCTGTTGTGTGGGGAGGATCACAGAGGGGTTCGCAGGTTTCTTGAACCCTTCAGAGAGCCAGCATGACCCCTGGTCAGGTTAAAAAAATTCATGTCACAGCAGTAGCACAGTTAGGTGAGTGCTGTTGCCAGGTTGCCACATCCCTTAAGGGGGCAGCAACCAGGGTTCCCTGGCTGGGGTATCACGATGCCCCAGTTTGGGAACCTTTGTGTTAAACCAAAGCCAGACTTGATTTTCTTTTAAATTCCTAGAGAGGTTGTAAAGGACCTTGATTGAAATTATTGTAAATGGAGTTTCAGAATTCCTTTGCTTTATTGATTCAAATGGTTCTGAATACGGTTGAGCGTAATTGTCCACAGATTTTTACATCTATGGATTTGACTCAGAGCAGGTCCCCAGGACCTGTGTTGAGCCAGAATAAACTCAACCTGAAGCCTTTGAAGGCAACTGGAGCTGTGCTCCGGTTGTCTCCTAAGGTACATCTGAGGCTGCGTGGCCTCTGCGTGGCTAACAATGGGGGACTATTTCCCCCACCCAGTCCTCCACACATGATGGAGCACACTGGAAGGTGGGGGATAATAGCCCCTATTCTTAGTCCTGGAGAAGCCCTCAGGACTTGATGGAGAATGGGAGATTCTCAGCCCTGCCGAAGCAGTGTTTGTACCTGCTCGCCGCTCTAGCATCTGCCTGCTTGCTTGATTAAAACAAGAGACATTTCACATGACTGTAATGAAGATAAACAGAGGTTAATAGGGCACTGGAGGGCTTTGGAGATGAGGTTCCCCCTTTCCCATGGATTCTGGAGTCTGCGGGGTGCCCCAGGAACATATCCCCCTCAGATACTAGGGATACAGGTTCCAAATAGAGATAGTGCAGAATCATTGAAGTCAGTAACGAACCAATTGATTGTTGACTAATTACAGTGATTAATGTGTAGTTAACATGCGTTTTGAAACTGTGATGCTTCTGCTCCATTAATCCAACTCTTTCTTAATTCTTCTAGTTTATGATCTTCCACAACAGACAAATGATGTCCAATGCTTTTTTGCAAGCATGCGACGAATTACTCTTTCTGCTGTTAATGCCTCTACTAGTTCTTTATTCACTGACAAGCAATCTTCAGAACATCACATGGCATCAAGGTAATGTCATGCTCCCCTTTTTGTAGTATATAATGTTGGGCAATATGCTGTATGTATGTTTGACTATCCTTTCTAGTGGCTAAATACAAGAATGCAAATCTACAAGTTGCGTTCTGTGCTTGGCATTATTTGTATGTGGCTGACACTATCCAAGCATAATTGTTCACCATGAGTTTAAAAATTATTCTTGTGGCCAGCCCATCCATGATGTGAATGAGCCCATTCACATTGGGCAGCAGATTGGGGCCTAAGTTGAGGGGCAATGAGCATGATTATTATGAGTTCTCATATGCCATGTTTTAACAAAAAAAGTTAACAGCTGTTTACAGACAAAATCAAATCACTAAATGGTTTCCTGTCCCAAAGGGGCTCCCAATCTAAAAAAGATGCGGAAAAACACCAGCAACAGCTACTTGAAAAGACTATGCTGGGGTGAAAGGGGACAGTTACTCTCCCACTGCTAAATACGCCACTTGAGGTACACCACTTGAAAAAGAGTTTCTTTGCCCAGTTAGTTGGGAAATGCTGGCCACTTCCCTCCTTCCACTTCGCCACCACAGTTGGAGCTGGGCTCCTTACTAGTCACTTCCTTCATGTGACTAATTAAATAGCCCACATGGAGGAAGAAATGAGGGGGGCTGAGTTTCTGTCCTTTGAAGCCCAACAATCTAGCTCCCTTGCCTTCCTCCACAGGGTGTTTTAAAAGAACCTAATAGTGGAAGGAACAAGATCTCTCTTCTGCGCAGGCTCTTTAAACAGAGGAACTGTAGAATACTCTGCAAGCAATCCTAGCATGTTACACACTTCTGTTTTGTTTCATGAGTCCATGCAGAGGAGGACACCAGATAAGGGGACGGTGCTATGCACAGCATAATTTACTTTAATTACTTTAGGCAACCCTGGTAAAACATGTAAAATATGGTTAGAACAGAACACGTTTCTTGAAAATCCTTGAGGTAGGATATTCCTGAATAAGCTCTGTTGGCTTCAGTAGTTGGGTGTGAATCCCTTAGCTGGACTTCCTAAATAAAACTGAGATAAAACATTATCAATATTTTCTGTAGAAATATCTGTTTATTTAAAACTTTGTAGACCTGGTGTGTTTGAGAAGAACAGTATGACTCTGGATGTACTGCCTGTTAGAGGGCCTCAGGGATGTGTGCTGCCATCAAATACCAATGATGCAGAAGAAAATAAGTTTGTTTCTCAGGAAACCTGGACTGTTCAGCCTGAATGTCTAACTCTTGCAACGCCTTCTCTCAGTAAGTGACTTAACAAGTTTCACTATAAACTAGTTAAATCAGATTGACCACAAATTATTTGTTTCTCCCTTGTGAGTTTAGGATTATTATTTGATGCTCTGCAATAAATTGGATTTGGATTAGGGTGCAAAAACTTCCAGTTATATGTAGTAGTAATGCATTGGCAAATGAATCTGGATAAACACATTTTGATGGATCACATTTAAATTGCTGTAATTTTTATTACATAAAAATGGCGCATATTGCCTGCAATTAAATTCTGTCAAAGTCCTTAATTTACTGACGTGTAGAAAAATTAGTAAAATAGTTTTGTACTTGATATCAGCTATGAAGTAGTTACAATTGAGATAACTGCATGAATTTCCTTATTTCAACAGGTGGAACAACAGATACAAGACATGTACAGATAACAAGCCACTCAAACAGGTTATTGCAATTTGAGCTGTCTTGGCCTGCTCATTGTCTTACAGTAACGCCTCAACAGGGGACTATTGCACCAGGGTAAATACTGTATTAATTTAATTCAGACTTTCAGTACTGTAGTTCTATTATATCGTAACCAACATAATCTAAATTAAGTTTTAGTTAGAAATTGTTACTTCCATGACAACACATTCACTAAAAACATACATGTAGTTGCATTTTTTAATTCTTATAGACAGCCCAAACACTGACAATGCCAGCAAACATTTTCTGGATCCACAGAACTTAACTGCAGCTGATCCACTTAGCTGTTGATAGGAAGATAGGAAAGCAAATGAAATAGTTGTTTGAACATAATATAAACTACTGTACAAAGGTTTAATAATTTATGCAGTTATAGTAAAAACTTACAATTTTATTTTATATTACAAGTGCATGATTCTTTACAAGAAAATAAAATAGACCAACAGTTCTCAAACTGTGGGTCCATGGCCCATCAGTGGATCACTGCCCAATTTTTGGTGGGTTGCCAAACTGACAAAACATAATAGGTAATATGCATCAAGGGTTAAATAAGTTGCTATTTGGGAGAGCACTGCTACCCAAACACTGTTATAGCCACAGAGGCTTGAGTGACTGGTAACATGAAACTTTTAGGGGGGAGGGGCGAGATAGTGGAAGGAGAAGTATAAAAGATAAAGTTGTGGAGAAGGACTTGCACAGAAGGGGAAGCAAAGGAGAGCGGAGGAGCCCAGATCCACAAGGGTTTCCTGGTGCTAGTGCTAACTGTTGCTAGAGTTGTAGAGGGAGAGAGCCAGCCTGACCTCTATCTGGCCACAGGAACACAAGGGCAGTACCCTTGGAAAGATTGACTGCAATCTAAGCACCAGCTCAGGGGAAGTGGTATGCTAACAGATGATGTGGGGGCTTTGATATTCATGGAGGACCTACTCTGGGCCGAGCCTTGGGAGGGCGTAATATATGTGTAAGGTTTCTTGTTGTGTTGGTGCTTTTTACTTAGTATTGGAACTTGATTCTAGAAGCTGTGTTTCAATTCATGTGAGTCCAAATCCATCACTTGCAGAAAATAAATCGATATTTCCATGGAGTGGCCTCATTTACATACACTGTGATAATGGACAAAAAGTAAGTGGTTTGCTTTTTATAAAACATATGCCACCTTTCAGATATTTCCATGGAGGATTTACTGTTAAATTAGCACTTCCCAAAATTGCAGGGCTTATAATACCCTTTGTATTGCTTAGCCCCAAAAGGAAGTCAGCATGATGCCACTGGCCACTTATTTAGGGTTTGGAGGCTGAATGGAGCCTAAAAGTAGTGGAGGCCAATGCAGGTGGAAAGACTTATTTCAAATGTGTGTTTTTCATGTGCGCAGAGCCTCATTACCGCTGTTTCTAGGTTTGCACTGTGGACTCACTGCCGAGCATCCCAGGGCATCGTGACAAACTGGGAACCACTGCATTAAATCTATAATTACAAAAAATTACAGCATTTTAAAGCTGGGAGCTAAATCTAAACTCTTAGAGTCCTGGGAACATCAGTCTTCACCTGGTAGTGGCAAGATAATGGTGTAGGTACCAGATGAGCCTTGGGAGTGAGACTCCCCCTGATATGCTTTGGTTAGAAGTACATTACCAAAATTCTGCAGCATTTGTCACCACTGCATAAGATTAGTGCCACTAAATTTGGTTGGACCTCTCTTGTCATGTTTTTTGCGTTCCAGGAAAAACCATTTCAGCTTTCCCTTTCTAATTTTGTGTATTGCTTCAGCTAGATAGGGTAAAATCTTTGGAACGTTTGTACAAAGTTCTATACCTATTAATACTTTGCATGAAGATATGTTCAGGTGTTCTGCCCCATAATCTCCAAATATCACCCTCCTTTGTAGAGAAGCTTCCCTATTAAAGAATTTATATCCTTCAAAGCAAATGCCAGTTTACATAGGCAGGTGTATCTAAACCACCATTTTTCAATGGAGTTTATACTATAATCCATGAGAGGAACGCTCAGTTCACCAGATTTTAACCAACTCAGTGCTGCCATTATCCTGGCTGTGCTCTGGTCAGTGCTCAAGGTGTTATCCAACTGTAGCTGACACTTCCATATTTCACACATTCCATACTCTCACTGTGTACATTCATGAGGTTCATCAGCAGATTTCTTGTCTCCATCCAACATCTCCCATCCAACTTCAGACTGCAGCTGAACCTGCTTCACTTTCTTCAGCAGGCATGGGCTTGACCACCAGACCATACCTCATGCCTATTTAAGATTGTGTTAAGTTCCAGGGATCTGTGCATACAATAATGCCCATCTTGTAGCTGTCATTGTCATGCTGGGCACTTATCAGTATAGTCAGTTTCACTGAAGAGCCTTGAGAATGCTCCTGAGTGGCTTCTATACTTTGTAGCATCAACTGCAAATCAGAAGTTGGGATCAAAAGGGGTATTCATTAATTGAACTTTCATAAGTAGAAGAGTTTTCATAAGTAGAAGAATTGATAATGTTTTCAAATTCTCTGCAATGTGCATAACCAAGCCAATGTTTTTACTGTACATTCCTACACATTTACATTTAACTCAGTGAGGCTTACTCCTAAATAGATGTGCATAAAATTTTGCTGAAACATGTTTATTGCACTCATGGTTTACAGTGGAGTAAAGCATAGTCATTAGTCTCACAACATAATAAATGTGTGCATTTATCTGGAGGTTGAGATAATCATCAGGGTAGGATAATTTCAAATTTATTTGTATTGTTTCTTCATAGCTTGTTAGAGTTCAAATTCGTGAAAGTATCTCTGATAAGCCATCTCAAAAGTGTCCAGCAGTTAATAACCAGCACACTGAGCTTCCTGTTCATGTGATAAAACCACTTCAAAAGCTATCTTCAACAACAATTGAGATTAAAAATCGGATGCTGTGCTTTCCTGAGACAAGGGCCAGTGAAAACTCGGGTAAGCAGACTTCTGCATGAGTGTTCTGTTCACTAAACTCTTCCAGTACCTAAATTTGATTTAGCATGTACTTATGGCAAGCAAGAGTTGTACCTGAATCATGGCCAAGGAAGCTTGGCATTGTTTATATCCTGCAAAGAACTAGTAAAATATCAGTTAGTATAGAGCAGCAGTCTCCAAAATGGAGACCACTGCAATAGTACTAAAGCTCCGCAGCATGACCCAAACTTACCATTCTGCTGCGGAGCACAGCAATAGCCACACCTACAGTCCCCAGGTGTCTTCACGGCCAGCTGCACCTGCCCAGAACGTAGGGTGTTTGGCTTGCTAGGGCGACCAAACATGAAAGCGGCTCGCCACGGGAACACCTGGGGACTATAGGCATGGCTTTTGCTGTGCTCCATGGTGAATAGTAAGTTTGGGTCACCTGGGGGAAGCAAATGGGGCACTGAATCCGGCCCATGGATTGGAATTTGGAAGCCCCCTGGTATAGAGGAAAGCAGAGTTGAAACGAGAGATCACAAGGCCTATATTTTGATTACGTACAGGTGGGTTTGTTATCTCATGCTCTCCCTCATAGCCCTTCCCTAGCAAGGGTCCTGGCTACTCAAAATGGAAGGGTAGAACTAGGTTTTGCTTTCGCTCCAGTTGTATATCCGAGTTACTCTAACTTCTGTCTCCATGTGGGAAAGCATCCTAGTGGCATCAACTCCACCCAGATCTGCTTAGTCTCTTTGTTGCTTTGTTTCTGCGCCATAACCACATGGGGCAAAGCCTTTTTGAAATATGACATGATGGTTTTCAGCCAAGAAGGAATGAATAAAAATCTCAAAGTAATTGATGATGGCTTCACTGTTGTATTTTGCAGTAGTGATGAAGACTGGACGTTTAACATACCTTATCTAACACCAGGTCAACATACATTTCGCTATCTTAACCATTAGACCTATTCCTGGGTGTATTTGGGGTGCTCATTCCAAAAATGGCATCAGTTTTAGTTTTAGAGATAAATAGGCTCATTAGTGAATGGTTCAAGCAGATTCCTTGTAAGGAAGCTAATGCCATGGCTTCTTCACAAGGAAGTTGTTTAACTATTGACTAAGGAAGCTATACTATATCTTCCAAACTCAATATGATAGGGCAAAACTGATGCCGTTTTTGGAATCAGCACCCCAAATTATTACAAAACTACCATAAATTGTGAATGGTTTTCTGACCCTCAATTCTGCATGTCAGTAGAGTGGTCTGACTTTTTGTTTCATTTTGAGGAACATGTGTGGTTCTCTCATAGAGGAAGGGGGCATTCCTGACTTGTGAAAAGCCCCTCCCATGGCCTAAATCAGCAGGTAGACATCAAGTCTCCCTTGTTCAGTAGTACAGGAAAAAAATCTGCCAGGCTTTAGTTGGCACGTAGGTCTTAGGCTTCCCTTGTGCCATGGGCAAACGAACACTCACTCACTCACTCACTCACTCACTCACTCACTCACTCACTCAC